>OY759264.1:16151641-16274141 GCA_963662155.1 Lamellibrachia columna | reverse complement strand
TGAAAACAATACTAGTTTTGCACCCTCTGCTGTGACTACGAAACCACTCAGGCTGGTCGGGCAATTGCATGACGAGAGGAAAACCGCCATTTCAAATTCAGTCACTGACGGGGCAAAAATAGACAGGAAATTCCACACATAACGTCATACACATTGAATGCACGTAAACACAATAGGCTAATGGTCTATGCAATGATTCTTGTCAAAGACTAACAGTAGACACTGTAGCATTGGCGGCCCGCTTGAATGGCGAACAATAAAGTCGAGTAGATTCCATCGATGAGATTCGCCACAATTTCGGTGCAGGCGAATGAACCGAAGCGCCCTGGTAGGTCACAGCCGAGCCATTTTTGGTCGTCGCTGTGTTCCAACCAGGAATATTTCCTTTCCTAATTTCCAGTAACTTATGAGCTGTTTTCCTTGTTGTGACGTTATAAAAATGTCCCACAAAATCGATAGAATGTTCTTAGAATATTCAATTGGACTTCGTACGCGATCCCCCAGATAAGCTAGGCGTACAAATGACGCATGCGTAAATTCTAAACATGTGACGCGTCACTGAGACTCTGAGTAGCACAGGCGGCCCGCTTGAATGGCGAACAATAAAGTCGAGTAGATTCCAGCTATCAGATTCGCCACAATTTCGGTGCAGACGAATGAACCGAAGCGCTCTGGTAGGTCACAGCCGAGCCGTATTTGGTCGTCGGTTGCCAGAATATCACGGCCACCGCCAGTCGTACCTGCGTGACTGCTCGCTGCACAGACGGCTGCTCGCTGCACAGACGGCTGCTGTTCCGTACGTCTTGTTCGACTCTGTCGCCGAAGAAGCAATCGTCGGAAACTGCAGGTTAGATGCCAACGAATAACTAAGTATCTATAGTGCGGTGTAGTGTAGACGCATCTTTACTGTCACCCTTAATGTTGCTCATTAACAGGCGTTGTATACTACAGCATATAATTCATCGCAACGGACTAATACTGTCAGTAATAGGCGAGGTCAAAAATGGCTGTGCGGCGTAGGGGTTACGTTGACAGAAGTGTTTGAGTGTGCGATGCGGCTGTGTCAGCACTCTCTTATGTATTCATTGGTCATACTGCTGAAGTAATCTGCCACTCCGCTTATCTTATAGTAGCGAACCCGGATCACACACCACAACTACGGCCCATCCGAGTCAGCTATAACATAACATTTATCAAACTGAAACGAGTGTCTAGTTGAGCAGATAACGATGTGCTATGCATTCGAGTTCACCGTGCCTCGGTAGCAGATATTGCAGATACCGGGCAGAACGTAAATATTAATTATAATAACTGTTGTGGTACTTACATAGAGTAGCTAACATAAACATAAAAGACACATATGTACGCTTCCCATAGAAGACACACATGTATGCTTTCCCATTAATTATGAATATATAAAAAGGTCCTTGTTGTATTAATTCTACACCTTACATTATTATGTCGAACTAGAAAATATAGACTGACTCAACATGGACGCTAAGTGAATAACGGGTGGTAGGAAATAGCTAATGGAAAGACACTGACAAAATTACCAATAAGGCATGTGATACGGAACAATCTAAGTTGTAAATAGATATGTCTATCGAGTCTTACAAAGGCATCGTATCGAATAATGACTACTAGCGTGGTCCACAAAGGAAACAGCTAGTTTTATAATGCGAATAGAATACAGATCCGTGGTCAGTGTTCGCTGTCCAAAGACAAGGTATATGTCAGAAGCTCTCGCGAGAGGCCTTGTGACGACGACTCATAGCTTCGTAGATATGCATCAGATTCATTGTGAGAAATAGTGTGGCCGGCAAGATCGTGTACATGGTTAGCGGTCACGCCACTACCAATCAATGACCCCTTGCGATCTGTGTTAAGCAACCTCAACAAATAAATGATTACTTGCATGACAATTGTACCCTTAACTTGAACAATGAATAATGGTTGTACTAATAGTAGTAGTAGTAGTAGTAGTAGTAGTAGTAGTAGTAGTAGTAGTAGTAGTAGTAGTAGTAGTAGTAGTAGTAGTAGTAGTAGTAGTAGTAGTAGTAGTAGTAGTAGTAGTAGTAGTAGTAGTAGTAGTAGTAGTAGTAGTAGTAGTAGTAGTAGTAGTAGTAGTAGTAGTAGTAGTAGTAGTAGTAGTTGTTGTTGTTGTTGTTGTAGTAATAACAATAATAATAACATTATAATAACAATAAGATAGCATAGTAATACTATTGATAATTTAACAAGATTTAAAGAGATTGCCGTCCCAAACAACACGTTCCAGATGGCAAGTGGACAAGGAAGCCATTGGCATATCGAGAGTCCAACAATTATATTATCTATGTGTAGCCCGCCCTTATCAGATATCTGCCAATTCTATGTTTAAACATATTCACACTACTAGCATTAACACAATCATTTGGCAGTTTGTTCCATTCATTTATCACCCTCTGTGAGAAAGAGTACTTTCGCATGTCCAACCTCCCGTCTCCCCGTCTTTTAAAAACAAGGTTGACACATATCTCAGGAGGGCGGGTTATAAGTAGATGAACATTGTTGGACTCTCGATAAGCCAATGGCTTCCTTGTCCACTTGCCATCTGGGCCTTTGGCTTGGATGGCAAATCTTGTTAAATCTTGTTAAATCTACACTGTTCCTTAACTAATGCTGTTTTGTGACCTCTTGTTCTACTGCCTTCTTTAAGTTTGAAGAACATATTCCTATCAACATCCTTATAACCGTTCACTATTCTAAATACTTCTATTTGGTCTCCTCTTAGTCTCCTGGTCTCTAGTGTTGTCAAACCACTTTGTAATAAGCGGCTTTCGTAACTAAGGTCTCTCAATTCTTGAATCATTTTAGTTGCTCTTCTTTGTATTCTTTCTAGCTTGTCTATGTCCATTTTACGATACGGCCTCCATGCTTGAATGCAATATTCCAAATGTGGTCTAACTATTGCTTTGTACAATTAGCTGTTTCTCCTAATTAGCCCTAGAACTTGCACTCCCATCGCCTTCCCTCCTGACAACTTCCCTCCCGTCTCCCTCACTCCCATTGCTTTAACTATCGTCTCTCCCCCCACCGTCTCCTTCGCTACTGTCTCCCCCGCTCCCCTCTCCTTCGATCCATTTGTCTTCCCTCCTGTCTCCTTTCGTCCTGTCTCCCTACGTCCCGTCTCCTTACGTCCTGTCTCCCTACGACCTGTCACCTTACCTCCTCTCAGCCTCCTCCCAGGCTGAGGTGAGCTCTCCTTAGCATCCCTATCGTCGTCTTCCCCCACTTTGTCATCTACTGTCCCCCCACCAGAACCACTGGCACAATCCACCTGCTCCCTTCCCACCATTGCCATAACGAGCAGCCTCAGCTGTTCCAACTCCACCTCAAGTTCCTTCATCTTCGTACATCCCCTACACTCAAAACTAAAACTATCCGCCTGAACCTCAGCCCAGGACTTCTCACACCCGGACTTGATGAAGTCCACCCAATTGCTGCAACTGTTACATATTAAATGCCTGGTGGCCTTTACCTGCCGTTTGCACGGCGCCATCACAAAACTTAGTCTTAATTTGATTGTTACGTTAGCCTTGAATAAGGCTGTTTTTGTGTTAAAAGAACACTTTAGGCTAATATACTTGCTAACTATGTATTTTTTATTAAGCTCGCACGAGCAAAGAAAAAGCCTGCCACCTAGCGAATACGGAGAACACTGTGTAAACAAAACAACGAAGTCAATGCATACCAACTTACGTTAAATTCTGCTGTTAATTCTTTTTACCGAAAACGTTTACTAAAATTTTGTCAGATATTACCTTATGTATGTAATTTATGTAAATGTATCACTTTATCTAATATATATGTAAACGACAGTTAGGTATACCAGTTTAATTCACGACCTGTAAACAAACGTGACGGTGTGCGTGTGCAAGTATGTGGATATTTTTGTTTATATATAATGTGCATTTGTTTCAGTTGTGCTAAGTATTGAAGACAACGTGAAGTACCAAAGAAAAGACAATGGTACAGTTCGATTGTATTGAGAAGCCACTAAGTAGAGCCTTCTACGTTTACGGTCGCTTCATCGCCCGCCATCCAATATGGTTCCTCGTTTGTCCGCTGCTGGTGACTGCGGCGCTAGGATCGGGCTTCTACAACTTCCACGCAGAATACGATGTAGATAAGTTGTTTACCCCTGAAGGCGCCCGATCAAAGGATGAACGCTCCACCATGCAACGTCTATTCCACGAATTCGAAACATCTGACAACTTTAGCCCTACCAGAATGTCAACTCTCGGAGAATATGGTCGACTGATCGTGACACCAAAGAAGACGGGCAGAAACGTATTGACAGAAGACATTTTCAACGAAGTGGAACAACTCGACAAGGACATTCAAAATATCACAGTTCAGAATGATGGGAACACGTACAACTACAGCAATCTGTGTGCAGGCTCCTGTGAGATTGCGACAAACATTTTACTTTTATTGCATAATATGAAAGTTCCTCTAAATAAGTTATCATTCCCTGTTCATACGGTTGAGCCAAGGCACGGAGCAAATATCACATTCTTTCTAGGAAGCACCATTGGTGGAGTGAGCAAGACGCCAGGGGGCGACACCAAAGCAGAAGCGTGGACGTTGTTCTACTACCTACGGTCTGACGAAAATCAAACTGAACAACATAATTTAACTGTGAGAAAGTGGCAAACCGAATTCCTGACTACCCTCGCCAAAAAAAGTTACAAACACATCACAGTGACGCGTTTCACCGCTCACTCTCTCGAAGACGAGCTGAAGCGTAACGCTGACGCAGTCATTCCTCTATCCTCTATCTTGTTCACAATTCTAACCATCTTCTCCATTGTATTGTGCATGAGCGCCGACTGGGTGCGCAGCAAACCGTGGCTCGCAACTGTCGGCGTACTCTCGGCTGGTCTCGCTTTAGTCTCGGGGTTCGGTCTCGTGCTTCACGCTGGCATTCCATTTATTGATATCGTCGCTTCGAGTCCCTTTCTCATTCTTGGTAAGTCGTCTTTTTTACAAATGTTACAATGTATTTCACGAAAATGTAGCAAAACTCCTGACTACTGTTAATTCGTATTTTGTTTTGCATATTCCATGGTTTATGTTTGCCATTTCATTCATATGTATGCGCGTTGTAATAATTTATAAAACATTCTTCGTTGCTATTTCAGTTTATTGCTTTCACTATAATCGTTTTACTGACCTTTATACCACAGGAATTGGCAAGTTTTGTCAGGTTTTTCAAGTTTTTTTCTTTTAGTTGTTATGTCTGTATGTTTTGAATGAAACATGTTTGCTGCAATGTTTTACATTGTTTATTATAATTGTAGTTTGTCTTGACAATGTGTATTTTACATGACAGGGATTGGCGTTGACGACATGTTTGTCATGTTGGCGGCATGGCGTCAGACTGACTTCCGGTTGCCGGTGGAAGAACGCATGGGCAAGGCTTTCTCGGAAGCGGCGTTGTCGATCACAATCACAAGTCTTACGGACGCTCTGTCGATTGGCATCGGCACGATCACGAAGTTCCGGTCGGTGCGCATCTTCTGCACGTACACGGTGATCGCTGTCTTGTTCGACTACATCTACCAGATCACCTTCTTCGCCTCCTGCATGGTGCTGACGGGACGGCGAGAGGCAAGCAATCGGCATTCAGCCACGTGCATGAAGGCCGTGCCCAAGTCACTAGCAGGTATATATATAGCAGGGAGGCCTTGTTTCAGCCATCAGGAAGTAGACACAGTGGAACCACAAGCAGGTATTTTGGTAAACAGTAAGAAGGCTGTGACCGAGTCACAAGCACGTAGGCATCAGCAGAGAGGTGCCAAGCCCAAATCACTAGCAAATAGGCACACAACAAAGAGGTCAGCCCAAAGTCACAAGCAGATAATCACATATAAGGAAAGACGAGCCCACGTCTCTATTTGTGAATAACAAGTCTAAGATTTGTCATCCCTAGATTTCCCCGTTACAGTTTTCCAAAGTCTCGCCTTACAATGTTGATACTGTTCTTATTGTAGAGTTTACGGTGTAAATGTATGAAATCGTTTAATCGAAACATATCCAGGGCGGCTACCAATAATGGAGTGACTATAATAATACTATGTTAGGACGTTAATCACTTCTCCTGTGCCTGTGCCACGCGTCTACGTTTATTTATTGCAGGACAGCGCAGCGCCATCTTCCTGTTCTTCTGCACAGGCGGCTACACGGAGGAAGAGATGGAAGATAACAACAACACGACCGATGTCAGGGCCATGGCCTTCTTCAGGGACTCGTGGGGAGGATTGCTGTCAACTCGTCCCTTCAAGATATTTCTCCTACACGTCTATCTGGCGTACTTAACTTTTGCTATATGGGGTTGTGTGAACGTCAAGGAGGGCATCACCTTAGATAGACTGGCAGGCGATGGTTCCTACGTTGTTGACTACTACGAACAAGACATTAAGTACTTTCGTGAGTACGGACATGTCATTAATGTCAATGTCGGCAAGGAGCTTCCACTATGGGACAAGACGGAACGAGACAAGGTCGAAGAGGTGATACAGAAATTCGAAGACTCCGAGTATTTCCACGGCAAAGACGTTACGTCAGCATGGACTCGCGATTTCACGACGTTCATAGGAAACGATGGTGTATGCTCTGGAAACTTTTCGTCAATATTAGACGACTTTTTATCAAAGTACAGCCTTCTCAATTATAACATGGACATTAAAACAGAATCAGATAAAGTGAGATACTCACGATTCTTTGTGTATTCCAAAAATATTGACACGTCGATACGCGAAGGCAAAATGATGACCACTGCTCGTGAAATCGCCGATAACAACCAAAATCTAAACGTAACGGTGTTCCACCCATTGTTCATATTCTACGATCAGTACCTCGCCGTTTGGCCGAACACGCGACAAAATCTGCTTATTGCGACGGCTGCCATGTTTGTTGTATCGCTGTTGCTCATACCACATCCGGTATGTAGTCTGTGGGTGACTTTCAGCATCGTGTCCATCAGTACAGGGGTCATAGGTTACATGACGTGGTGGGGCGTTAACCTCGACTCGATCTCTATGATAAGCATTATCATATGCATCGGTTTCTGTGTTGACTTCTCGGCACATATTACCTACGCCTTCGTCTTGGCAGAAGGCAAGACTGGTAACCAGCGCATGCGCAATGCTCTTCACGCTCTTGGGTACCCCATAGCACAGGGGGCGCTGTCGACAATCCTGGGGGTGTCTGTGTTAGCTTTCTCCTCCTCTTACATATTTCGTACCTTCTTCAAGACGATGTTCTTGGTCATATCGCTGGGCGCATTTCATGGGTTGCTTATTATCCCCGCGCTGCTATCAATAATGGGGCCGCCGAATTTAACGAAGAAGTTCCCGGCCAAATCTTCCTCGGCGGTGGGTGGTGTGGACGGCTTGAGCCATCGTGACATGGGACACATGGAATCTGATCGTGGTTTCGGTGCGCCACTAGGATACGCCGACGATTTCCAACCAACAAGTCAAGTACGCCCGCGTAGAGCTGGCAGTCCGGTGAGACACTGCAGCATCCAGAATAATCCTCGAAACGGTCACTGTGGAACTGGAAAGGGCCCTGCACCAATGCCATACCCCAATGGCGACCTACCCCCGCGATATGAGGAGTCGGGGTACTACAACGGCTGGCAAGGAGAAAACAAGGACGTGGCGTCGCTGAGCGGGAGAGGTCGTCCACAAGACATACGTGGGACCTCACGAGTACGTGCACCGCTGAGCGACACAGGTCGACCACGAGGCAACTACATCGGACCTCACGACTGCAGACCGCCAATGACCAATATGGGCGGTCCACGAAACAACCATACCGAACCACACGATTACAGGCCACCGATGAGCGATATGCGTGGACCACGAGACAACTATAATGGACCTCACGACTACAGGCCGCCAATGACCAATATGGGCGGACCACGAAACAACCATGCCGAACCACACGATTACAGGCCACCGATGAGCGATATGGGTGGACCACGAGACAACTATAATGGACCTCACGACTACAGGCCGCCAATGACCAATATGGGCGGACCACGAAACAACCATGCCGAACCACACGATTACAGACCACCGATGAACGATATGGGTGGACCACGAGACAACTATGATGGACCTCACGAGTACAGGCCACCAATGAGCGATAGAGGTCCTCCTCGATATCGCCCTGGGTCGCCTGGAGGACATCAGAAGGTGAAAAACTGGAGACGATATCGATGAACTTGCCAGTCTTCTCCAACAACGACATTTTCAACATTTAATCAAATAAAGGGAATTAATTCCGGACTGAATAATGAATATCGATGATGGCTGTAATTGAACTATGATAGTAGTATATCGATGTCACGTGCATATATTTTAAAAATATAATGTATCGCGTTACCTCTGGGTAATGGCAGCAGTTTAGAAATATAAAGCTCGTTAATATGTTGATGGTGAATAAATTGGCGTGGGCAATATCTTCCAACACTTACTTTTTATCTTGTACATAAACGACATGTCTGATGTTTCAAAACTACTTCATATTATTCTTTTTGAAGATGATACTAACGTTTTTTTTTACTCGGCTAGTAACATTGATGATGTAACCAATGCAGCTAACAACGAAATAAAAAAACCGCAGTGTATATTGCACCTAAAGTCGGTACAATAACTGTGGCACTATTTACATCGACAGTTTCGCGACGCATGCGCATTACAGCGCGAGGTAATGCGCATGTCGTCGTATGGCGCTACCGTAAAATCGATGCATATGATAAGGCGTCGTTCAGTTTCACCGAAAGTCCGTGCGGCGGCGCCGCTATTACAATTATGTATTTCTGTGTTTTCATTGTGCGTGCGTGCGTGCGTGCGTGCCTCATTGCGTGTAATTATGTATATTATTTGTATTGTGTTTTATATATATATATATATATATATATATATATATATATATATATATATATATATATATATATATATATATATATATATATATATATATAATATAATATAATATAAATAATATATATATAAATACATAATTGTACTATGTTTGATTTCAATCGGCAGCACCCCCGCACAAATGTTTGGTGAAACTGAACGACGCCTTGTCATATGCATCGATTTTACGGTAGCCTTGGCGCTACGTGTAGGCGCCTTAGGAGAGGGTGATATGTTGGTTTAATTCTTTTGTAAATTTTAATCTTTTTGAGAAAGTAAATGTACTTTTTTGGCCACGTGACATGTGTATATGTATAGTAGATATATGAGAAGTTTAGGTGCTCTATGATTAGGTGGTCGTTTTCATGGTTGGTTGGCAGTACTTCAAATAATGTTCGTCCCATCTTTGTTTCGCATTAATATTTTAAATGACAGAATCAGTCCTTCATGTATATTATATGTTTCCTATAGACGCATAAGGAAGTCGAACATGCTATGTTGTTGAACCCCAACAAGAAACTACTTCAAAAGGAGTTGCTCACTATGATAATTCAGTGTAACATTGTATGTGATTAGTCGCTGGCAAGGAAGTAGAAGCTTCTCACAACTGTGTTTTATATTTTATTAGTGGGCAGGGTTTTTGTTAAGAGCCGGGACCCTGGAAACTTACCCGGCTTTGGCGATTCATGTACCCGGCTATCGAGAAAGGAAGATTTTTATTACCGTTTTTCGTCCACAGCGATGCGACATGGCCACTGGGAAGGATAAGTCAACAGACAATGTGGATTTTGGCTAACGGAATTGTGGTACTAAACTGCACATGTTTCAGGCAGAGTAATTACACTGCGTGAACTGTCAAACATGAAGGCGCACACAAAGGGTGGCCCTGGCAATGACCTTCATGCAGTCATTGACGACCTGCGCTGTGATCCAACATTGACCGTCGAGGTGTTTTGCGATAAAGAGAACAACCTGCTTGGCATCTTCTCCCAGGACGCAACAATGCGCAAGGCATATGCATCATTCTCGGATATGCTGTTCATTGATGCAACCCAAGTTGACGGAAGCGTTGGTAGAGACAATACCTGGTAGGCAATGCAAGTGTCAGTGATAATGTGTGTCTTGCAGCCATCAAACGGTTCTTTACAATAGATGCCTGGAAGTGTGTTCTGGATGTAGTTAGTGTTAAGCAACAGAACTGCACATATATAATGTTTGCCAGGGTGAGATTGATAACAACCAGGAATCTAGTGTAAACTGGGACAATTGTTTGTCATGGGTCCACCTGTAATGTACTGCTAGTGGGAAGGCGATAAAGAAGCGACAGTGGCTCTGCGTGAAGTGCACTGCCATGTAAATGTACTGCTAGTGGAAGGCGATAAAGAAGCGACAGTGGCTCTGCGTGAAGTGCACTGCCATGTAAATGTGCAATGTTCTCAAGGCAGAGTCATTATAGCTAGTTATGACCCTGTTGTATTCAGTCATTGTTAATGAAAATTGTTTAGGTAGTAAATGAGGCTTTAACTATAACATTAATTAACTGTATGGCTCCCACTGAATTACATATTTTTGCAGAATAGACATTATGTGACTTGTGTATTAACACTAGTAAACCAAAAATGACGTGCTGATCGTGACTCGGTCGTATATGAGCCATTAATACCAAGATTTCGTGTGTAAATCAGATCAGTTTTTAATGAATGCTCAGTTCGTTCCTCCTGGTTCTAATAACATATGATGGTGAAACGGTATATATATATTGAGCGACGATTTGTGTTATTAACTTTTTTTATCATCAAGTTATGTATCAATGTTGTACTTGTGTAAATAAAGGTTTATTAACTTACTATATTGTTATCTCTTACAACTTATTTCTTATTTAACAATGCCCTAACATCCCTTGCAAAGTCAGTATATCTTTAGAAAGTAAATGTACACAATACCCGCAAGATGGCCCCATTACCATCGGCGACGTCGCAGTCGTACTGACCGTAGGAATCTGTTTCCATTTTGTAAAGAAAGATACATTTCTGTTCTATTACAATAATAATATTTTAATGAAATACATCAACCCCAGTACCTCGACAGACAAGAAATTTCAAGATAATCGATAACGTATGCTTGAAAACAGACGGCGCCGACTCAGCGTGTATTTGGCTGAACCGTCAATACAGAAAGTACCTGTATACATCAATAATAATATTTTAATGAAATACATTAGCCCCAGTAACGACACGGCCGATTTAGCGCGTACGTCAGGCTCTGACCGACTGTCGGTGTACTAGCAGTACCTTAGAGAACGCGTTAGTTAACCGACTGTCGGCGCACTAGTAGTACGTTATTTAACCGACAGTCGGTGCACTAGTAGTAAGTTATTTAACCGACAGTCGGTGTACTAGTAGTGCGTTATTTAACCGACAGTCGGCGCACTAGTGGTACGTTATTTAACCGACGGTCGGTGCACTAGTAGTGCGTTATTTAACCAGCAGTCGGTGTACTAGTAGTGCGTTATTTAACCGGCAGTCGGCGCACTAGTAGTACGTTATTTAACCGACAGTCGGTGCACTAGTAGTGCGTTATTTAACCAGCAGTCGGTGTACTAGTAGTGTGTTATTTAACCGACAGTCGGTGTATTGTAGTGCGTTATTTAACCGGCAGTCGGTGTACTAGTAGTGCGTTATTTAACTGACAGTCGGTGTACTAGTAGTGCGTTATTTAACCGGCAGTCGGTGTACTAGTAGTGCGTTATTTAACCGACAGTCGGTGTACTAGTAGTGCGTTATTTAACCGACAGTCGGTGTACTAGTAGTGCGTTATTTAACCGACAGTCGGTGTACTAGTAGTGCGTTATTTAACCGACTGTCGGTGCACTAGTAAAACTAGGCCTGTGGTTCAGAACGAACAAATTATCGTTCAATGTGAACAAAACAAGTGTTATATTTAACATTAAAAAATAAACTAGAACAGATGTGCATATATTTTTGAATGGAAAAACAAATAATAACTATTGATGAAATCTTAACACGGAGAGAGCAAATAAAAATGGTTGTAACAAAAGTATCAAAAAGCATAGCAATACAAAACTATACATGTTCTTGGTTGTCAAGCGTTACATACATTATATCAATCAAAGCAGCAGCAGCAGCAGCAGCAGCAGCAGCAGCAGCAGCAGCAGCAGCAGCAGCAGCAGCAGCAGCAGCAGCAGCAGCAGCAGCAGCAGCAGCAGCAGCAGCAGCAGCAGCAGCAGCAGCAGCAGCAGCAGCAGCAGCAGCAGCACACCATACTATGCACCGGTATCATGTTGGTGTTGTTGTTGTTGTTGTTGTTGTTGTTGTTGTTGTTGTTGTTGTTGAATACACTTTCAACTCAATTCAATTCAATTGGACCTTGTCAACCAAAGAACAGAAACATGATAATTAAATCCGAGATATGAGCGAGGACTTAAGGTAATTGATGTATTGGTGTGTTTAATTGAGATCTGAGCGAGCGACTATGTCGTTACACCTAACCTAAGACACCGACACTTATTTTCAGGGTTGATAGCTAAATGTATAAAATGCGTATGCACTTTTTATTGAAGCTGCTCTGCTCACGTACACCAAAGGATTCTTGACTACTTGGTATGGTCAGATACTTGAGGCTTGATTTGGACTTGTGTGTCGTGGTTACTGGGGACTTAATTCCTCCGAAGCCAATTTGCGATTTCCAGTACAAGACGGGTCGGTTTAAATATGAGCAATATAATGAGGTCGTTCAACGAGAAAATTTAGACGTGTTTACATACCCACACGACACCCAGTAGTTGCCAGGTGCAATATTGCATATATCCTCAGGAAACTATAGCGTTTCACGAATATAGTCTCAGATGACACACAATCATGACATGACAAAATATGACATTTGATCAGTAGTAAGAGCAGCAACTACTGCGCATGACATCCATAAGTATCACAAGGCGATTTTGCAAAGTCACACTTCACTAACGTGTGTGGCCACCGCTGGTCGTGATAGGGGCAACGCATATGCGTCGCATGCTTTGCACCGCATGTTCTACTGGGGATTCCGTCCCACTGAACAGTGCATGTGTGAGTTCCTGTCTGTTAGCTGGTCTCTGACCCCTTCGACACACGTGCCTCTGAAATTCGATGGGGCTAATATGAATAAGGCACCCACAGCATTACGGCGATAGCGCTGGTGGGTTCACCGAAGCTGCTGGCACCGCACTAATCTGTTTGGACAGGGCTAAGGACCGGACCCGTATATGGTCTCCTTCAAGACAGGCTACTATTCTTCTAACAGTTGAGTTGCTGGTTCGCTGGTAGTTGCGACCCGGTGTTACAGCGGCTGTGTGTCTTGCGGTACGAAACCTGTCCCTTAGGTGACGGATGAGGATGAGTTGATCTTGTCGAAGTATGGTGACTGGCGGTCGCCCGGATTGTGCCTGTCATTTGCTGACTGCATGTTATTGTACCGGCGTTTTACCGGATTTTGATTCTTAAATAAAGTTCTAGGGTAGCCTTTTTACTGGCCTTGTCAATGTTACCACTCCTTGAAATCGCCCCACATTGTTTGGATAAATAACTATCACCTAAATGAGATTATCAACACCTGGCCATCAACTGACCGAATGAAGCGTGTCATGGTCACGCATGACTGGTTAACTGGTTGCCAGGGAACATACACCAACAAATTCATGCAAAAAACCTACCCAAATATTGCTATCACACAAATGTGCGCAACATAAAAATGGTAAGTTTCTTTTGACGCTGAGCATACATACCTAAAATTACTTTCAAATTTCTTAACGCTCTCATGTACTTCAATTTTATGTCTGGACTCTAACAGTCATAAGGTTTCTGCTTGTTGCATCACCTTTGCATTTGCAGAATACCGTGCACGTCAGCAAACGTTTTTTGCATGTGCAATGGGCTGTGCTACATCCTGTTTTGCAGCAGCATATGTCACTATCAAGTATTTCTTTTGAAGCTTGCCGTTGTCCCGAAACTCTTTGTGTTAGCTGCAATGTTGTTCCCGGCAAATCCCATCCACAATCCAACGGGCTGAGATAAGGCGGTGGGGGCGACGTGCCAGCAGCTTTCCATATTGCAGCTTGGTAGGTAGAGTACACACAACGTTGGAAGTTATGGGACGTTTGCTTTCTTACAATTGTCCTTGCAAATATACTGGCACGCATGGTATTTAAAGTTGCACGTGGTTCTTGGTCGTACATAAAGCGCAATAACTCTAAGCAAGGGTAGGCCTAAATTATGTCTTCCTTTGACGCAGACAGGTCTCCGATTTTGAGTGTGTGTGTGTGTGTGTGTGTGTGTGTGTGTGTGTGTGTGTGTGTGTGTGTGTGTGTGTGAAAGTAATTGTAACTGCGTGAAAACAGATGGCTTGCTGATACCAGCCACTGGTGAAACGGAGTCACATCATATCAATGCGTGAACAGCAAGAATGTTAGGGAATCCGGATGATCTCGGTGTGTTCCCTGATGGTGCCATTGACGCGGAACACGGTTTGACTGACTGAGCAGGGCTCCATAGACAACTCAGTTGTTGAAGGCAGGCCATTGACACGGTGGTACAAATGATGGGAAAATATTAGTAACACAAACCAATGTCAAAGAGACAACTCTAATTGGTGAGAATCCAGCAATGGCTTCTTAAGCCATGATGACATCAGCTTCTTCGCGGCGGATTGCTGTTTGCTGCACGCCAAAACCAACCTGGATTGGATTAGCGTCAGGTCCAGATACAATAACTTTATTGTCAGAAGGAATCTCCATTAAATACAGACAATTTATTATCATCTGGATGAACTGTTTTTGGGCAGCAGATTAAGTACTGAGGCCTGTTTGAACACGATTGAACCCTTTCTAGTGTGACGTGTGACAGCATGACATTATGATGACTTTGATCATAATAACCATCGAACTCCATATACAAAACTGCTGTTGAAGACACGCATCTGCTCACGATAGTAGTGGCTGCAGTATTGACAACTTTGAGCAGTCAGATGAAATTTCGTTAAACACACCAACCATCGCCCACTAAACTCGCAGAGTTGCAGTGCGTGTCACTCTGCAATTTCAAGTGTTGATACTAGACCGAGATCGAGACCCTGCGTCCGTAACACAGCATAGCAACATGTTCTGGTTTCGTTAAGTGGATGCAGGTTTGTGATAAATGGTAGATAATGAACTTGAAGCGGTCTGACGTAGCAACAGGCAAGTGTTGTGAGATATACACTAACCACAAGCCTGGTTTGGTGCGACATTTGATTACGTAACGCCTGACATGAAAGGCTATGAAACTGGCAGAGCAAATAGGCTGGGGTATCAATCATCTGCCTCAAGCCACCACTCCTGGTCAACAACCTTCTTGCGTGCAATATAATGAGATCGGTCAAAGAGAACATCACATAGGCGTTTACATACCCGCACGATACCCTAAAGTTGCCCGGAGCAGTATATTTTCAAGAAACGCGTTTGAACATCATAGTCTCAGATGACCCACCCTCGTTCTCAAAGAAGCAACTCTGGCATGGATGTTCAGCTAGATTTAAACCGTTTTTCAAGAGCGTCATCTCGGCTGTTTGAACGTCATCATGACGTCATAATTGATTTTCGTAGCTCCGTTGTGTGATAACGAAGTGAGGATCCCGATCGTATGTGTAACTAATAGTTACTTAGTGGTGAGGTCATGTAATGCATCATATTTAAACTTGCAAATATACCAGTTCTCCGGACGGGATAACTTGGTAGTTTGTAGAAGGTATCCGTAGTTAGGGGGTCACTCATAAGGTATGTCACGTTCAGGAGTGTGGTGGGGTGGAGGGGAGTTTTGGGGTATATTTAAAACGAGAAAAAAATCGTGATTTTGGGGCCATGCACCTAAAGGAAATAATAAAAACTAACCATGTGAAACTCAAATAAATAATATCACGCCGCTGGTTAACTCAGAATGTCTTCTAAACGGTTGAGATGCTGGTCATTTCTCTGGTTGACTCAGCGCTGACGTGTTAATCAGCGAGACCGATAAGCGCATGCGCAGTTCTATGAAAATCTCAAACAAACGTGTTATTTTGCCAGAAAGAAGACTAGTTTAGTAAACAAAGGCCAACATAGGTTACATGAGTTGAGTTTGAACGCAAACAGCAAAGCCACAACGTATTGGCAAATATACGAATAGGTGTATACAAATAATATTTTCATTTGTCGAGCGAATTTGGCTAGACTTTGGCACACGTGACGTAGGGTTATCTAATAATATGGGCGACCCATAAATTTACATGATGTGTGTTCAACAAGGTTTTCCCAGGAAAACACTGGCGTGATATTCTTAATTGTAGTTGCAAATGATTATGTTTTACTAAATATTATTGGTGCATAGAACCATGACTTTTGTTTCCCTTTAAACTGAATTCCAACGGAAAAGGAACGCGGACACTACCATACATCGGTGAAGTCTGCAGTGGCATGCGAAGAGTTGGTGTGCCAGCAAAAAGTTCTACAAAATACCAGCCTGTTGCATCCCAATCCCTGCAAAAACGTCACCGAAAACTCGTGAGGAGGACGTAGTCATTCTTTGGAATTCCCATGCAGTATTGGTGTCTGGGATACCAATAATCCCATTGGCAGCACCACAAATCCTTGGGAGGATGTCTAGTGTGTGGGTAGGCACATGTGTGTCTTTTAGTATATCATGACTCAGACTCACGATTGTGCAACAATACAGAGAATAACTCCACGAGGTCTTCACTACATGCATCATTACACATATTACACGTACAAAACATGCACATTTATCTTATTATTAGATACACAAACACCTGAATTATGAATTAATGCATGGATATGGATATTTATGGATAGCCCCTTACTAGCCAATTTACCCATCATCCGAACGGGAAAACTTGGTAATTACTGTCATAATAAAAATATTTTCTATGATTGTTACAAGTTTCGTAAACCCCTTCACTGATTTGTTCGACAGTGTGTGCGGGGGGGGACTACATGCACAACTATGGCAGGGATGGTTTACGTAATTTGGAACAATCGTACAAGCACGCATAGTGTTGCGAAAAATCTACGAAGATTATTTCCTGCGAAAGATAATAGTGGGGAGAATTAAAAAAAAATTAAGTTTAGCGCCTGAGATTCAAAGTTTCTAGGAATATAGGAGGAGTAGCAAAACATACATATTCTAGCTCAGTTATAATAAGAGTATTATAGTGTTGGTATTTATATATGTAAATATTATCTATTATTATATGTATCAAGTACCATTATAAAATTACAAGGACACGCATTTCAATACGACAGTAGAGGTGGCGATGACGTGACGGGGCAATTATAAAAAATACAATTGACGTTTATAATTGTCTACATTGTTTTCACAATGCCTATTCATTTGAACGATAAAACATGTTTGGATAACTACCTATGAATGGTCCCGCCTGCCGAATCGGATGTCGAAGTGCGCCAAACCTCTCGTGAAACATGATGACCTCCAGTGCATCGAACACAACACAGAAGGAAACTCGTTTCACCGTAAATATATCTCAAATAATAACATTGCGTTGAATATCTTTATTGTTCGAAGTTAATTTGTAAAAAATTAAAAATTATCTTCATGCCAACTGTTATGCGTAACCATGTTCTGTGCCATGCCATTGCGCGACCCATTGTCAGTGGTCAGATTGTTTAGTAACACTAGTCACTATGCAACATATGAATAACCTTCACTGAAATATATAGCAACGAATGAATGATCTTATTTAAGCGACGATAGGCCTACTGGACACCAAAAAAGAACACGAACATGACACGGAGGGGGACAGGAGTGTCAGCGTTGATGTTCACAATTGGAACATTCAACATGACACGGATGGGGACAGGAGTGTCAGCGTTGATGTTCACAATGGAACATTCAACATGACACGGAGGGGGACAGGAGTGTCAGCGTTGATGTTCACAATGGAACATTCAACATGACACGGAGGGGGACAGGAGTGTCAGCGTTGATGTTCACAATGGAACATTCAACATCGAAAGTGTACGTTCGTTTATCGCTGCCAACTTCCCTCATTGCGTTAGCTGCTAACACTTGCGCCGGTCGTGAGACGGCAACAGCGGCGGCCGAAATCGTGCCAGATGACACGTTTTGGACAACGCGTGCAGAGGCATGTAGATCACTACGAGGCTGGTGGCACACCAGCAATGCCGCGTGTCCTGTAATCCAGAATCTCCCTAGACGTCGTGAAAATGCTGTGATCGATGGTTGACTGCCGCCGAGCGGATGGCTTGGCTAAGCTGGCATCACAATTCGACATTCGTCTGGAAAACAATATTTATATTTTTTAATTGGGTGCAACATTGCTGCATCATCTTCATGCCTCACACTACATTCAAAACCTGAATAATCCACTCATATGCAACTATTACAGATGTTATATATGATTGCACGCTATACAGATTTGACAGCAAGCCACAGCAACTACTCCATCAATACAAGCGAGAATATGAAAAACGAATGTTTGCTGCGGTATTTCCCGTGGTAAAGTGACGTGCGATAAGTGTATGATGGGATGCCTGCCACGGGGGGACAGGGCGAGTATCCTTATTTAAATGAAAACTAGCTTCAAAATTCTTGCGTATCTTGAAAGGTGTTTCAACTGTTTCCTTTGAAGTTATAAAGGGACATAAATAATGTAACGGCGATAGCATGCAACGACTTGGAACATTGGAAACAAGTGTACTTGTGGATTTTGTGTGTTATCCTTTCACACTGGTCGAGGTAGTGGAAAAACAGAAAGTGTCCCACCTCACGTTTCATTGCAGCGAAACACTGATTAAATGGAATTAGCAACAATGACATGTCCATTTGGACAGAATATTTGGTGATGAAGAATTTGCTAAGGTGTTGAATGAAAATCAACCACACTATGTACCCGAACGAGGTGACCAACAGACCCGCCGCAGTCGCTGCATCGCCACTGCATCCACGGATTCAGCTTGTTGTCGGCCGTCACTCAGACGACCGCGACTTTCTTCGCCACCGACGGAGTTTCAACAACGCATCGTTGTCTATATTTACGCAACAAAACATAAAGCTATGCGCATCATTCTTGGAAACGTGTGGCAGAGTGATGTCTATACTTTAACATGCATATGCATACATGTATAGTTAGCTTTTTTTACCTTGTACGCTATATTTATCCTAATCAACTGAATAATTTGGTTACCATTTGACGTTGCAATACCACACTGCTCTGAAACGTTCATATCAGCACTTATGTTACTCCTAAGTTCTTTTCTTTTACCATTTTATAGATTACATTCAAGTTCCCCTGTCCCGTGTGTAGTCATTTACATTTCCCGAAATTGAATAACATATGCCATTTTTCAAACCATTTAATTAATTTATCTAGATCGTCTTGTAAATGTTTATCACAACCATCGTTAACCTATATAATCACTTTTGTGTCATCTGCAAATTTCAGTACATAGCTTTTTATAATTATTATCGTCCAAGCCATTGCTATATATATATATTAAGAATATTCAAGGTCCTAATACTGATCCTTGTGGTACCCCACTCAAAACTTATTTCCAGTTTGAAACTTCTACATCTACTACAACACGCAGCCTTCTGTAAGGCAGCCATTTTTCTATCCAGTCAATTATGCCATCTCCAATGATATGGGCTTTTAATTTAAGTAGAAATCTTTGATGTGGCACTGAAAATCTAAGTAGACAATATCTACTAGTGACACCTCGTCTTCTTAATTTAATAATTTATGCCTAACAAGGAAGTACACAATAAGTTTCCGAGCAATGTGGGATTGCTGCTTCAAAAGGAAATCAAATTCTAGGGCTAATTAGGAGAACTATCATGTATAAGGAGAAACAGCTAATTGTAACCGTGTACAAAGCAATAGTTAGACCACATTTGGAATATTGTATTCAAGCATGGAGGCCGTATCGTAAAAAGGACATAGACTAGCTAGAAAGAATACAACGAAGAGCAACCAAAATGATTCCAGGATTGAGAGACCTTAGTTATGAAAGTCGCTTATTACAATGTGGTTTGACAACACTAGAGACCAGAAGACTAAGAGGAGACCAAATAGAAGTATTTAAAATATTGAACGGTTATGAGGATGTTGATAGGAATATGTTCTTCAAAATTTAAGAAGGCAGTAGAACCAAAGGACACGACGGAGCATTACTTAAGGAGCAGTGTAGTTTGGACATGAGAAAGTACTCTTTCTCACATTAATGAATGGAACAAACTGCCAAATGATTGTGTTAATGCTAGTAGTGTGAATATGTTTAAAAATAGAATTGACATATATTTGATAAGGGTGGGTTACACATAGATCAGAAAATTGCTGGACTCTCGATAAGCCAATGGCTTCCTTGTCCACTTTGCCATCTGGAACTTGTCGTTTGGGATGGCAATCTTGTTAAATCTTGTTTAATCTTGTTAAATATGATATTTAATTAACCTTTCTAATGATTTACAAAGTATAACTAATGTACTACAAAACAACTGAATTACATGGACTATGTTGTTTTGTGATGCCAGGTACCTTTTCATTTACCTGTTCATTTACATTACATTACATCTGATATATAA
Organism: Lamellibrachia columna; assembly: GCA_963662155.1. NCBI lineage: Eukaryota > Metazoa > Annelida > Polychaeta > Sabellida > Siboglinidae > Lamellibrachia > Lamellibrachia columna. Next base: position 16,253,518 of record OY759264.1, on the reverse strand, counting down.
CACTCAAATTCCTAGAAATAATGTTACTTAGAATGAAAAACGCACGTAGCCAATGGTACTAAATAGAAAGACGATAATGAGCGTTTATATTGAGGAAATCACACACATCAATCATACTGACCCATCTTGATGATACGAGCGAGGTCGGATATCGGCTGTACTGGACGTCTTAAGACGAACGTGAGAACACAGGCAGTAACTGCCACCTTTATTGGTTGCATGATGCTGAAGTCTTCCGTGGTTGACGTGAGAAATGACGTCAGCCACGCCACGCTCTTTTCGTATTGGTAATACAGTCCATACATGAGGGTAATGTATGACGAGATGGTGCACGTGGCTATAGTTAACCCCCAGCCGATGTATAAGCACCACCAAGGTAAACCCGGATTTTGTTTGGGCTGTTTGCAGCAGTAACATGCATGGACGTCTGATCCACTGTCGTCGTCGTCGTCTTCATGATCAACTTTATGATCATCATGATCATCATCGTCGTCATCATGATGATCATCATCATCATCGTCATCATCATCATCATCGTCGTCGTCATCATCATCATCATCATCATCATCATCATCATCATCATCATCATCACCGATACTGTCGTCATCTTCTGTCTTTTCATCGGAACTTGAGCTTTCTTTTGATAAATCCGATGCAGAATCATCATACTCGCCCGAGTGCAGGTGAAACATCGGGTTACGTGGAGCTACATTGCGGAATATCAGCATGATAAAAAAGTTGATTGGTGCAGTGATGAGAGCGCTCTGCGTCCCAATTATGATTTGGTGAACGTCTACGGTGACAATACCGTAGAGTAAATTATCGTGCAAGTTGTTTTTCTTCTGCTCGTAGAATATTATGTTGACTAGCATCGAGGACATTATGAAAGAAAAACAACACGACAGACGTTGCACGCGTGTGAACGTGCTGTGTGGAAGGCAAGTGATGATGCTCATCCAAGAATGCTTGTCACGCAGGTTCTGAAGCGACATCATGCGAAGGGTGTACCCGAATGGCTGTTCCTCCGTCAACATAAGAGTGTAGTCGACCATGGTTCGTTTCACGTCGGGAATCAACCACTGGTCGCATACAAAATTCCAAATGTCGTCAGTCTGGGTGTCGCGTATAGTGATCTGTTCCAGAAACCTACGGTAACAAATGACAATACTGAAAGGTGCATCCTCGATTAGATTTTTTTGCTAGTCTCATTTAAAATTAATTTTGCGAAAAACCAAACCTAACTAATATCCACTGCCACATGGTAGCTCGTTTGTGAATCTTTTGTATGTATATTTTGGTGAAATCATCAGACAAACTATTAAATTACTTAATTCTTGTTCAGGCATTAAGTGAACTGAAAATCGAAATTCGGAAAAAACCCTTGGTGAAATGTTTTAACTTTGTCATGTGAACGGCGAGAGGATTGAAATCACAGCCATCATTTTGGATATCCACTATTTTGTCCCTCACCAGATCTAACGACTGAAGTCAATTCTTTCGTTGATTTGAACAAAAATAGGCATTTTTTATTTACAAGTACGCGGACATTACTTAAATTAGTCACACACTACACATCTGGACAAAAATAAACCAGATTCGCGATGAGGTGAACCCTTTGAGGAAGCAGCTATAAATGAGTGAGAATGCTTTTTTTGTGACAGTGTGATGTTAATTTGCACTTACCGATGCCTTTCTGCACTTATGTTATAACACATTCTCACAAGTACTATTACGAGAACGTCTGAAGAAATATCAACACATATTCGCACACTATCATGTATGTCTGCGCCTTTGTTGCATATCGTATAAATGTTAGTATTTATACAAAACTGGATTTCTCTGGTCTCTTTTATCAGTTTCAACACGATTGCAATGGCCTTTTCTTTTCGTAGCAGCGCGAACGTACCAGTAGCGTTGGGTATTGGAGTAGTCGATCGACAAGGCAACACATCTCAACCGACCGAGGCTGCAAGTTTCAGCCAATATGAACCAGTCTTCCGACCCTGTTTTAAATAACTGCTCGTTCTGGTCCATCAAGACATGTTTGTCGCTTGTTCCGTCTTCTCCGACCACACTTATGGAAATGTCAGCATTTGTGCCAGCTCGGTTCTTCAAGCCGGTCAGTACGGTAACCAGATAGAAGTAATTAGCATCGTCGTCGTTGTCAGCCAGATATGTCACCCGGCGCTGGAAGTGCACGAAATACGACGCGACATATCGATTGCTTAAAAGGACATTTCTTCACATCAAAACAAATACTTTTCTTACAATGCAATGATAGAAAACAACAGTCGCTAACAACAACAGTCGTGCTCTAACTGCATATGATATAAATATATATATATATATATATATGCTTGACCAAATATAACACCGACAACATACGATATAGGTTCACCTACATTTTTCAGATCCTTGCGGTCTCTGTAATATGCCCACACACAGAGCAAGATGTAAATAAACCAGGCGACAAGAACGACGACCAAAGTCACAGTGTTTGTCTGTAGGCGATGGAGAAGTTTGAAGTCGAATATGTCGACCTTGGTTGGAGGAATAAAATGGAGGCCACTGAACGTACTTAGATGGTGGCAGATACACACGAGGCTCGAGGAGGATGTTTCAGGTGAGACCTGTATGTGGATAAGGCAGAACAACCAACGTCAACTGTTAGACAAGCAATACGTTCCTATTGGATTTATGTAAAATGAAGACAAGCTATAATTGTATTAGGACCTACCCAGTCCATCGATATACTATAAAATATATCGATGACTTGGATATAAAAAGAAAAGTATTGCGGATGACATAAATGATTAGAAATGTTAAAACTGATGTAAATAAACAACATTTACAAAACGATTTATACAAAATAGTCAAGTGTTCTGTAAAATTACTGATGTTATTCAATTGTGATAAATGTAAATGCCAACACACACTACGAGAACGTGGATATGAAATATAAAATGGAACCTTATATTATTGGAACTACTTTAGGAATAACAAGGCAACATATGTAGCAACAAATGTGGTCTAGTCACTTATAATAACACATGTAAGTACAACATAACGTTGTCTCTAAATCAGTTTCAACATTGATAAGGATAATCTATGAAAATAACTGGCGGTGGGCTTTTAAAATGCTTATATAATAATTGGCGATATTTAACGACCTTCAATATATCTCAATTGAATTACAAACAGTTTCTTTGTGAATTGGAATTATCACATACATTGACAAAACACAATCCGATGACATTAATGCAGGTGAGTTTTATGTCAACCTTAAAATAAACAAAAAAGAGTTTTTGGTGATTTGTTTGATATATTAATATATTATGGCTTTTCCCCATATTACACCTCCTACAAGGTTTTCAAACAATAATGGCACTCTAATATACAACATCTTCTGTATACTAACCGACTCTACAATAAAGACTACGTCAGGTATTCTAACGAAACAATCAATTATTGGACCATCCGTAGTATTTACCTTTCAAAACACGATTCCCCACAAAGAACCATCGCCAACACATATTAAAATTGACATACAAACTAAAAACGCACTTTATAAGTTCATTTATGACATCGTCTCATCAGCCGTTTGTAATTTGATTGGATTGGCCGGAAATCTTGAAGAGAACACGGAAATGAATTTGGTGGATTGGATATTTGTCTAAAGCGTGGAATATTGATCAGGTAAGTATTATTATTATTATGTGTATATTAAGCATATACTTGCAAGATACCTTGCGTAGGCAATATTCGCTGTTAAAATTTAGCTCTAGGAGTAATTTAGGTTAGTTTATATAGTAGATCTCCGAAGACTAGATAGCGCGAGCGATAAATAAGATACTTGTTGTGATCATGTGTTGAGAACGATAGGGTACATAATACGAAACATAACGATAGTGTACATAATACGAAACATAACGATAGGGTACATAATACGAAACATAACGATAGGGTACATAATACGAAACATAATATTATTGTAAATCATTTAGTACATATTAACGATTGAGCACCTGTATATTTTGTTTTAGCAACATGTGTTGTAAAAGTTAACCGTAGATAGTAAATCATTTTCAAAATTTCGTTAGCGCGAGCGATATTACCTTTTGTTGTCGTCAGCTGTTACATAAAAAAATAAGTTGCAAGACAATAGTTGCAAATTTAATTAAGCCGTAAGTAATATAGCATAAAGTTTGTACTTTACAACACAAAAACAGTTTTTGTGAAAACTACCTAGGGCATTACTGAGAAATTTGTTCCATTAAGAAAAAAGGGAAAAGATCCAGGAAGAAACACTTGTCAAAAGAGGCTATTAGAAAAAATGCTCACAAACAGATGCTGTGGGGTATATAAATACACTGGAACTGCAGAAGATTACACAAACTACAAAGAGGCACTTAACATTGCTACAACTGAAATTAGAAAATTCAAAAGAACATTTGAGCAGGTAATATAAAAACAATTACAGCAAGAGTTCCCCGTTCTAAGGAGTAAATAGAAAGTTCGACGTAAGGTCGGAGGACTGGAAAACAAGAGCGGAAACATAATTTCAGACGGATTTCAAATGGCAGAGGTCCTGAATGAGTATTTCAGCTCAGTCTTTACCACATAAGATATCACTTCACTTCCAGTTCCATTTACTAAATTTGAGGGCGATAAATAAGATCATTTAGGGCAGTTATTTGTAACTCCTGAAATGATAGCAAAGAAAATTAAAAAGATGAAAGATAATAAATTACCTGGGATTGATGGGATACCTCCAAAACTGCCTAAGGAAATTGTAGAGCAAATTAGTACTCCACTTACAAAAGTGTTTAACTTGTCACTAGAAGAAGAAATAGTCCCTTCAGAATGGAAAGAAACAAACATTACGCCACTATTTTAGAAAGGGTCGAGGGACAAGCCAGAAAATTACAGACCAGTGAGTTTAACATCAGTTGTATGTAAATTACTCGAAACATTAATTAGAGACCACATGGTGGAATTCCTTGTAAAACATAAATTAATAAATACATCTCAACATGGGTTCCTAAAAGCTAGGTCATGTCTAATCAATCGCTTATGATGTTTGGAAAAAATTAAAAAGTGGATGTTGTCTACATAGATTTTTAGAAAGCTTTGGATAAAGTGCCACATCGATGATGGTTATTTAAACTAAAAGCACTTGGTATAGGTAATGATGTATTCAACTGGATGGAAAAGTGGCTTACACACAGAAGACAAAGAGTAATAGTAGATGGTGATATTTACAACTTGAAATCTGTTTTTTATTATATATATATATATATATATATATATATATATATATATATATATATATATATATATATATATATATAAATGATTTGGAAGATGACATATCTAGCAAAGTTAAAAGGTCAGATAAATGGCAAATGTTTTTTATTCAATTTTGGAAGTGTAAATGCACACACATAGGACATGGAAATATAGATGAATAATATAAAATGGGGGATGTTATGCTAGAACCACACAAGAAAAGGACTTAGGAGTAATATATAGTGGTGACTTGACAGTTTCAGAGCAATGTGGAATTGATGCATTAAAAGGGAATCAAATTATAGGGCTAATTAGGAGAACTATCACGGATAAGGAGAAACAGCTATGTACCCCTGTACAAAGCAATAGTTAGACCACATTTGGAATATTGTATACAAGCATGGATGCCATATCGTAAGAAGGACATAGAGAAGCTAGAAAGAATAAAACGAAAAGCAACTAAATGATTCCAGAATTGAGAGACTTTAGTTATGAAAGCCGCTTATTAGAATGTAGTTTGACAACACTAGAGGCCAGGTCACTAAGATAAGACTAAATAGAAGTGTTTAAAAGTATGAACGGTTATGAGTATATTGATTTGAATATGTTCTTCAAACTTAAAGAAGGCAGTAGAACCAGAGGGCACAAAGCAACATTAGTTAAGGAACAGTGTAGGTTGGACATGAGAAAGTGCTCATTCTCACAGAGGGTGATAAATGAATGGAACAAACTGCCAACTGATTGTGTTAATGCTAGTAGTGTGAACATGTTTAAACGTAGAATTGACAAATATCTCATAAGGGCGGGTTATACATAGATGATAAAATTGTTGGACTCTCGATAAGCCGATGGCTTGCTTGTCCACTTGCCATCTGGAACTTGTTGTTTGGGATGGCAATCTTGTTAAATCAATAAACTTCATCAATCGCCTTCTGCTGACCAAATATCAATTATTGAATAATTAATTAAATGCGCAAAACACAAACACACGCCATGTAAAATAGTAACGTTCAAAAAGTATAACCAGAAATAAACATATATAATCAACTCAAAACGACGCAGTCTGGTTCACCTAAGCACTTTGTAATTCGGACTAATCTAAAACGTATTATCACATTCGTAGAAAGTAATACGTACAACCAAATAAATGCAGAATGAATCTTGTTTAAAAAAAAAAAAAAAAAACACAGGACACCAACGAAAATTAACCATTCCCCAAATAATTTTTTTAATCAATATTAGTTCAACTTATTGTAACTGAAAAGATAATTTGCATACAGTTAAATATATTTTATAAAACGCAAATATCTTGTTCGATAACCAATATGGATTCAGAAAGGAAGATAAAAATAAAATACCTATACATATGTAATTGGACCTTTCCAAAACATTCGACACACTGGATTATAGGATATTGCTAGACAATTAGAACTTTCATGGCGTGAAGGGAGTTGATTTAAGTTTAATTAGAAATTATCTAACAAATATAATTGCGAATTCCCTTTACTAATATGTAGATAACACGAATACTAATAGTGTTTAAATTGAGTGTTTGAATTCAATTTTTGGAATAAGTTTTAACTAGCAATTTAACTGGAAAATTCACATCGGCAAAATGTCAAGGTTTTCAAGGACGACGGTATTCTCAAAAACTAAAACGGTTACTACACTCTGATATTGCCACATTTAAACTACGGCTCTACGAACACCCCGAAATTATTACATTTGTCAATATGGATGAATAGGCAATACGAATAAGTTTGTCTTTGTAACTCTTTGTATGAATAACCATTCAAATAATGTATAATGACATGGTGTATAACCTTGAATATGCCAATCTGTCGGCTACAATTTGTGTACGCCAGGATGTCTGATTTTATTATAATTGGGTGGCTCCTGTGAGAGCGGCTTTATTTTAGCCTTAACGGGAGTCTTCTGGACCCTTATTTGATATATATATATATATATATATATATATATATATATATATATATATATATATATATATATATATATATATATATATATATATATATATATATATATATATATATATATATATATATATATATATATATTTTTTTTTTTTTTTTTTTTTTTTTTCTTCTGTATATCTGTCTGTCTCGGCAGACCCCACGTACCCAGTTGTGATTTTTTTTTCACTTTACATGTTCAATATTACAAACTGTATGCAAACAGACCATTTTGATTTGTTATGGGCATTTCTCATTACTGTGGCCGCAACATTTGAAAGAAGGAAGACACGAAATAAACACGAGTGGTGTCTGGTCAGACTCCTTGTGCCGGCATGAAGGATAAGGAAGATAAAAGGACAAGAAAAGCGTAGATTTTTGATATCAGATAGTATTAATTCTCACAGACGATTATACATGAATGGAACCAATTATCTACTGAGTGTGTGAACGCTAGTAGTGTGAATATGTTTAAAAACAACATAAACAAATATTTCAGAGGTAACATTGATGTAACATTGTAAGTCTCTCGATAAGCCAATGTTTTCCATGTCCACTTTCTATCTCGGCATTTTGAATTGATGAAAATCTTGTGAAATCTTATTAATGTGCCGCCTCTTTAATAATAACGTTAATTTGAAGCGAAAAGGAACCACTATGGACGAGAAGCACACTGTGCCATAACAGAAAGGTCGTCGTTCTGAAATAACGTAACTAATAGAATTATACCTCGTGAGACAATGCAATTGTAGTAATCTGAACGAACGCACGCACACACACGCACCACCCACCCACCCACCCACCCACCCACCCACCCACCCACCCACCCACCCACCCACCCACCCACCCACCCACACACACATTCAGCTAATCGAAAATTACGAGTGCTGACATACACACACACATTCAGCTAAGCGAACATTACAAGTGCTGACATCAACTAGGAAATGCCTTGTATTATGCCTTGCCCTTGACACCAAGAAGACCTTCGACCGTGTGTGGCATAATGGTTTCATGGAGAAACTCTAATCTTTTGGCATCCAATGAGACTTGCTTGGCTGGATTGCAACTTTCTTCTCAGATAGACAACAGTCTGTTGTACTTGATGGCTCCACATCATCGGCAAAGCCTATATCTGCCGGAGTCCCCCAGGTGATGTTTAGCGATGACTTGGCTTCACACCTACAGAACGATATCCACTTTTTTGCTGATGATTCTACACTTCATATTGCCATTAAGAATACGTGCGATAGAATCATACGCGCAGAAAGCCTCCAATGTGACTTGAATAAAATCGAAGCGTGGGCAGACAGTTGGTGTGTTACATTCAATGCCAGCAAAACAGAGGAAATGATCATCAGCAGGAAAAGAAGCCAGAATCATCCCCCACTCCACTTTATGAACAAGGAATTACAGCCTACAGATAGTATTACTCTTCTGGGTGTCACCATCACCAAGACATTTTCCTCGTCACAGCACATCACATGTATTGCCAAAAAGCAAACAGCAAAGCGTCTCTATATCCTTGGCCGTTCTAGAAACATCCTTCCCCACCAAGCTCGTATCACCATTTACAAGGCTTACATCCAACTTCTTATGGAATGTGCTTCCCCAATCTGGAATGGAGCAGGAACGACGTCTTTGAAGTTGCTAGATAGGCTGCAGAAGAAAGCTCTTCGCCTGCTTAAGATCGATGAACCTCTCAAGTTTGACATAGTTCCACTGAGTCACAGGAGAAACGTTACGTCTTCTACCGTCATATCTTCCTCCAGCCATCCATTGAGCTAGCTGATATTTTACCATCAGAGGCACCTAGCATGAGAACTACCAGATTTTCAGTGAGCGGACATCCATATTGTGTACATATTCCTAGGTCAAAAACATCTCAACTCATATATACCTAGGACGAGTTGACTGTGGAACTCCCTCCCAGCATCCGCTGTCCCTGCCTCTCCAAACATGACTGCATTCAAGACAGGTGTGAATGCTTTTCTTTTGGATCAGATGTTTTAAATCTTTTCTGTCTTAATCAGATCAAATGTGATTGTTTTCATCTTCTGGTGGTCATGGTGTTGAGAGTGGGTTAAAGCCTGGCTGGGAGATGGTGACCTGCGAATTAACAGCCTACGGGGCCCGATCCCATAGAATGTGGGTGAACGGCACGCCTAGTCAGGTAATGTATCTTGTAGGGCGTAGCGTTATTTCCTGGTTACCACGACCACCAGATAGATAGATAAATAATTTTTTACTTATTGTTTTTATTTATTATTTTTTTTTTTCTTTCTTTTGTTGTATATATTTATATTGATCCATCCTTGTTTTTATCTCGCTATTAGTGCAATGTCGCTGAGCTTATGCTTTGGGCCAGTTTTCATCTTTTGATGGTATCACCAGGCCCCAGAACTTCAGTATAAAAAAGACAGTTCACTTAGTATCGATTAAACATACACTGTTTCGGGTAGTCTGTATTACCCACTAATTGGTAGAACTGATATTAACATAATTGATCAATACTTACATTATGTTTTTAATTGAATCTTAGCGGAATATGGAAATATTACGGATATGTAATGTTATATGCAGATGTACATATGTTTCACCCCCACAACCAACTACATACACCAAGCATGCAGGGACGCACACGCATAATGTAGTTTGGCCTTCCACCACACTTACTTCACAACCTTCGTTACTCCACTTCTCATCTTGGCTGTTCCAAAACACACAATCAGCCACATAGCGAACGACGGTGACTTTCACGTCGTGTTCAGTCTCGGCTGGTGTCCCCATCTTCCCTGAGCAGAACCCACACGGGTTGATAGAGTTTCCCGAGCACCGCTTACACAATATTGTATCATAAGCGGCGGGCATCAGACCGAAGTACAACATCACTCTTTCTTCTTTGCTATGTAAAGTTCCAATCAGGGTCACAGTGGTAGCATTGACGTCCACTATCACGTGCTCAAGCCCAGGCGCCGATTTCGTTTGGAGTTTCCTAGGCAGTGCTTTCCTGGTGAAATCTACCACGAAAATAGTCGCGTTCTTGCTGATGCGGTCACCGCCGTAGAAGTCCCAACATTCCGGTTTTGTGTACGCCTTCACTACGAGTACCATTGTCATTTTGGCCGTCGCAAACATCTTTATGTGGTACCGTTTGTTAGTTAAAACGGGAAGTGCAGCAATACTGAGGTCGTCCTCGAAAACCTCACGGTTTTTGACGTACGATACATGGACGATTGCTGTTCCATTCGTCTCATCTGAAATGGCGACATTATTGTGTCATCAACTTCATATCCTATATTTCTTATTCAAATCTAATAGTCTAAGAGTAACTCTACAAGAGTCTGATCGTTTTGATGCATCGTCTTTTCTCAATCATGTCATCAACAGTGGCATGTGTCTAGGAAACATACCAGTGACAACAATATATTTCACGTCAAATTAAGCTAAATTGTGCGTATTCACCACGTAATGACATAACCTTGTACCTTTTGTTGATACTGGGAACCTAATAGTAATATTTCGTTTCAGCTCCTTCATATGCCTCGCTGAGCCAAAGGTTTGGTAATGGCTGATGGAAACCACACCAGGGATTATATATCTTGATGACTTGCTCCAGACGTACGGATTTCGTGTCATTCGGAGAACCTATCAAATATCAAGTAAACAGTGGCTTCATGTTCACCTGTTGACTAGTGAGGAGTCAGGAGTGAACGCGACAGGGTGCAAAATAACCAGGAGATGGGAGGGAATGGTTGTTGTTGTTGACGGGCGAGTGGGGGATGCTGCCACGGCTGCAGGACAGAATGCGACAGAAAGGATCCGACGCAAGAGCTGCTCTGAGGTAGTGATACAGGGGTGAGGAGGAGAGCGAGGGTGTTTGTGGGGGACTCGATAGTTAGGAAGACTGACAGACCACTAAACAAGGGGACGTTGTTGTAGTTTGTTTTCCATGGGCAAAAATAGAGGCCATAAATGAGAGGCTAGAAAGAATTATAGGTTCGGGCAAGGGAAGATCTATTTTAGTACACGATACGATACGATACACATACATACGTTAGTGCAGTTTAAGACATGCGATCACATACTATATTATCAAATTGCTGTATCTTGGGTAATACAAATATTTTTTTAACGCTCGCACGCATGGACGGACGCAAGCACGCACGCACGCACACACACATTTTGCTAAAATTCAAACCTACCTAGTATCCACTACGACATGCTAGCTCATTTGTGCAACTTTTGGATGTAGTTTTTTTGTGAAATCATCAGCCACACTATTTAGTTATTTAATTCTGCATGCAGAATGTATTGAAATGAAAATGGAAGCGGTGAAACGCACGTATTTCGCCCTTGGTGAAATTTTATAACTTTGTCACTTTGTCAACAAAATATGTTAAACATAGAACATCACGAACCTTATGTTTAACTACTTACTGCCATTCCAAAGTTCATCCCAGATTCATCATCTTTCACAGCAGCCTCTGTTAAAGCCAGAGATACACCCCTACCATCGCCGGAGATGGGAGGCAATGAGAAGGTCTGCCTGCCAATGAGGTACACTAGTCCTTTCTTCAACAGCATCACGTCATATCCCACCTTAATCACAGTCGTCCTGGATCCTGGCACCATTAGGTTGATTAAGGTGGAAGCGATGAGATCGATGGTCCTTATAAGTTGCTTCGACAGTTCTTTAACCTTGAAAAACATACGGCGTATTAAGCAATGATACACTCGTAATTCACGATACTTTTCCGTACTATATGCATGCATATACCCCGTTATGTTTACAGTATCGAGAACATGTCAGAAACAATTTGAATTAGTGAGTTCTTAGTTGGTAATGCAAAACATGTGTTATGACATGATATTTTTATTTGATATTTAACAAATTAGGCAAACACAAAACCGCGTCGAACAATGTGTCATGGCAACGCAATAAAATATATATGAAATGGGTATCGTATAGCATTCTAAATATTATATGACAAGTGTTATATATAGTACGTGTGCGAGTGCATGCGTGCGTGCTATTTTATCGATCTTATTTAACATTTACTATACCGATTGCATGTTGTATGGAGTGACGTTTTGGGTTTCAATATCCATCATCCTTAAACATCCTTCATAAATAGCTCTGAAGAATATGCATAAGCAAGAATTGGTGCAAGCAAATGCGATGTCAATTGCGTGAGTGCACATGCTATGACATGCACTGGTTCAGAAGAGACATACGTTGTTCGTAATAAAATGTCAATAAACATGTTAATAGATTACGTTATTATTGTTCGCATTGTATTATACAGATCTATGAATTGCAAGTCAAAATTGGTTCTTTGAAAATAAATGTTGATATATTCGTAAAATTGCCTTTAATTTTTTAATTTTTCAGACATCCACACACAATATGAGAGACAAACGTGGTAGTTTCTGAAAAAAAGCTTCAACTGAACATACATGGCAGCTTCCTTTATATGCACTGGTTTGGATTTTGGTGAGTCCCAGATGTCACAGTCATCCTTCTGAAATAACTTTAAATTCTTTGCCATAGTCTCCAACAAACCAGCTGCAGCGACCTGAAAATTGAGGGATATACTGCATCGATACATATATTTTAATAACAAAATAACGCTGTGCATTCCTGATGGTATACGTTGTCTAACTGTATCAATGTGGCAGAGAGTCGCGTGTGTGCAAGAACATAATATATTTTAATAACAAAATAACGCTGTGCATTCCTGGTGGTATACGTTGTCTAACTGTAGCAATGTGGCAGACAGCCGCGTGTGTGCAAGAACATAATACGAAGTTTTACTACCTTCGCGTCGGCTGTGGAGTTAATGCTTGTTGCAATAATGTCTTTCAAAACGTTCGCCTTTAGACGAACAATCGTTGCATGGGTGTCCTTGATGCCAGTGAGAAAGTGCGTAATGATATTTAGCCACTGCAAAACAAATTCTAATGACATTGACACTATTAGTTAACGGAAAAACATAACAGAAATAGTTTGCATATTCGATATTATGCAGATATGTACACAGGATCAATTGATTTGTGCAATATTTTGAAGAAATTTTTTTTAGAGGTATTTATGCGACGCATGTGCTAACTTTCTATCTCCTTTTTCTCCATCATTGCGATGTCAATTAAAGTTATTATCAATCAAGAAATAACTATAGACTTTCATATTGGATTTTATGCATCGGTATCTGGGATTACCAATTAAGAGTGAGTGAATGAGTGAGTGTTTTATTGCGGAATTGAATAATACAGAACATAAATGAAAGACAAAAATAATGCAATAGATACAATTCCTGGTTGGCAGCAGAGCCGAGGTTGTTACCAGTGTATATATATATGTATACAGGCCTCTGTATACAAAGATACGGCAAAAAAGAAATAATGCGTAACAATTGTGACAAGGTCAGTAGACGAAGAAAAAAAATCAACAATTATTGTGCAATTATAAAGAGCACATAATGCCAAATATTATTTTAACACAACAACAATATAATACAATAATGATAGATAGGTTCCAGAAGAACAAACCTAGTAATAAGCATTTAATATGCAGTAGCATTTTCATAACCTCTTAAGACAACAACAAAAATACAAAAACAGCGGTAACACATTTAATATGGTGTAGTATTTCCATAGTTTTTGAAGACACACGACTTTAAAGAAGATAAAAAAACTGGTAAATTTTTAGTAACAGGTGAAATGTTATTCCATACTAACGGCCCATTACATAATAGACTATTTGATGATCGTATGGTAGAACTGCTGATAGGACGAGTATGTCTAAGTTGCCTGGTGTCATGATTATGAATACCACGGGTTTGTGTAAATATATTAGACAACGATACTGGTAGGTTGTTATGGGAACAATTATACATAAATTTGGCAATTTCTGTTTGTATTTAACATGTGAAGAATGTTGGTCGTTGTGCCATTATTTCACATACTTTGGGAGCCAGTTCCTCTGCTTCTGTTGGCGCATTTTGTAATATCGCCAACGCACAATAAACCAAACCCAGGGAATCTAATAAAACCAAAAGCACAACATTTAGTCCGTCGCATGAAGGTAACAAGTCATTCAAAAGACGATTTGCGTTGCCCGGCTTCGGTTTACGGCACTTTGATGGTATAAAAATGAATGAAAATATGTATACTTTTTATTTTTGCCTGTTATCCCGTCAGCAATTACCTTGAAACACATGGAGCCAACCAAATTCAATCAATGTTAAACACAATAGTTCGACAGCCGAGAGCAGTCACTTCTTTTTACCGGATAAAGACTTTTGTTGTTGAATACCCATAGCTAGCATATATGTAATGACATCCAGGTTGGCTGCCACACGATGGCGGCCATATGAACTCAAACCAAGATTGCCGCCATAGAACTATTACAATAAATGTATTCTCATTTCAAATGATTAAACTGTCTTTTTATATGTTTTAAGATATGAGGAATTCGAGACCAATGCCTGCATGCATGTGCGGGTGGGTGTGTGTGCATGCCTAAGTGCGTGCCTGCGCATGTGAGAGATATTTATTAGGATCAAACCATGAACATAACAATGCAGTTAAAATAGATGACGATTGTGAATAAAATGTTGATCCATGGAGACCTGCACTAAGATATAATAGATCGCTGGCGTACAGACAACCATGACACTGATACAATAAATAATAATATATCATTCTACGTGAATATAATATAGTTGAACCACAAGAAAATATATCAACCACATATCAGCAATTAACACCACATTTACCAATTTACACTTAACGTAATCAACATTCACTAACACGAACCAAGCACTAAACTAACTTGCATTAGCTAACATTGACTAACATTAACATTACTTAGCACAAATTGCTGCAGCATAACATTTAAACACAGTATTTAAACATAGTGTATGATATATGACATACAATCTAGACAGTAGTTCTCAACACAACTGTGTTTAAAGTTTAAAGTTACGAAAAAAATATAGATTTCACAAGATTTAACAAGATTGCCATCCCAAACAACAAGTTCCAGATGGCAAGTGGACAAGGAAGCCAACGGCTTATCGATATTTTAAAGCATATTCACACTACTAGCATTAACACAATAATTTGGCAGTTTGTTCCATTCATTTATCACCCTCTGTGAGAAAGAGTATTTTCTCATGTCCAACCTATACTGTTCCTTAACTAATGATGCTTTGTGTCCTCTGGTTCTACTGACTTCTTTAAGTTTGAAGATTATATTCCCATCAACATTCACTATTCACTATAATAAACACTTCTATTTGGTCTCCTCTTAGTCTCCTGGTTTCTAATGTTGTCAAACCATATTGTAATAAGCGGCTTTCATAATAAGGTCTCTCAATTCTGGAGTCATTTTAGTTGCTCTTCGTTGTATTCTTTCTAGCTTGTCTATGTCCTTCTTTCGATATGGCCTCCATGTTTGTATACAATATTCCAAATGTGGTCTAACTATTGCTGTGTACAGGGGTACAAGTAGCTGTTTCTCCTTATACGTGATAATACTCCTAATTAGCCCTAGAATTTGATTTCCATTCGAAGCAGCAATTCCACATTGTTCTGAAACTTTCATGTCAGCACTAAATGTTACTCCTAAGTCCTCTTCTTGTGTGGTTATACCTAGTACAGCATCCCCCATTTTATATTCTTCGTCCATGTTGCCATGTCCTATGTGTATGCATTTACACTTCCCAAAATTGAATAACATTTGCCATTTTTCTGACCATTTAACTAATTTATCTAGATCATCCTGTAAACTTTGTTTATCTGAGTCATTGGTATCATAAATACAGGTCTGTTTTTGTTACATATATAACAACTTGGAATAACACATTGTACCTCATATTTACTAATTATATGCTTTCTTGCATGATTTTTTAAGTTTTGGTATGAGTGGCTATTTAATTTTCGTAGTACAATTTTTGGGAGATAGTTCTCTTGAATGAATTTTGGATTTCGTGTCTGATGCAAAGGCGGCGGCAATACATGGAGTTAGTATGTTTCACTTGAGTGTCATAATTATTGTAATTTGAAAGGCTATTTTCCATATTACTGAAACGTTGAGGTGCTCATCTGGTTCTTATTGGTCTCGTTATTGTATTGTCATGTGATAGAAACATGTCGTGTGTGTGGCGTGCAAGCTATACTTACTGTTTGATAAATTCTAATGTTTTTGCAACTTAGATATTCGTGGTCCTACATTGAAATCCCAAGGAGCTATTCTATTATTTAGATGAAATAGAAATTGTGAAATGTAGGTTATTTTCAAGATGTGCAGTGGCACATAGTGCTTTAATCTAGATATAATTCCACATATCCTTGATAGTTTGTTTGCTATATTATTGATATGAGGATACCATGTTAGATTAGAGTCTAGGAAAACACCAATCAATTTAAAGCGTGTTACATGTTCAATTGCCATACGATTTACTTAAATATTAGGGATTTCGCTACTTTTCAGTGTTTTGTTTGCTGTGAAAAATTTTCATTTTTGTTTTGTTTGCATTCAGGTAAGCTTATTCACTGCTAGCCAGGCTGTTATCTTGGTTAATTCTGTATTTACTTTATTCGATATTGATTTGGTTTAGTTGTGTGATTACTTGTGAAGTTATCTGGTGTGCTGAGCAATGTGGTATCACCAGCATGCATAATGTGTGTACGCTTGTCATTAGCCATTGATAGATCATTAATTTATATTAAGAATAGTAGAGGTCCTAGAATTGACCCCTGATTGACCCCTGTAGTTATTGTTTCTTCGGCTGATTGGGTGTTGTTAAATTCAACATAGTGCTATCTGTTACATATGTAGCTTTTAAACCATTCTAATTCTACATTTTATATGCTATAATGTTCAAGCTTACTGATAAGGATTGCATCGTCAATAGTGTCAAATGCTTTTTGCTATAAATATTGCTATATGTATTCTATTTTCATCCAGATCTAAATACATTCGATCTATCAGTACATTTAATGCTAATTCAGTTGAGCATTAAGCTCTAAATCCGTATTGATGTACATACAGAAGTGTAGTTATAGTAAAATACTAAAATATTTGGGTATAGATTGTTTTGTTGAAACACTTTCTAGAAGGCAACAGTGATATCGGTCTATAATTGTTGAAATTATGTTTATCGTCCTTCTTGAAAATAGGAATAATCTTTGCAATTTTGTATTTATTATTTATTTATTTAATTTATTAGGAAATCTACCCATTGTCAGTGATTGATTGATTATGTTGGTACGGGGATTAGCTAAGGCGTCTACAGAAGCTTTCAATAAGATTTGAGAAATGCAGTCATATCCAGCACTTTTCTGTGGCGCAAAATTATTTATGATTGTTTTTGTTTGTTCTTCCTCAATCGGTGTAAATTTAAAAACGGTCTCGATTTTCTTCTTGTTTATGCAGGATCTGAAATCAGGCTTCCTTTCAATATTTATTGGGTTGGCGAGTTTGGGGCCAACATTTATAAAAAAAGTGATTAAATTTATTTGCTATTTCTTGTTTATCTGATCTGGATTACATTGAAAATGTAATGAGTTGGGAATTCGTTTTTTGTTTTGGATTTGCTCATTACATCGGCAATAACTTCCCACGTTTTTGTTATGTCTTTTCTTCATTTAATAAATTCTAAATTGCAATAATTTGCTTTGCTGTTTCGTTTCAAGTTTCTTACCTCCTTCAAGTTGTTTTTAAGTTCAGATTGTTTTGCAGTGTATGCATTTGTGCCAGGATTAGTCATGCTGACTGCTCTATAAAGTTCAACTCTCTTTTTAATTTTTGTGAAGAGACCATATGTCATCCATTTAGATTTCATGTGTTTATATTTATTGAATTTAACAACTTTTGATGGAATGTGCCTGTTAATTACTCCATCTAGTATTGGTACAAAAATGTTGATCATAAGTTATAATAGGGTCTGCTGTTACAGCTTGGTCAAACATTTTAGCCAGTTTATATTTTCAAATTCACCAAGAAAGCAATTAATTGTTTTCCCTGTAAATGATCTTGTGCAAATTATTTCTATTTGATTAAATATTTTATTAATATTAAGATTTAGAGCAGCAAATATGGCCATATGATCAGATATTTGTGTAGCTTGTATACCACTTTTTGATATTGTGAGTGCGTTTAGTTATTCATAATACATTATGGTCTATAAGTGTTGCATTTCGTTTTGACATTCTCGTTAGCAAAGTTATTACTGAAGAAGATCCAATTCTGCTAATGAATAGTAATATTCTTGAAATGTATTATTGGAGTTAAGCTTTAATAGATCGACATTGAAATATCCCGTCAACACAACATCTTAGACGATATACTTATGTTCAGAATTACGGGATTGAATTCTTGCAAAAACTAGTAAATTGAGGCATGACTATTATTATGTTTAGAGAGTCTGTAGATGTTACAGATCGCGATTCTTTTCATTGAATCATCAGTGATGTCCATAGACAACCCTTCCCATGTTGAGTAGGTATTATGCAGCTTGTAATCAATTAAAGAGACATTGTTTGATATTTAAGTCACTAGCCTTCCTTTCTTTGAACAGTTATCGGTGTTTGTTTGGATTAACATAGTATAATTTTTTATTTTAGATGTTCTACATCTGACCTATTTTCTGTTCTTACTTCTTGTATGCATATTACATTTATATACACATCTGATTCAGACAGGATTTACTAGAATGTTTAATTCATCAAATTTACAGTTTAATGAGTCTAGGTTTAGGCTAAGAACTGTTAATTTATTTCATTGTTTAGCCAGAAAGCCCTTCAGGTCCTCAAACGTTGTAATATTTGGACTTGGCTCTAACAGAGCTTGCATCGGGATCTAAATCTAGCATGTTTGAGAAATCATTTTGATCATTGCCACCTTTGAATATGAGAAAGTTAATTTAATTCTTTGTTTAGCCAGAAAGCCCTTCAGGTCCTCAATCGTTGTAATATTTGGACTAGGCTCTAACAGAGCTTGCATCGGGATCTAAATCTAGCATGTTTGAGAAATCATTTTGATCATTGCCATCTTTGAATCTGAGAAAGTCTTCAGTAGATGTTGACATTATTTCGATTTGCTAGTGTGTTTAATAACATGTTTAAATATTCTCTTAAGCGTATAACTGACTTTAATGTAATAGTTACATAAAACATGTGAATCAGTGTTTAGTTATTCTGTTTTGTCAACATAAGAGAAAATCTGACAGCTAATCTACTGACATTCCAATTCACCGTTTGCTGAGATAGTTTCACCTACCATGGATGTCAACTCCATCCAATGAATTAAGTAGTTCATCCATCTTTCTGATTTCTTCTTTTCCTTTATTTGCGAAACGCAACAGCTGCAGGAATAATTGCAACACTTATTGGTCCCTGAATGCAGGAACTCAATTACTTCGGATGAACACTGTATATATATATATATATATATATATATATATATATATATATATATATATATATATATATATATATATATATATATATATATATATATATATATATATATATATTTTTTTTTTTTTTTTTTTTTTTTTTTTTTTTTCAACCATTAAAGCATGGTGTTTTATCTCAAAAGACAACCATAGCAAAACATGCTAACACTTGTTACGATAGAATGCAAACATTAATTGATTTCGGATGAAGACAGTTATATGAAAGCATGTTGGTGATCATATCTTACTTCGAACGTGACCTCGACGAAGTTAGACGCAGCCAACCCTTCCCCAACGACTATCCGTATGGTGGCCGTGTAGCTATGTTGACGTTTAGTGGACAACATCATTGGTGGCATGCGTGGCGTGCCTACACTGATGTGCAGTAGCAGACCTAAAGACGAATCAGACCTAAATATGTAAGTTTGATACCAATAGCCACATTATACACACAATATCACATTAAGCATTTCAAACACGAACCTGGAAAAATTACGTATTTTTATTTATGCTGCATTTTAGTGATTGCGTAATACAGTGACGCCATTCTCGGGACGTTTTGAATTTTATAACAAATGTGCATATACTGTACATTACAGTAAAGTTCGTGGTGACTCTGTGTTAATACAATTGCCTGTTTATTTGCATACTTAAACAGACAGCAACATAATTGTAAACGAGTGACTCGACAGAAAAGGAGCTTCGCAGATATAACTTTCAATTTATTTAATATGTACATGCTTGTGGATCTTGAGTCCGAATAAAGATGATAATAATAATAATAGCGTCACAACGGAAGATAAGGAAAGTCCGAATATTCATGGGGTAATCAGTCACTAGGAAAGTCGTAGACAAAGGAGAGGACAGCACGATATATCTACCAAGGGTAAAATAGAGGACGTAACAAAAAACATAGGAAAGGTCATGGGTTGTGGAAGGAGCTGTTGTTGCGCATGTGGGAACGAACATTACAGAGTAGAAGGGAAACTCGAACATCGTGGGAAAGTACAGGAGTTTGGTCAATATGCTTAAATAGGCACGGACTGTACAGGTCGTGTTTTCATGTATATTACCAGTAATAGGAAGCAGGGGTCAGGGAAATAGGAAACGTAGGAGGATGGCAATCAACACACAAGTACAGAAGGTATGTATGGAGAGGGAGTAAGTTTCGTAGACATGTGGTTAAACGTTTTGGGGATATATGACTTTTCCATGACAGATGGGCTTCATCTGACAATGAAGGGTGTTGCATTTATTGGGTGTGAGTATGTCATGGTTGTCGACGTGGGCACCGGAACTGTACATTCGTTAAGCTAGATGCGAAGGGGGAACATACAGAGATAACTCAAAGGCGTCCATCAATTATTTCTGAAAATGAACTTAGAAATGTATGTTTAAATACCATTAGCAGAGTAAATAGAAAAAGCGTGTTAGAGATCATGGTAGCAGATATTGACCTCCGTGTAATATGAATTAGGGGCAAATAAAGATATCGTAAATGCTCAATTAGCACAGACACGATATCAATGTTTAGGACAGGCAAATGAGAAGGGAGTTATTATATATATATATATATATGTATATTTGTATATATATATATATATATATATATATATATATATATATATATATATATATATATATATATATATATATATATATATATATATATATATATATATATATATATATATATATATATATATATATATTTATACAATATTTGGAAGATCATATATCTAGCAAAGTACTGAAAATTACTGAGAAAAAAAGTAAATCGCTTGAAAGATGACGACTATGATGCCGACTCCTTGTGCATCTTGCTATTGGAATAGGCGCTGCGTTGCGTCGAACGAAATCGCCTACAGAAGTCGACATTCCAAACAAATCTGAATAGCTTACATACTAATGAGCTGATATGAACACTGAGCTTCTATGAACTTTGACGATCTTTATATAATAATGCTAATAACCATTTCAAAATTAGTGTCTACGATCAATGTGAAACTGAATGTGCATGTGTTGCGTTTGTATGTTTGTGTGTGGGTGTGTGCGTGTATGTGTGCGTGTATACACGTATGTAGGTGAATTCGCTTGCAAGCGTGTACATTATGTACATATGTACGTACACACGTATGTATGTATGTATGTACGTATGTGTGTATGCATTTATGTATGTATGCATGCATATACGTATGTATGCATGTTTATTCTGGATAAACATGCATGTCTCTAAAAATAGTTGTAGCGAAACGTCGTCGTCAATATCTTGAAATAATTTGGCGACGAACTCCTTCTCCACTTGACCGATCACCTAATACTAAACAGCTATATATATGCAATCACATGATGTCAAAAGCAAAGTCTGATTACTATACAAATTTTATCTCAACAAATTCTGAACACCCTCGCCAGATGTGGAAATCCGTAAACACAATTCTACATTAGCAGAAATTAAAAGCACTGCCTGCACACTCTTCATTGGATACATGTGTAGTTCTTTTTCAAAGTACCTCACTGATAAGATTGCTCGCATTCGATCGATTTTTTCATTAACGATGATGACTACGATTTCCCTGAACCACTACTTTCTGAAACTACACTACAGTGTTTCACACCTGCAACTACTAGTGACGTTATCATTATCATTAAAAAATATCATAACAAATCGTATGATCTTGACCCATTCTAATAAAAAGCTGTAGCAATCAACTAATTTTCCTATTGCTACTATCATAAACCGTTCAATAAAGGGAGGAGGTGTTCCACGATATTTCAAACAAGCTCTAGTAAATAGTCTTATTAAAAAACATTATTATTATTAAAAGTGTATGTTGCAGTCGCGCCAGCCAGCTTGTACGAGCACCTGTCTTTTACGCCCGCACACACCGTTTCTCTTCAATACTTTGTGTAAAACAATACCTAAAGAATTATCGTCTTATCTCCATTTACAGTTATCTATCAAAGGAATTGGGAAACAGTATCGGCCAATCGCCTTCATGAACATATCTATAAGCATCACTGATCAAATGATCCACATCTGCATATAAACGAGTTGACTCTGCCGAAACGTTATGTTCAAGATACACAATGATATATTTGACAACACAGACAATAGCAAAGTCACTAGATCTCACAGCTGCTTTCGATACGATTGATTATTTAATCATTTTACAACGCCTTCCTAGACATTTTGGGATTTCTGGAACTCTTCCGTGGTTCAAATAATATTTTTTTCTCCAGACAGACGCCAAAGCATTGACCTATCTGGAACACTATTTTACCCACAACAGCTTCCATTCGGAGTCCCGTAAGGTTCCGCACTTGGTCCTGTTCTGCTTAGGTTATATACTACGTCTCTCAGCCAATTTATTACTAATGATAATATCAGTCATCAACTGTATGCTAGTGACACATAGGTTTACATATCACTTTCACAATCAAATGCACAACAAACTGTTTCGACTTTAAGTAATTGTCTCACTGACGTCTTGTTTTGGATAAAACAAAACATTGGCGACGAACTCCTTCTCCACTTGACTTGACTTGGATGGAATCAAGTAAGCTGAAACTTAACCAACATAAAACATACATTATTATTATTGGCACTAAGCAACAACGTAATAGGGTCATCAGCTATTTTCCAGTTAAACTGCTTAGCATTGATATATCCCCATCATAAACAGTTCGTAATTTAGGTTACTGTCTTTGACAGTGACAACTTTCTCCAGCATTTTTATTAAGTATGCAAATCCTGTTTCTACCATATAAGTGATCTTCCAAAAAAACCTCAATACATATTCATTCCAAATTGTATTTCCAGCATAAATCGTCGGTGGTGCCTCGTTCTGACAATGACATCTGCGCGTGCTTGTTCACGATTATGCTTAATGATTCTGTTTTGTTGCGCCTCGTAGCTCAACCTCCTGAGGATATAGACGCCATAGAAATATATTATTACTGTTAATATGTATATCGTATATATGTACGCACGTACGTATGTATGTACATATGCACGCATGCATATTCGAAAGCATGCACGCACGCACCTATTCACGCACATAAAACACATGTCGTTTCATATTAGACGCGTTTCAGAACCGACCGTGCGGACTGGTTTTGTACTCTCTCGGGTCCAAGTAGAACATATAGGTGAGGGGAGGAGTTAGGTCAATGAAGCCGGAACAGTTGACAGCGAACTTGTCTTGCAGGAATACGCCTTTTGTCGGCGTGACAAAGCAAGTGCCGAGCGTCGGCGGGGTCGCCATGTGCAGTAGTTTGGATATTTTGAAAGTCCGCGTCTGTGTTTGTCCATGACGAATTTGAACTAAAATCAAATATAATATAGTCAATTAACCCATCTATAAATCCAAATGTAATAACTGAATGATATGTCAATCGACCAACCATCAATTAAAGTCCACCTTTATTTTCTACATATAACGAGTTTCACATAGTTGACTTACCAATCGCTATGACTTTATACTTAGTCCCTGGCTGTAGCGCATTTTCATATATGCTCAGAAACTGACGACGATTTCCTGAGCCGGTGTCGCGCTTCCAGTTGATGGCCGGAGTGACAGACCACTCAATGGACACGATGGTCAGTAAACTACTTGTGACTTTCAGTGCTATCGCCTCGTGTGCATTCGGCCAGCCCCTGCAGTTCCTCACACAACTATCAACAACAGTGCATATGTACATCCTGGATATGCCTCGTCAGTAACAACGATCCCTATGCCAAACCCTTGAGTTGTATTAAATGTGGAACTGCTCGTAGAATGCTTCAATACTAGTTGAAAGTTCAGTTAAGTTTGGTCTGTTATGATGTTCCTGTCCACAACAGGAAAGTAGCAATTAAGTTCTGATTCTGTGTACTTTTACCTACACATTTCTTTATACATCATGATGTATCCAGGTAATTTACGAAAATGTGTACTCCCACAATGTGCTTTCATGGATCCCATTATAGCTTAATGTTTGGAAACGTACGAGTTAGCACCTAATTCACCAAACATCTGAGAACAAACAAAAGATAATCGACCGTTTACGTCAACACCTTTACTCGACGTTGTCTTCTTGTTTTGTTACTGTAATTCACCATGGATTACTACTAACGTGTGTGTTCGAAAGTTGGTTTAATCATAATATATTTATATATAAATAAATAAATAAGTAAATAAATAAATATATATATATATATATATATATATATATATATATATATATATATATATATATATGGAGAATTGGAGAGGAATTACTTTGACATCTGTTCCTAGTAAAGTATTCGGAAGAGTACTCATTGACAGAATAAGAGATGGAGTTAACAGCAAGTTGAGAGACGAACAAGCAGGTTTCAGAAGTGGGAGAGGCACAGTAGAACAGATATTTATTTTACGAAATATTATAGAACAGGTAGTGGAATGGCAGGCAACTCTATACATCACGTTTGTGGATTTTGAAAAAGCATTTGACTCAGTGCACCGAGAGAGTCTATGGAAAATTATGGAGAGCTATGGAATTCCATGCAAGATAATCCACATGGTACAGATGTTATACGAAGATAGTGAATGTGCAGTGTTAGACGAAGGTGAGGAATCTGAGTGGTTCAAGGTCAAAACTGGAGTTAAATAAGGAGATGTAATGTCTGGATTTATCTTCTTGATAGTAGTGGACTGGATAATGAGAAACACAACAGCGGGAAACAAAACAGGAATAAGATGGAACTTCACGTCAAAACTAGAGGACCTGGACTTTGCCGACGACATAGCACTCATGTCATCATGCTACACACACATGCAAACAAAGACAAGACAACTGAATCAATTTGCAGCAAGGACAGGACTAGGAATAAATAAAAAGAAAACTCAAATATTGAGGATAAACAGCAAGTGCGAAAACAGAATACTAATCGATGATCAAGAGCTAAAGGAAGTGGACAAGTATAACTACCTTGGTGCGAACGTTAGTAAGCAAGGAGGAGGCGGCGATGACATTGTTAACAGAATTTGTAAAGCGAGGGTATCCTTCATGAAACTAAAGCAGATATGGAGTTCAAATATATACACATTGAGATCGAAATTGAGGCTTTTTAACACACTTGTTAAACCAGTGTTGTTGTATGGAAGTGAAACATGGAAAATTAACGAAGGAGACAACAGAAAGTTAGATACATTTTTTTTCAAGTGTTTAAGACGAATCCTAAAAATTCGATGGCCATGAAGACAATCAGCACTGAGGTCAAGATAAGAAGATGGAAGTGGGTAGGACATATCCTACGAATGGAGAAGAACAGCAATTGTGAGACTGCACTGACCTGGACGCCTGAAGGTAAAAGAAAGGTTGGGCGACCAAAGACAACGTGGCGATCAACTATTGAAAATGAAAGACGTATACTGGGGTGGAATAGCTGGAACGAAGCCAGACGTGTAGCAGCTGACAGAACAAGATGGAGGAGATTCACTTCGGTCTTATGGGCCACTGGGCCCGAAGAGGATAGGTAAGGTAAGGTAATATATATATATATATATATATATATATATATATATATATATATATATATATATATATACATACATACATACATACATACATACATACATACATACATACATACATACATACATACATACATACATACATACATACATACATACATACATACATACATACATACATATATATATACGTTAATGAGCACACTCACACGATGACCACTGGATTAACCGCTTGGTTCATTGGAGTGCTCTGCTGTTGTGCTATGGAATCTGTAAAGAGAAATTCGAGCGATGTTGATGAGAAAGTTAAATCTATTTCAGGAGAAATGTTGTGCATGTGGACAAACCATAAATCAAACATTATGACAAAAACAGCATTTCATTTAACCATTTCAATAAAACTAGATTGAAATGGATAACATTTTAGTAATACAGAATACAAAACATAACATAAAATGCTACACTTGCATAAATAAGTACTTTCTAGCTAACACCCGTCCATGTAGCGAAAGGGTGAAACCACATTTGATTTTCAAATAGACTGCTATTATAACGTGTCTTAGGGTTCCTGCATAGTGTGTCCTACGATTTGATTTTCTTCAACATTTCATAGCACATTGATGCTCTATTAAAACAAATGCTGTGTGTAATTCGACAAAATCACATCACTTTAAGAAAAACACATCCAAAGGAGATACCCCTCAATTTCGGCCCTACCCGGTAAATGATTTTAAACGATGACAAACAGAGGGGATTGTCGCTGTGAAATTCAACCCGATCAACCATTTGTCGGTTTGACATGAAATTTTGCTAACTCTAGAAAACAATGTGCTAATAGTTTAATTTGCCTCAGATTTGGCACACACATAGACAAGTATATGGAAATACAAATTATAAAGGTTTGAAAGAAAAATTTAGCTACCTTCAGATAAATGGTCGATGACTTTGACAGTCAAAAAGTTTGACGTAAATATTTTTGGACTTCTACAAATCGGATTGGAAAATTTCGAAAACGACGCGTCAGCGGAACATGTTAACTACATCATCACAATGAGTGTTCTCCGGGAGCTCCTAAAATACGCCAGCCAAACGCGCAGCAAAAACACGGTCACCGGGTGAACGAACGAGCACGGAGATCGACGTCGCGGCCAAAGCGATTACCGCGTATGTAGGCCGGTTGTCGCGTACCTACAATTACGTATGGCATTATTCAGAACCTGAATCAACTACATGTTGTACTTACATGACAGAAAGTAATTACAATTATCCTAACCCTAAACAAATGTTAATCCATTGAGTATGAACAAAGTATTAGCAAAGTTGATTTTGAGTGAAATACTTACGAATACACATCCAACGGGCAACGACGCATTTCGCAGACACCACCCAACGCCGGAAGTCGTTTCGCGATGTCGATTTACGACAAATAACATTTGTCAAAGTAATCGAACTACACATCATTAATTAAACACACATTATACAAATTACTTGAACATATGTTTTCAGCAAACGTCAGTACGCGCATCACTTTCAACTTGATATATACTGAGTATTTAGCGATTTTTTGCGACACGAACGCCAAGTCGAAGACGAAGCCGAAGACGCGAAGTCGGAGGCCAAGAACAAACACAAATGCATATTTCTTAATTTACACATTATTATAAAATATTGTACATTGCTTCGAACATATTACTCAATAAACACGAAACGGTGACTTCTCGTTCAATATATAGCAGGAATATTAAGTTATAAGCATTTTTACCCGGTCTGCCGTACGCGACAAATTTGGCACTTCAAAAATATACGAGGTCAAGGCTCTGGAAAAAACATGCTCAAAATCACAGAAAATTAAATTTATGTTTTAAATAATTACACATGCTATTTCATTTTCGGCTAAACTGTGTCCACTAACAATGATAATGCTAAACTCAAACGTATTACTTGTGAAATAACACATCAAAACTTTAATAAGCAGACCGGCTTTGGTCCTTAAAACAGCGGTCTGCCTAACGCGGCAAATATTGGATAAATGGTCGGCGTATATTTATATATATATATATATATATATATATATATAGATATATATATATATATACCAAATGTGTGACTCTACGTGACGTAGTTCTTAAAATATAGTGAACATTGGTTTTGACGGGCGCCATCTTTAAGAATGGCCGATACAAAATGTGTTGACAGGGCGAAGGTAAGAAGTAGAATATTTGAAGTGCATGTATTGTATATTTACCAACAAGCTCGCACTGATGGGTGCAGAAGAAGCCAGCCCATCCTCTATCACAATTGCATATAATTCCTTTGAGGGCACTTTCGCAGGTTCCGTGCTGACACGGTTTTGGTCTGTCCGTGCACTTGTAGTGTTCTAAGCAGAAGGCCACGTTTCAAGTTTTCATATACCACTTTCCTCTCGCTCAGTATGTATGTATGTATGTACGTATGTATGTATGTATGTATGTATGTATGTATGTATGTATGTATGTATGTATGTATGTATGTATGTATGTATGTATGTATGTATGTACGTATGTACGTACGTACGTATGCATGCATGCATGCATGTATATATATATATATATATATATATATATATATATATTTATATATTTATATATATATATATATATATATATATATATATATATACATATATACATATCTTACATACACATATATATATGTATATATATATATATATATATATATATATATATATATAAATATATAAATATATGTATGTGTATATAAACATGTATATATATATATATATATATATATATATACATATATAAATATATGTATGTGTATATAAACATGTATATATATATATATATATATATATATATATATATATATATATATATATTACATTGTACGTGTGTCCGTTCGTGCATATATATATATATATATATATATATATATATATATATATATATATATATATGTAAATATATAGTTATTTGTTTATATGTCCGTTAGTTTATTTGCTGTATGACTTTCATTCAATTATGTGAATATGGAAAACCACGACCGAAAACCAGCGTGCAAAAGAACAGTAAAGGTGGAAGAAGACTTGCACCAGCGTTACCTGTACATACCCGGACAGCGTAGGGTGATCATGTGGTACTTGGAGTCTTCGAGAGGTTGAGGTTCCGACGTATTAGACGTATTAGCAAAATAACACTGGCCAAAAGTCCAGGAAACAGCCATACATCTAACGTTGGCCAAACACCAGGCCAAGCATTCATTGTCATTTTTCGGTCCGACGACTTTGATCGAACTACCCACTTCTGCAGTCAAATTGTTGAAGGTGTCTACGCATCCTGCAATGGATAAAATGTCGACACCCAATTCTTTACAACTTTCTGTCGTCTTTCGATATGGCTAAAATAGGTATTCCTCAATTTAGTTGTTTTATGGCAGTCTTATCAGTATACATGAGGTCGACAGTATAATCCATTTGTTTTGTTTTGTACGCCATCGAAATTGGGAACTTCTAGATCCAAACAGATTATTTAACATATAAAATGACTTTCTACACAGACATCATCTAACATGTCAGTGTCAGATCAGTAAGTATTTTGCCAATGAATATGTGATACCCTATGCACGAGGGTCAATATTAGCTAACACAATGTTTCTTTCTTATTTATTTTTCCTCGTATTTCCTATACGAGCGTTAAGCATGTATGAGTTACGTTCCAGAAGTATTTGATGAACCGTTACTTGCCCGCGCATATCTATTAGGCGTTACTACGTAGTAGGTGGGCAACTATTCTTCATACTTGAAATATCGCCTATGTGGTGTTTTACTGCTTGCTATCAATATGTAAATACGAAGAGCTCCCTGACGGGGAGATGAAATACACTATGACAACTGGAGCACGGTTGTTATGTTATGGTTCTATCTCAGTGCATGTTTAAATACGAGGGTTAAATCCCTGACGAGCATGCATTTTAATATTCTGTCGACCCGAAGACCAGTCTTAGAATGGAGGTGGCGCTCGATATTCCGCATTTTGTCAGCAAGGGCGATCCGACCAAGCTCGGAACAACGTGGACAAAATGGCGGCGATGTTTTCCTTAAGATCGAAATGGGTGAATGATAAAGGCCAAAAGCGTGCGATGTCGCGGGTCCAGACGTCCAAGAATATTCTTCACGCTGGAAAACCTCGGTGAAGACGATGACTATGACTGTATTGACCGATTACTTCAAGCCAACTGTAAACATTCCATTCGAACGACACATGTTCAAGCAGGAGGGGAAAACAGATGATGAAATAATCGATCAGTTTGTAACCAGAATGAAGCAATTGGCGATTACCTGAGATTTTGTGGCAGAGGCAGATAACATGATCAGAGATCAATTGGTCGAATATTGTCGTTCACAACGCTGATCTGCATGCCAGGAAAATGGAAAGAAGTAACACGGAGATACAACAGGTAAACAAAGTGCCATACTATGGAAACAAATCGAGGACATTTGGCAAGCCAACATCAAACGGTCAGAGTCAAGGCAGGCCGAGGAATAAACATCCTAAGTTATGAGACGGCTACCGAAATTGAACTTGTCAAACTGCAGACGGTGAATTGTGTAGATGATACAGGTACAATTTCTGCCCAGCCAACGCGCAGACACACTTCATGAACATGAGAAGATGGACATCATCGAGCCAGCGGATGGACCAACACGCCGGGTGTTGCCGATAGTTATTGTGCCGAAACCGTCGGGCGATATTAGACTTTGTGTTAACATGAGACATACAAATTCGGCAGTGGAAAGGGCGTCACCCAGTTCTGACGGTGGATGAAATCCTAGAGGACATGACCAACAGCACGGTATTCAGAAAAATCGATCTATAGATAGGGTACCACAAAACAGAACTAAGCGAGAAATCACGAGAGATCACGACATTCGCGAGCCACGTTGGACTTTGGAGATACAAACGGTTGATGTTTGTAATATATCATCAGCGCAAGAAATGTACCAACACATCATACAGGAAGTGTTACAACGGTGCAAAGGAGTCAATAATATCTCCGACTATCTGATCGTCTATGGATGCGACAAAGCCAAACATCGACGGAGGCTCGAAGCGGTGCTCAAGCATCTGAGCGAGAAAGGACCGACACTGAACAAGGGGAAGGCCAAGTTCTACATGTCCAAGTTAACATCCATGGCACATGTGCTATCGAAGCATGGAATTGCACCCGATGATAACAAGGACTCTGCTGAAAGTAATAGTAATAGGACTCTGCTGAAAGCCATAAGAGCAGAACACGTCGAGGGACGTGATTTGAGGAGAGAGCTCAACGCGCATCTCCTCGCGAACCGAAGCACGAATCATTCTGTTACAGGGGTGGGTTCAGCTGAATTGCTGTTCATTCGGACAATTCGCACAAAGCTACCTTCCTCGAATCTTCTAGCACCAACACGAAGGATGTGGTCGAGGGAGTGCATGATCGTGACACGCGGTTGAAAATGAAAGGGAACGAGTATGTGGATGGCCGCAGAGGTGCCCGGGAACGTGCCATCAATCCAGGTGACAAAGTTTTACTACAGCAAAACAAACAGAACAAACTGACACTGGCGCACGAACCAGTTCCATACACAGTTACTCGAATAAAAGGTTGTCAGGTTGTGATCGAGGCGCGTGATGGCGTGCAGTACAAGAGAAACTTGTTGCATGTGAATAAGCATGTTCAGCTCAGGTGATGAAACAGACAATGACACTGAGTCAGAGTCAACCCAAGACAGCATTTCTGTTTCAATTGATGATTTTCTGGCCTTGGCAGCCCGGGTTCCCACGAATCGAGACCACCTGTTGAAAGGAGATTGCCTCAGTATCTGAATGACTTTATTTTGAAGTAAATGAATTAGGCCCTACTGAGTGGCAATTTAGATAGCAATGAATGCTGAGAGGACAACTAATTTACAGTGTAAAGTAGTTTAGGTTAAGAAACACATAATCAGTTGAGAAAAGATAACTGTAAAGTAAAGGACTGTTGATAAACAAGTTCAAAGTTGTTAAATTAATTAAGTATGAAATATATGTCATAGTTCGATTATCACACTTACTTTTTTGTGTTTGACATTTGTTGCGAGTCAACACAGCACCGGTTCCGTTTGGCAGTGCAGCGTATAGTGTTCTCGTCATCTTTGCTACACTAACGATACTTGTTACTGCTCGTTCCGAGACGCACACGTCTGAAAACGAGTTCGTATGATTACGTCGATTCCCAACCTACCTATTCCAAGTGTCACACACAAGAGCTTTTGCGAGCCGGCTCAATTTAGACGGCGCTTTTGTGATGCGTATATTTAACTGTTGATTATTTTACCTTAAAATACATACCAGGAATGGATAAATTAATCAATGGTAATGAACATGTTAAAAAGCCAAGTCATCCTAATATTTCAGGAGTCGATCAGAATATTCCAATCTCACCGTAAACTCACCGTAAATTTGGATTTGGGGCAGGTATCTTTATGAGATATTGTAGAGCCCCTCTATTTCTGAACATTGGGTCAACTATTTCTTTGAATTGGTCAACTGTTTCTGCATTTACTGCAGCCTGAGGTAGTCTATTCCAGTCGCCTGTGACTCGCTGCGAGAAGAAGTACTTTCTAATGTTGAGTCTGGTGTATTGTTTCATTTACTTTCGTTGTGGGTCCTCTACCGCTGGGTCCATAATGGGTCCTCTACCGCTGGGTCCATTGTGTGTCCTCTATCGCTGGGTCCATTGTGGGTCCTCTACCGCTGGGTCCATTGTGGGTCCTCTACCGCTGGGTCCATTGTGTGTCCTCTATCGCTGGGTCCATTGTGGGTCCTCTACCGCTGGGTCCATTGTGGGTCCTCTACCGCTGGGTCCATTGTGGGTCCTCTACCGCTGGGTCCATTGTGGGTCCTCTACCGCTGGGTCCATTGTGGGTCCTCTACCGCTGGGTCCATTGTGGGTCCTCTACCGCTGGGTCCATTGTGGGTCCTCTACCGCTGGGTCCATTGTGGGTCTTCTACCGCTGGGTCCATTGTGGGTCCTCTACCGCTGGGTCCATTGTGGGTCCTCTACCGCTGGGTCCATTGTGGGTCCTCTACCGCTGGGTCCATTGTGGGTCCTCTACCGCTGGGTCCATTGTGGGTCCTCTACCGCTGGGTCCATTGTGGGTCCTCTACCGCTGGGTCCATTGTGGGTCCTCTACCGCTGGGTCCATTGTGTGTCCTCTACCGCTGGGTCCATTGTGGGTCCTCTACCGCTGGGTCCATTGTGCAAAACAAATAATTTCCTGTAATCTATGTCCGTGACAGCTTTCATTATCTTAAATGTTTCCAGGAGATCGTACTTTTTCCTGCGGCTTTCTAGAGACATCAATTTGCATCGTCTCAGTCTTTGTTCACATGGTAGCTTGTGTATATTTCCTATCATCCGTGTTGCTCTTTGCTGAACCTTCTCTAATTTAACATTGTCTTTGATCAGGTGAGGTAACCACACTGTTGATGCATAATCTAGGAGTGGTCTCACCATAATTATAATGTTGTGCTGGGACTTGAATGTGTATGCCCTTCTAATCGTACCTAGGTTTCTATTGATGTTTTTCACTATTTCCTCTATATGTGCACCAGGGCTCATGTCATTCTGTACGGTTACTCCCAGATCTTTCTCTTGTGTTACTATCTGGATTCTATCATCTCCTAGGAAGCAGTCATAACCCAGATTTGTGTATCCCACATGGATACACCTGTACTTGGCTGGGTGAGACAAAGAAGCGGACTCCACCATCTCGACATGTAAATATATACGTATAATGGTAATCGCATTATTGTAATTTCATAACATATATATTTTTAATCACAACTCTTACTCTCTGCGACGTTTAGGCAACCGCCGGTTGTTTCCTTCAGGAACTGAATTGAAAGAATTGTTAAAAATGAGGTAATGATTGATCCCTGTTTCTCAGCTGTATATCTTCCATGTTGCTCAGTTGTATATCTCCCCTGTTGCTTAGCTGTATATCTTCCATGCTGCTCAGTTGTATATCTTCCATGTTGCTCAGCTGTATATCTTCCCTGTTGCTCAGCTGTATATCTTCCCTGTTGCTCAGCTGTATATCTTCCCTGTTGCTCAGTTGTATATCTTCCATGTTGCTCAGCTGTATATCTTCCATGTTGCTCAGCTGCATATCTTCCCTATTGCTCAGCTGTATATCTGCCATGTTGCTCAGGTGCATATCTTCCCTGTTGCTCAGCTGTATATCTTCCCTGTCGCCCAGCTATATATCTTCACTGTTGCCCAGCTGTATATCTTCCATGTTGCTCAGTTGTATATCTTCCATGTTGCTCAGCTGTTTATCTTCCCTGTTGCTCAGCTGTATATCTTCCATGTTGCTCAGCTGTATATCTTCCATGTTAACTTGACATGTTTTCCGGAAAACACGAAAGAACGCGGCGCTGCCTTGACAGATGATTACCATACGCCTACTGTTGAAAATGAAAGCGAAAACGTAATCCAGATAACGAGAAGAAGAAATAACCACACACCAAACCAATCCTACAACAGCAGATACGTTTCTAAAATTATTCCTTGAGAATATGTTAAATTAATCTAAGTCTTGTCAGTCTGTGCTGTATAAGAAATATATTTAATACTTCAAAACGATCTAAGTTGAATGATTTTTTTTTTCAAAATGGGCTTAGTCCATAGCAAAAATTTACTAAGTGCGTTTTGGAATTCGGCTTTTCAATTATGGGACGTCCTGGTTTTTATTCTGCTCGCCAACATCAATTTGATAGATTTAGTGATTAAACATTCTCACACATATTATTTCCCTAAGTCTAAGTGCTGGTTAAAATAACTCTATCCGTTCTTAAAAGGAAACAAAAGTGAAAGAACGTTTTTAGGAAATAATATCATTCACTGTTCCGGTTTGAATCAAAGGTAGGCAATGAATCTATTAAAAATACAATAACACATAATTAATTTTTTGCATTATTAAAAACAACATCACATGGAACCCATGCCTACGCCTAATGAATAACAAGCCAGCCCCTTGTTCACGATACATACCATATATACGAGTCTAAATCAACCTTGAAGTTCAATAATACGTGTATTAATTAGTCATAAAATTACTTCTATGCGTATAATACATGTGTTGACCAAAGGAAAATTAGCATATGGTATAACCGAAATATTGTAAATGGGTGAAATATGCGGGATTGGTTTCGGTTTTAATATACTACGGAAAATCATACCCCCTCTAGAACGCGCTTCCTTAACACATTGGGAATGTACACAGTCTGTTTGCATTTCAAGCAAGATTCCATTTTCATAGACTAAATAATATATGTAAGTTAAACAAATTGTGTTCTCCTACCAGCCTGCATGCATCCTCAGCATGTTGAGGCGAGGCGGAATTTTAAACGAAGAAGACCTTATCGTTTCCAGTTTCGCCAAAACAAAACGGTAACGACCATGACTAAGATGTATAACTTCTTATAATTGTACTCCTGTATTCATTCTGCACGTTTGTTTTAATGGTACTCACAACAAAACAACAGTATGGTGACCGTTGTGTGAAAACGCAGATGCATCGCGATTCAGTTGAGCTATTTTCATCTAGTCGGAAGTGGCGTCGAGTCACGGCTGTGACGTTATAACGTAATGTATCCTAGCGACTGGCTTGGCTACCGTGCGTGGGAATGTTGTCGCTTCACGACAGGTGATATCGACTGCAAAAGGTCCAGAAAGTATAATATTGTGTCAACAAATGTATTTTCTGCATGTGTTTTGGTGAAATTTTTTTTCTCGAAATATATGCTGTCGTGACTTTTTAATGCTGCTTTTCTGTTGTTGAGTTTGTCACAATGTCTTAAGTGCATAACACGAAATTAATTATGTTTTTCGGCTAACACGTGCAATTAAAAATAGCATATATGGACGTTTAGGCAAAGCTTAACATATTCCTTCCATCGGTTACAGTTCGTCGTGACGTTTGATAGGTTTGTCTTTGTCTCACTAAGCCTGGTGTCCTTCTCAATGATGTCACGAAGATATGTTTTAAGACGACCTCTTCTCCGAAGACCAAGGCTTCCACGTTGCTGGCTACTCTCTCATAACGCATCACGCGACATGCCAGACGAAGGCGACGTCGTCTCACGATGGTGGCCATCCGTGGGAGCCGTACAGTTCCTGGTTGGTGATGTGATCGCGCCAGGACACATAGAGGAATTTTTGTAGTATTCTTGTCTATGCGCCACTCAAAGCCGTATGTCCCTTCTACCTGGTTTCTATGCAAGAAAAGAGAAATGGAAAACATGTGGACTCACTGAGTGGTGGTTTCTATCTCTAACCCACCATGTGCGTATGTATGATACGAATGCTCCCAGCTCGATAATAATCTAGTCACGTAATAGGTGACTAACAACGAAGCGTTCCAGTATTCTTGCCTCCACATGTCGCACCCAGTGAAGGCATGGGACTTCGGCAGGGCTCGACACCTGTCAGAACCCAATGCTGTGGTCATCTCATGAGCTGCCAAGAATCTGAAGCACTTCCCTGTTCCAAAGGCAGCTCAGTGGTATTGCCCGACCGGATTATTCCTACAGCTAGGCCAAGCACATCATCATCGACAGTACACGTACGTGACCTTGATGTTGCCTTGAGTCACAGCACATAAACGTGAACCAGGATACATTTGTCTGCCTCCTCGTGTGTGCTGATGAACTAACTCTCATTATTAATGTCAATGATTGGGGGGGGGAGGGGCGTGGAAAGATAACAACATTGGTAGGCTAATCCTTATGTCATATCCCGCTTGTGGCACAGCGGTAATCCCGTACCTATTGTTAGGAATGGTACTATGATAATTCCAGATTATTTTGTAGCACTACAAACGAAAGATCTCAAACGATAATTATCTCAATCAATCAATGATCTTAGTTAAGAAAGGAACACAAACATGATATAGATAATATTGTATATGGTGATATTCACCAGGGATATACACAACGGAAAATGCAAGATGAAAGTGTACGTTCGTTTGTCACTGACTGCCAAGAAGTGGAAATTCTAACTTCGCTATCTGCGTGAGACTGCAACAGCGGCGGCCTCCTGTTCAAGAGGAACATCTAGAAGTCGTCCTAGATGAACATGGAGACAACGTGGCAGGTGACACTTCTTGTGCAACGAGCGAGGCAGGTGGCACACCGGTAATGCCACGTGTCCGATAATGCAGAATCTGCATGTTGTGATCAATGGTTGTCTGCAGCCAAAGGGATTGCTTGACTATGCTGGCATCACAATTCGACATTCGTCTGGAAAAAATATTTATGTTTGGATTGGGTTCACACAACATTCAAAACCTGAATACTCCACTCATTTGGCAAATATTTCACATCTTAAATATGATTGCACTATATAATAATGTACGACTGTAGTATGATTAACCAGATACATGATATTATGGTGTGGTGCCACTGAATGTCTATTTGATTAAGCCATGTTGCACTTGTTGAAATTGACAAGTTGTTAACATGCAACAACTTGGGACCACATTGGAAACCAGAGCACTGTTGTGTGCTTTTATGTGTCATCCTATTAAACAATGACTGGTGCCCACACAGCATAGTTGGCGATGTAAAATTGGATAGGGTGTTGGATGAAAGTCAACCACAATAGTTATCCGAAGGAGATGACCAGTAGATCTGCGCATTCGCTGTATCGCCACTGCACCCACGACGTTCTGATTATGTTGTTGTCGGCCGTCACACCGACGACCACGACTTTCTCCGCGACTGACGGAGTTTCAACAACGCATCGCTGTCTACAGTTACGTAGTAAACATATAGCTATGTACATCATTCATTGAAAGTGCGACAGAATGACGTATGGATGATATCAATATATTTTAACATGAATATAACCAATGTAGCAACACAACAACTGAATGGCATCGACAATGTTGCTTCTTGAAGTCACCTACGTGTTCATTTACATTAAATATTACCCTACACATATTAATATATATATATATATATATATATATATATATATATATATATATATATATATATATATCTATCTATATATATATCTGTCTCTGTCTCTCTCTATGTGTCACTTTCTGTATCTCTGCTTCTCTGCCTCTCTATCTGCCTCTCTCTCTCTATGTCTGCTGTCTATATCTGCCTTTGCCTCTCTCTCTCTCTCTCTCTCTCTCTCTCTGCCTCTATCTTTCCCTCTCCCTGTCTTTCTCTCCCCTCTCTCTTCTGTCTCTCTATCTCTGTTTCCCTCTCTCTCTCTCTCTCTCTCTCTCTCTCTCTCTCTCTCTCTCTCTCTCTCTCTCTCTCTCTGTTTCTCTGTCTCTATGTCTCTCTGTCTCTGTCTATCTGTCTGTCTTTCTGTCTATCTATCTAGTGTGTGTGTGTGTGTGTGTGTGTGTGTGTGTGTGTGTGTGTGTGTGTGTGTGTGTGTGTGTGTGTGTGTGTGTGTGTGTGAGTGTGTGTGTGTGTGTGCGTGCGTGCGTGTGTGTGTGCGCGTGTGCGCGTGTGCGTGAGTGTGTCTCTCTCTCTTTCTCTGTCTCTCTATGTCTCTCTGCCTCTCTATCTCCCTCTCTCTCCCTCCTTCTCTGTCTGTCTGTCTCTCC
Source organism: Lamellibrachia columna (assembly GCA_963662155.1). NCBI lineage: Eukaryota > Metazoa > Annelida > Polychaeta > Sabellida > Siboglinidae > Lamellibrachia > Lamellibrachia columna. The sequence continues at coordinate 16,214,634 of OY759264.1, read as the reverse complement.
GCCTCTCTCTTTCTGTATAGCTTATTTATTTACACTTTATTTACACTTTATAATAGAGTGTTACTTAATCCACATTTCAGTTGTAGCCTTTGTGCTTGCTAAATGTTGTTTTCTATATGTTTAGGAGTAAACTGGAATAAAAGTGACACTTTTCATCAAAATCGTATAATCTAGTAAGGGGACCTATCATTGTTTAACTTTCGGATTCACGACAGACAGAAGCCGGTCGGTTTGGGCGAAGCGTGACGGACACCATCTTCCTATTTACCCCAGTTTCATTGTTGGTTGTTTTCGAAAACAGCAGATGTAACGAAAAACTACTGTAAGTCGGTAGCAAGACACAAATCAAAGAATACTTATTTTAAACCGACTTGCTCTTAGCATTGGATTCAATGTGAAAACAATACTAGTTTTGCACCCTCTGCTGTGACTACGAAACCACTCAGGCTGGTCGGGCAATTGCATGACGAGAGGAAAACCGCCATTTCAAATTCAGTCACTGACGGGGCAAAAATAGACAGGAAATTCCACACATAACGTCATACACATTGAATGCACGTAAACACAATAGGCTAATGGTCTATGCAATGATTCTTGTCAAAGACTAACAGTAGACACTGTAGCATTGGCGGCCCGCTTGAATGGCGAACAATACAGTCGAGTAGATTCCATCGATGAGATTCGCCACAATTTCGGTGCAGGCGAATGAACCGAAGCGCCCTGGTAGGTCACAGCCGAGCCATTTTTGGTCGTCGCTGTGTTCCAACCAGGAATATTTCCTTTCCTAATTTCCAGTAACTTATGAGCTGTTTTCCTTGTTGTGACGTTATAAAAATGTCCCACAAAATCGATAGAATGTTCTTAGAATATTCAATTGGACTTCGTACGCGATCCCCCAGATAAGCTAGGCGTACAAATGACGCATGCGTAAATTCTAAACATGTGACGCGTCACTGAGACTCTGAGTAGCACAGGCGGCCCGCTTGAATGGCGAACAATAAAGTCGAGTAGATTCCAGCTATCAGATTCGCCACAATTTCGGTGCAGACGAATGAACCGAAGCGCTCTGGTAGGTCACAGCCGAGCCGTATTTGGTCGTCGGTTGCCAGAATATCACGGCCACCGCCAGTCGTACCTGCGTGACTGCTCGCTGCACAGACGGCTGCTCGCTGCACAGACGGCTGCTGTTCCGTACGTCTCGTTCGACTCTGTCGCCGAAGAAGCAATCGTCGGAAACTGCAGGTTAGATGCCAACGAATAACTAAGTATCTATAGTGCGGTGTAGTGTAGACGCATCTTTACTGTCACCCTTAATGTTGCTCATTAACAGGCGTTGTATACTACAGCATATAATTCATCGCAACGGACTAATACTGTCAGTAATAGGCGAGGTCAAAAATGGCTGTGCGGCGTAGGGGTTACGTTGACAGAAGTGTTTGAGTGTGCGATGCGGCTGTGTCAGCACTCTCTTATGTATTCATTGGTCATACTGCTGAAGTAATCTGCCACTCCGCTTATCTTATAGTAGCGAACCCGGATCACACACCACAACTACGGCCCATCCGAGTCAGCTATAACATAACATTTATCAAACTGAAACGAGTGTCTAGTTGAGCAGATAACGATGTGCTATGCATTCGAGTTCACCGTGCCTCGGTAGCAGATATTGCAGATACCGGGCAGAACGTAAATATTAATTATAATAACTGTTGTGGTACTTACATAGAGTAGCTAACATAAACATAAAAGACACATATGTACGCTTCCCTTAGAAGACACACATGTATGCTTTCCCATTAATTATGAATATATAAAAAGGTCCTTGTTGTATTAATTCTACACCTTACATTATTATGTCGAACTAGAAAATATAGACTGACTCAACATGGACGCTAAGTGAATAACGGGTGGTAGGAAATAGCTAATGGAAAGACACTGACAAAATTACCAATAAGGCCTGTGATACGGAACAATCTAAGTTGTAAATAGATATGTCTATCGAGTCTTACAAAGGCATCGTATCGAATAATGACTACTAGCGTGGTCCACAAAGGAAACAGCTAGTTTTATAATGCGAATAGAATACAGATCCGTGGTCAGTGTTCGCTGTCCAAAGACAAGGTATATGTCAGAAGCTCTCGCGAGAGGCCTTGTGACGACGACTCATAGCTTCGTAGATATGCATCAGATTCATTGTGAGAAATAGTGTGGCCGGCAAGATCGTGTACATGGTTAGCGGTCACGCCACTACCAATCAATGACCCCTTGCGATCTGTGTTAAGCAACCTCAACAAATAAATGATTACTTGCATGACAATTGTACCCTTAACTTGAACAATGAATAATGGTTGTACTAATAGTAGTAGTAGTAGTAGTAGTAGTAGTAGTAGTAGTAGTAGTAGTAGTAGTAGTAGTAGTAGTAGTAGTAGTAGTAGTAGTAGTAGTAGTAGTAGTAGTAGTAGTAGTAGTAGTAGTAGTAGTAGTAGTAGTAGTAGTAGTAGTAGTAGTAGTAGTAGTAGTAGTAGTAGTAGTAGTAGTAGTAGTAGTAGTAGTAGTAGTAGTAGTTGTTGTTGTTGTTGTTGTAGTAATAACAATAATAATAACATTATAATAACAATAAGATAGCATAGTAATACTATTGATAATTTAACAAGATTTAAAGAGATTGCCGTCCCAAACAACACGTTCCAGATGGCAAGTGGACAAGGAAGCCATTGGCATATCGAGAGTCCAACAATTATATTATCTATGTGTAACCCGCCCTTATCAGATATCTGCCAATTCTATGTTTAAACATATTCACACTACTAGCATTAACACAATCATTTGGCAGTTTGTTCCATTCATTTATCACCCTCTGTGAGAAAGAGTACTTTCGCATGTCCAACCTCCCGTCTCCCCGTCTTTTAAAAACAAGGTTGACACATATCTCAGGAGGGCGGGTTATAAGTAGATGAACATTGTTGGACTCTCGATAAGCCAATGGCTTCCTTGTCCACTTGCCATCTGGGCCTTTGGCTTGGATGGCAAATCTTGTTAAATCTTGTTAAATCTACACTGTTCCTTAACTAATGCTGTTTTGTGACCTCTTGTTCTACTGCCTTCTTTAAGTTTGAAGAACATATTCCTATCAACATCCTTATAACCGTTCACTATTCTAAATACTTCTATTTGGTCTCCTCTTAGTCTCCTGGTCTCTAGTGTTGTCAAACCACTTTGTAATAAGCGGCTTTCGTAACTAAGGTCTCTCAATTCTTGAATCATTTTAGTTGCTCTTCTTTGTATTCTTTCTAGCTTGTCTATGTCCATTTTACGATACGGCCTCCATGCTTGAATGCAATATTCCAAATGTGGTCTAACTATTGCTTTGTACAATTAGCTGTTTCTCCTAATTAGCCCTAGAACTTGCACTCCCATCGCCTTCCCTCCTGACAACTTCCCTCCCGTCTCCCTCACTCCCATTGCTTTAACTATCGTCTCTCCCCCCACCGTCTCCTTCGCTACTGTCTCCCCCGCTCCCCTCTCCTTCGATCCATTTGTCTTCCCTCCTGTCTCCTTTCGTCCTGTCTCCCTACGTCCCGTCTCCTTACGTCCTGTCTCCCTACGACCTGTCACCTTACCTCCTCTCAGCCTCCTCCCAGGCTGAGGTGAGCTCTCCTTAGCATCCCTATCGTCGTCTTCCCCCACTTTGTCATCTACTGTCCCCCCACCAGAACCACTGGCACAATCCACCTGCTCCCTTCCCACCATTGCCATAACGAGCAGCCTCAGCTGTTCCAACTCCACCTCAAGTTCCTTCATCTTCGTACATCCCCTACACTCAAAACTAAAACTATCCGCCTGAACCTCAGCCCAGGACTTCTCACACCCGGACTTGATGAAGTCCACCCAATTGCTGCAACTGTTACATATTAAATGCCTGGTGGCCTTTACCTGCCGTTTGCACGGCGCCATCACAAAACTTAGTCTTAATTTGATTGTTACGTTAGCCTTGAATAAGGCTGTTTTTGTGTTAAAAGAACACTTTAGGCTAATATACTTGCTAACTATGTATTTTTTATTAAGCTCGCACGAGCAAAGAAAAAGCCTGCCACCTAGCGAATACGGAGAACACTGTGTAAACAAAACAACGAAGTCAATGCATACCAACTTACGTTAAATTCTGCTGTTAATTCTTTTTACCGAAAACGTTTACTAAAATTTTGTCAGATATTACCTTATGTATGTAATTTATGTAAATGTATCACTTTATCTAATATATATGTAAACGACAGTTAGGTATACCAGTTTAATTCACGACCTGTAAACAAACGTGACGGTGTGCGTGTGCAAGTATGTGGATATTTTTGTTTATATATAATGTGCATTTGTTTCAGTTGTGCTAAGTATTGAAGACAACGTGAAGTACCAAAGAAAAGACAATGGTACAGTTCGATTGTATTGAGAAGCCACTAAGTAGAGCCTTCTACGTTTACGGTCGCTTCATCGCCCGCCATCCAATATGGTTCCTCGTTTGTCCTCTGCTGGTGACTGCGGCGCTAGGATCGGGCTTCTACAACTTCCACGCAGAATACGATGTAGATAAGTTGTTTACCCCTGAAGGCGCCCGATCAAAGGATGAACGCTCCACCATGCAACGTCTATTCCACGAATTCGAAACATCTGACAACTTTAGCCCTACCAGAATGTCAACTCTCGGAGAATATGGTCGACTGATCGTGACACCAAAGAAGACGGGCAGAAACGTATTGACAGAAGACATTTTCAACGAAGTGGAACAACTCGACAAGGACATTCAAAATATCACAGTTCAGAATGATGGGAACACGTACAACTACAGCAATCTGTGTGCAGGCTCCTGTGAGATTGCGACAAACATTTTACTTTTATTGCATAATATGAAAGTTCCTCTAAATAAGTTATCATTCCCTGTTCATACGGTTGAGCCAAGGCACGGAGCAAATATCACATTCTTTCTAGGAAGCACCATTGGTGGAGTGAGCAAGACGCCAGGGGGCGACACCAAAGCAGAAGCGTGGACGTTGTTCTACTACCTACGGTCTGACGAAAATCAAACTGAACAACATAATTTAACTGTGAGAAAGTGGCAAACCGAATTCCTGACTACCCTCGCCAAAAAAATTTACAAACACATCACAGTGACGCGTTTCACCGCTCACTCTCTCGAAGACGAGCTGAAGCGTAACGCTGACGCAGTCATTCCTCTATCCTCTATCTTGTTCACAATTCTAACCATCTTCTCCATTGTATTGTGCATGAGCGCCGACTGGGTGCGCAGCAAACCGTGGCTCGCAACTGTCGGCGTACTCTCGGCTGGTCTCGCTTTAGTCTCGGGGTTCGGTCTCGTGCTTCACGCTGGCATTCCATTTATTGATATCGTCGCTTCGAGTCCCTTTCTCATTCTTGGTAAGTCGTCTTTTTTACAAATGTTACAATGTATTTCACGAAAATGTAGCAAAACTCCTGACTACTGTTAATTCGTATTTTGTTTTGCATATTCCATGGTTTATGTTTGCCATTTCATTCATATGTATGCGCGTTGTAATAATTTATAAAACATTCTTCGTTGCTATTTCAGTTTATTGCTTTCACTATAATCGTTTTACTGACCTTTATACCACAGGAATTGGCAAGTTTTGTCAGGTTTTTCAAGTTTTTTTCTTTTAGTTGTTATGTCTGTATGTTTTGAATGAAACATGTTTGCTGCAATGTTTTACATTGTTTATTATAATTGTAGTTTGTCTTGACAATGTGTATTTTACATGACAGGGATTGGCGTTGACGACATGTTTGTCATGTTGGCGGCATGGCGTCAGACTGACTTCCGGTTGCCGGTGGAAGAACGCATGGGCAAGGCTTTCTCGGAAGCGGCGTTGTCGATCACAATCACAAGTCTTACGGACGCTCTGTCGATTGGCATCGGCACGATCACGAAGTTCCGGTCGGTGCGCATCTTCTGCACGTACACGGTGATCGCTGTCTTGTTCGACTACATCTACCAGATCACCTTCTTCGCCTCCTGCATGGTGCTGACGGGACGGCGAGAGGCAAGCAATCGGCATTCAGCCACGTGCATGAAGGCCGTGCCCAAGTCACTAGCAGGTATATATATAGCAGGGAGGCCTTGTTTCAGCCATCAGGAAGTAGACACAGTGGAACCACAAGCAGGTATTTTGGTAAACAGTAAGAAGGCTGTGACCGAGTCACAAGCACGTAGGCATCAGCAGAGAGGTGCCAAGCCCAAATCACTAGCAAATAGGCACACAACAAAGAGGTCAGCCCAAAGTCACAAGCAGATAATCACATATAAGGAAAGACGAGCCCACGTCTCTATTTGTGAATTATATAGCAGGAGGTCATGCCCAAACCAAAGGCACGCACGCATAAAGCAGGGAGGTTATTTCAAGTTACAATTGTAACAGGAATAACAAGTCTAAGATTTGTCATCCCTAGATTTCCCCGTTACAGTTTTCCAAAGTCTCGCCTTACAATGTTGATACTGTTCTTATTGTAGAGTTTACGGTGTAACTGTATGAAATCGTTTAATCGAAACATATCCAGGGCGGCTACCAATAATGGAGTGACTATAATAATACTATGTTAGGACGTTAATCACTTCTCCTGTGCCTGTGCCACGCGTCTACGTTTATTTATTGCAGGACAGCGCAGCGCCATCTTCCTGTTCTTCTGCACAGGCGGCTACACGGAGGAAGAGATGGAAGATAACAACAACACGACCGATGTCAGGGCCATGGCCTTCTTCAGGGACTCGTGGGGAGGATTGCTGTCAACTCGTCCCTTCAAGATATTTCTCCTACACGTCTATCTGGCGTACTTAACTTTTGCTATATGGGGTTGTGTGAACGTCAAGGAGGGCATCACCTTAGATAGACTGGCAGGCGATGGTTCCTACGTTGTTGACTACTACGAACAAGACATTAAGTACTTTCGTGAGTACGGACATGTCATTAATGTCAATGTCGGCAAGGAGCTTCCACTATGGGACAAGACGGAACGAGACAAGGTCGAAGAGGTGATACAGAAATTCGAAGACTCCGAGTATTTCCACGGCAAAGACGTTACGTCAGCATGGACTCGCGATTTCACGACGTTCATAGGAAACGATGGTGTATGCTCTGGAAACTTTTCGTCAATATTAGACGACTTTTTATCAAAGTACAGCCTTCTCAATTATAACATGGACATTAAAACAGAATCAGATAAAGTGAGATACTCACGATTCTTTGTGTATTCAAAAAATATTGACACGTCGATACGCGAAGGCAAAATGATGACCACTGCTCGTGAAATCGCCGATAACAACCAAAATCTAAACGTAACGGTGTTCCACCCATTGTTCATATTCTACGATCAGTACCTCGCCGTTTGGCCGAACACGCGACAAAATCTGCTTATTGCGACGGCTGCCATGTTTGTTGTATCGCTGTTGCTCATACCACATCCGGTATGTAGTATGTGGGTGACTTTCAGCATCGTGTCCATCAGTACAGGGGTCATAGGTTACATGACGTGGTGGGGCGTTAACCTCGACTCGATCTCTATGATAAGCATTATCATATGCATCGGTTTCTGTGTTGACTTCTCGGCACATATTACCTACGCCTTCGTCTTGGCAGAAGGCAAGACTGGTAACCAGCGCATGCGCAATGCTCTTCACGCTCTTGGGTACCCCATAGCACAGGGGGCGCTGTCGACAATCCTGGGGGTGTCTGTGTTAGCTTTCTCCTCCTCTTACATATTTCGTACCTTCTTCAAGACGATGTTCTTGGTCATATCGCTGGGCGCATTTCATGGGTTGCTTATTATCCCCGCGCTGCTATCAATAATGGGGCCGCCGAATTTAACGAAGAAGTTCCCGGCCAAATCTTCCTCGGCGATGGGTGGTGTGGACGGCTTGAGCCATCGTGACATGGGACACATGGAATCTGATCGTGGTTTCGGTGCGCCACTAGGATACGCCGACGATTTCCAACCAACAAGTCAAGTACGCCCGCGTAGAGCTGGCAGTCCGGTGAGACACTGCAGCATCCAGAATAATCCTCGAAACGGTCACTGTGGAACTGGAAAGGGCCCTGCACCAATGCCATACCCCAATGGCGACCTACCCCCGCGATATGAGGAGTCGGGGTACTACAACGGCTGGCAAGGAGAAAACAAGGACGTGGCGTCGCTGAGCGGGAGAGGTCGTCCACAAGACATACGTGGGACCTCACGAGTACGTGCACCGCTGAGCGACACAGGTCGACCACGAGGCAACTACATCGGACCTCACGACTGCAGACCACCAATGACCAATATGGGCGGTCCACGAAACAACCATACCGAACCACACGATTACAGGCCACCGATGAGCGATATGCGTGGACCACGAGACAACTATAATGGACCTCACGACTACAGGCCGCCAATGACCAATATGGGCGGACCACGAAACAACCATGCCGAACCACACGATTACAGGCCACCGATGAGCGATATGGGTGGACCACGAGACAACTATAATGGACCTCACGACTACAGGCCGCCAATGACCAATATGGGCGGACCACGAAACAACCATGCCGAACCACACGATTACAGACCACCGATGAACGATATGGGTGGACCACGAGACAACTATGATGGACCTCACGAGTACAGGCCACCAATGAGCGATAGAGGTCCTCCTCGATATCGCCCTGGGTCGCCTGGAGGACATCAGAAGGTGAAAAACTGGAGACGATATCGATGAACTTGCCAGTCTTCTCCAACAACGACATTTTCAACATTTAATCAAATAAAGGGAATTAATTCCGGACTGAATAATGAATATCGATGATGGCTGTAATTGAACTATGATAGTAGTATATCGATGTCACGTGCATATATTTTAAAAATATAATGTATCGCGTTACCTCTGGGTAATGGCAGCAGTTTAGAAATATAAAGCTCGTTAATATGTTGATGGTGAATAAATTGGCGTGGGCAATATCTTCCAACACTTACTTTTTATCTTGTACATAAACGACATGTCTGATGTTTCAAAACTACTTCATATTATTCTTTTTGAAGATGATACTAACGTTTTTTTTACTCGGCTAGTAACATTGATGATGTAACCAATGCAGCTAACAACGAAATAAAAAAACCGCAGTGTATATTGCACCTAAAGTCGGTACAATAACTGTGGCACTATTTACATCGACAGTTTCGCGACGCATGCGCATTACAGCGCGAGGTAATGCGCATGTCGTCGTATGGCGCTACCGTAAAATCGATGCATATGATAAGGCGTCGTTCAGTTTCACCGAAAGTCCGTGCGGCGGCGCCGCTATTAAAATTATGTATTTCTGTGTTTTCATTGTGCGTGCGTGCGTGCGTGCGTGCCTCATTGCGTGTAATTATGTATATTATTTGTATTGTGTTTTATATATATATATATATATAATATAATATAATATAAATAATATATATATAAATACATAATTGTACTATGTTTGATTTCAATCGGCAGCACCCCCGCACAAATGTTTGGTGAAACTGAACGACGCCTTGTCATATGCATCGATTTTACGGTAGCCTTGGCGCTACGTGTAGGCGCCTTAGGAGAGGGTGATATGTTGGTTTAATTCTTTTGTAAATTTTGATCTTTTTGAGAAAGTAAATGTACTTTTTTGGCCACGTGACATGTGTATATGTATAGTAGATATATGAGAAGTTTAGGTGCTCTATGATTAGGTGATCGTTTTCATGGTTGGTTGGCAGTACTTCAAATAATGTTCGTCCCATCTTTGTTTCGCATTAATATTTTAAATGACAGAATCAGTCCTTCATGTATATTATATGTTTCCTATAGACGCATAAGGAAGTCGAACATGCTATGTTGTTGAACCCCAACAAGAAACTACTTCAAAAGGAGTTGCTCACTATGATAATTCAATGTAACATTGTATGTGATTAGTCGCTGGCAAGGAAGTAGAAGCTTCTCACAACTGTGTTTTATATTTTATTAGTGGGCAGGGTTTTTGTTAAGAGCCGGGACCCTGGAAACTTACCCGGCTTTGGCGATTCATGTACCCGGCTATCAAGAAAGGAAGATTTTTATTACCGTTTTTCGTCCACAGCGATGCGACATGGCCACTGGGAAGGATAAGTCAACAGACAATGTGGATTTTGGCTAACGGAATTGTGGTACTAAACTGCACATGTTTCAGGCAGAGTAATTACACTGCGTGAACTGTCAAACATGAAGGCGCACACAAAGGGTGGCCCTGGCAATGACCTTCATGCAGTCATTGACGACCTGCGCTGTGATCCAACATTGACCGTCGAGGTGTTTTGCGATAAAGAGAACAACCTGCTTGGCATCTTCTCCCAGGACGCAACAATGCGCAAGGCGTATGCATCATTCTCGGATATGCTGTTCATTGATGCAACCCAAGTTGACGGAAGCGTTGGTAGAGACAATACCTGGTAGGCAATGCAAGTGTCAGTGATAATGTGTGTATTGCAGCCATCAAACGGTTCTTTACAATAGATGCCTGGAAGTGTGTTCTGGATGTAGTTAATGTTAAGCAACAGAACTGCACATATATAATGTTTGCCAGGGTGAGATTGATAACAACCAGGAATCTAGTGTAAACTGGGACAATTGTTTGTCATGGGTCCACCTGTAATGTACTGCTAGTGGGAAGGCGATAAAGAAGCGACAGTGGCTCTGCGTGAAGTGCACTGCCATGTAAATGTACTGCTAGTGGAAGGCGATAAAGAAGCGACAGTGGCTCTGCGTGAAGTGCACTGCCATGTAAATGTGCAATGTTCTCAAGGCAGAGTCATTATAGCTAGTTATGACCCTGTTGTATTCAGTCATTGTTAATGAAAATTGTTTAGGTAGTACATGAGGCTTTAACTATAACATTAATTAACTGTATGGCTCCCACTGAATTACATATTTTTGCAGAATAGACATTATGTGACTTGTGTATTAACACTAGTAAACCAAAAATGACGTGCTGATCGTGACTCGGTCGTATATGAGCCATTAATACCAAGATTTCGTGTGTAAATCAGATCAGTTTTTAATGAATGCTCAGTTCGTTCCTCCTGGTTCTAATAACATATGATGGTGAAACGGTATATATATATTGAGCGACGATTTGTGTTATTAACTTTTTTTATCATCAAGTTATGTATCAATGTTGTACTTGTGTAAATAAAGGTTTATTAACTTACTATATTGTTATCTCTTACAACTTATTTCTTATTTAACAATGCCCTAACATCCCTTGCAAAGTCAGTATATCTTTAGAAAGTAAATGTACACAATACCCGCAAGATGGCCCCATTACCATCGGCGACGTCGCAGTCGTACTGACCGTAGGAATCTGTTTCCATTTTGTAAAGAAATATACATTTCTGTTCTATTACAATAATAATATTTTAATGAAATACATCAACCCCAGTACCTCGACAGACAAGAAATTTCAAGATAATCGATAACGTATGCTTGAAAACAGACGGCGCCGACTCAGCGTGTATTTGGCTGAACCGTCAATACAGTAAGTACCTGTATACATCAATAATAATATTTTAATGAAATACATTAGCCCCAGTAACGACACGGCCGATTTAGCGCGTACGTCAGGCTCTGACCGATTGTCGGTGTACTAGCAGTACCTTAGAGAACGCGTTAGTTAACCGACAGTCGGTGCACTAGTAGTACGTTATTTAACCGACATTCGGTGTACTAGTAGTGCGTTATTTAACCGACAGTCGGCGCACTAGTGGTACGTTATTTAACCGACAGTCGGTGCACTAGTAGTGCGTTATTTAACCAGCAGTCGGTGTACTAGTAGTGCGTTATTTAACCGGCAGTCGGCGCACTAGTAGTACGTTATTTAACCAACAGTCGGTGCACTAGTAGTGCGTTATTTAACCAGCAGTCGGTGTACTAGTAGTGCGTTATTTAACCGACAGTCGGTGTATTGTAGTGCGTTATTTAACCGGCAGTCGGTGTACTAGTAGTGCGTTATTTAACTGACAGTCGGTGTACTAGTAGTGCGTTATTTAACCGACAGTCGGTGTACTAGTGGTGCGTTATTTAACCGACAGTCGGTGTACTAGTAGTGCGTTATTTAACCGACTGTCGGTGCAATAGTAAAACTAGGCCTGTGGTTCAGAACGAACAAATTATCGTTCAATGTGAACAAAACAAGTGTTATGTTTAACATTAAAAAATAAAATAGAACAGATGTGCATATATTTTTGAATGGAAAAAAAATTAATAACTATTGATGAAATCTTAACACGGAGAGAGATAATAAAAATGGTTTTGTAACAAAAGTATCAAAAAGCATAGCAGTACAAAACTATACATGTTCTTGGTTGTCAAGCGTTACACACATTATATGAATCAAAGCAGCAGCAGCAGCAGCAGCAGCAGCAGCAGCAGCAGCAGCAGCAGCAGCAGCAGCAGCAGCAGCAGCAGCAGCAGCAGCAGCAGCAGCAGCAGCAGCAGCAGCAGCAGCAGCAGCAGCAGCAGCAGCAGCAGCAGCAGCAGCAGCAGCAGCAGCAGCACACCATACTATGCACCTGTATCATGTTGGTATTGTTGTTGTTGTTGTTGTTGAATACACTTTCAACTCAATTCAATTCAATTGGACCTTGTCAACCAAAGAACAGAAACATGATAATTAAATCCGAGATATGAGCGAGGACTTAAGGTAATTGATGTATTGGTGTGTTTAATTGAGATCTGAGCGAGCGACTATGTCGTTACACCTAACCTAAGACACCGACACTTATTTTCAGGGTTGATAGCTAGCTACCTGTGACACCGACATTTATCCTCAGGGTTAAAAGCTAGCTACCTGTGACACCGACACTTATCCTCAGGGTTGATAGCTAAATGTATAAAATGCGTATGCACGATTGCCGCACTTTTTATTGAAGCTGCTCTGCTCACGTACACCAAAGGATTCTTGACTACTTGGTATGGTCAGATACTTGAGGCTTGATTTGGACTTGTGTGTCGTGGTTACTGGGGACTTAATTCCTCCGAAGCCAATTTGCGATTTCCAGTACAAGACGGGTCGGTTTAAATATGAGCAATATAATGAGGTCGTTCAACGAGAAAATTTAGACGTGTTTACATACCCACACGACACCCAGTAGTTGCCAGGTGCAATATTGCATATATCCTCAGGAAACTATAGCGTTTCACGAATATAGTCTCAGATGACACACAATCATGACATGACAAAATATGACATTTGATCAGTAGTAAGAGCAGCAACTACTGCGCATGACATCCATAAGTATCACAAGGCGATTTTGCAAAGTCACACTTCACTAACGTGTGTGGCCACCGCTGGTCGTGATAGGGGCAACGCATATGCGTCGCATGCTTTGCACCGCATGTTCTACTGGAGATTCCGTCCCACTGAACAGTGCATGTGTGAGTTCCTGTCTGTTAGCTGGTCTCTGACCCCTTCGACACACATGCCTCTGAAATTCGATGGGGCTAATATGAATAAGGCACCCACAGCATTACGGCGATAGCGCTGGTGGGTTCACCGAAGCTGCTGGCACCGCACTAATCTGTTTGGACAGGGCTAAGGACCGGACCCGTATATGGTCTCCTTCAAGACAGGCTACTATTCTTCTAACAGTTGAGTTGCTGGTTCGCTGGTAGTTGCGACCCGGTGTTACAGCGGCTGTGTGTCTTGCGGTACGAAACCTGTCCCTTAGGTGACGGATGAGGATGAGTTGATCTTGTCGAAGTATGGTGACTGGCGGTCGCCCGGATTGTGCCTGTCATTTGCTGACTGCATGTTGTTGTACCGGCGTTTTACCGGATTTTGATTCTTAAATAAAGTTCTAGGGTAGCCTTTTTACTGGCCTTGTCAATGTTACCACTCCTTGAAATCGCCCCACATTGTTTGGATAAATAACTATCACCTAAATGAGATTATCAACACCTGGCCATCAACTGACCGAATGAAGCGTGTCATGGTCACGCATGACTGGTTAACTGGTTGTCAGGGAACATACACCAACAAATTCATGCAAAAAACCTACCCAAATATTGCTATCACACAAATGTGCGCAAAATAAAAATGGTAAGTTTCTTTTGACGCTGAGCATACATACCTAAAATTACTTTCAAATTTCTTAACGCTCTCATGTACTTCAATTTTATGTCTGGACTCTAATAGTCATAAGGTTTCTGCTTGTTGCATCACCTTTGCATTTGCAGAATACCGTGCACGTCAGCAAACGTTTTTTGCATGTGCAATGGGCTGTGCTACATCCTGTTTTGCAGCAGCATATGTCACTATCAAGTATTTCTTTTGGAGCTTGCCGTTGTCCCGAAACTCTTTGTGTTAGCTGCAATGTTGTTCCTGGCAAATCCCATCCACAATCCAACGGGCTGAGATAAGGCGGTGGGGGCGACGTGCCAGCAGCTTTCCATATTGCAGCTTGGTAGGTAGAGTACACACAACGTTGGAAGTTATGGGACGTTTGCTTTCTTACAATTGTCCTTGCAAATATACTGGCACGCATGGTATTTAAAGTTGCACGTGGTTCTTGGTCGTACATAAAGCGCAAGAACTCTAAGCAAGGGTAGGCCTAAATTATTTCTTCCTTTGACGCAGACAGGTCTCCGATTTTGAGTGTGTGTGAAAGTGATTGTAACTGCGTGAAAACAGATGGCTTGCTGATACCAGCCACTGGTGAAACGGAGTCACATCATATCAATGCGTGAACAGCAAGAATGTTAGGGAATCCGGATGATCTCGGTGTGTTCCCTGATGGTGCCATTGACGCGGAACACGGTTTGACTGACTGAGCAGGGCTCCATAGACAACTCAGTTGTTGAAGGCAGGCCATTGACACGGTGGTACAAATGATGGGCAAGTATTAGTAACACAAACCAATGTCAAAGAGACAACTCTAATTGGTGAGAATCCAGCAATGTCTTCTTAAGCCATGATGACATCAGCTTCTTCGCGGCGGATTGCTGTTTGCTGCACGCCAAAACCAACCTGGATTGGATTAGCGTCAGGTCCAGATACAATAACTTTATTGTCAGAAGGAATCTCCATTAAATACAGACAATTTATTATCATCTGGATGAACTGTTTTTGGGCAGCAGATTAAGTACTGAGGCCTGTTTGAACACGATTGAACCCTTTCTAGTGTGACATTATGATGACTTTGATCATAATAACCATCGAACTCCACATACAAAACTGCTGTTGAAGACACGCATCTGCTCACGATAGTAGTGGCTGCAGTATTGACAACTTTGAGCAGTCAGATGAAATTTCGTTAAACACACCAACCATCGCCCACTAAACTCGCAGAGTTGCAGTGCGTGTCACTCTGCAATTGCAAGTGTTGATACTAGACCGAGATCGAGACCCTGCGTCCGTAACACAGCATAGCAACATGTTCTGGTTTCGTTAAGTGGATGCAGGTTTGTAATAAATGGTAGATAATGAACTTGAAGCGGTCTGACGTAGCAACAGGCAAGTGTTGTGAGATATACACTAACCACAAGCCTGGTTTGGTGCGACATTTGATTACGTAACGCCTGACATGAAAGGCTATGACACTGGCAGAGCAAATAGGCTGGGGTAGCAATCATCTGCCTCAAGCCACCACTCCTGGTCAACAACCTTCTTGCGTGCAATATAATGAGATCGGTCAAAGAGAACATCACAGAGGCGTTTACATACCCGCACGATATCCTAAAGTTGCCCGGAGCAGTATATTTTCAAGAAACGCGTTTGAACATCATAGTCTCAGATGACCCACCCTCGTTCTCAAAGAAGCAACTCTGGCATGGATGTTCAGCTAGATTTAAACCGTTTTTCAAGAGCGTCATCTCGGCTGTTTGAACGTCATCATGACGTCATAATTGATTTTCGTAGCTCCGTTGTGTGATAACGAAGTGAGGATCCCGATCGTATGTGTAACTAATAGTTACTTAGTGGTGAGGTCATGTAATGCATCATATTTAAACTTGCAAATATACCAGTTCTCCGGACGGGATAACTTGGTAGTTTGTAGAAGGTATCCGTAGTTAGGGGGTCACTCATAAGGTATGTCACGTTCAGGAGTGTGGTGGGGTGGAGGGGAGTTTTGGGGTATATTTAAAACGAGAAAAAAATCGTGATTTTGGGGCCATGCACCTAAAGGAAATAATAAAAACTAACCATGTGAAACTCAAATAAATAATATCACGCCGCTGGTTAACTCGGAATGTCTTCTAAACGGTTGAGATGCTGGTCATTTCTCTGGTTGACTCAGCGCTGACGTGTTAATCAGCGAGACCGATAAGCGCATGCGCAGTTCTATGAAAATCTCAAACAAACGTGTTATTTTGCCAGAAAGAAGACTAGTTTAGTAAACAAAGGCCAACATACGTTACATGAGTTGAGTTTGAACGCAAACAGCAAAGCCACAACGTATTGGCAAATATACGAATAAGTGTATACAAATAATATTTTCATTTGTCGAGCGAATTTGGCTAGACTTTGGCACACGTGACGCAGGGTTATCTAATAATATGGGCGACCCATAAATTTACATGATGTGTGTTCAACAAGGTTTTCCCAGGAAAACACTGGCGTGATATTCTTAATTGTAGTTGCAAATTATTATGTTTTACTAAATATTATTGGTGCATAGAACCATGACTTTTGTTTCCCTTTAAACTGAATTCCAACGGAAAAGGAACGCGGACACTACCATACATCGGTGAAGTCTGCAGTGGCGCGCGAAATGTTGGTGTGCCAGCAAAAAGTTCTACAAAATATCAGCCTGTTGCATCCCAATCCCTGCAAAAACGTCACCGAAAACTCGTGAGGAGGACGTAGTCATTCATTGGAATTCCCATGCAGTATTGGTGTCTGGGATACCAATAATCCCATTGGCAGCACCACGAATCCTTGGGAGGATGTCTAGTGTGTGGGTAGGCACATGTGTGTCTTTTAGTATGTCATGACTCAGACTCACGATTGTGCAACAATACAGAGAAGAACTCCACGAGGTCTTCACTACATGCATCATTACACATATTACACCTACAAAACATGCACATTTATCTTATTATTAGATACACAAACACGTGAATTATGAATTAATGCATGGATATGGATATTTATGGATAGCCCCTTACTAGCCAATTTACCCATCATCCGAACGGGAAAACTTGGTAATTACTGTCATAATAAAAATATTTTGATTATTACAAGTTTCGTAAACCCCTTCCCTGATTTGTTCGACAGTGTGTGCGGGGGGGGGACTACATGCACAACTATGGCAGGGATGGTTTACGTAATTTGGAACAATCGTACAAGCACGCATAGTGTTGCGAAAAATCTACGAAGATTATTTCCTGCGAAAGGTAATAGTGGGGAGAATAAAAAAAAAATTAAGTATTACGGATTCTTCCTGGGTCGTACGCTGACCGCTGAAAGTTTAGCGCCTGAGATTCAAAGTTTCTAGGAATATAGGAGGAGTAGCAAAACATACATATTCTAGCTCAGTTATAATAAGAGTATTATAGTGTTGGTATTTATATATGTAAATATTATCTATTATTATATGTATCAAGTACCATTATAAAATTACAAGGACACGCATTTCAATACGACAGTAGAGGTGGCGATGACGTGACGGGGCAATTATAAAAAATACAATTGACGTTTATAATTGTCTACATTGTTTTCACAATGCCTATTCATTTGAACGATAAAACATGTTTGGATAACTACCTATGAATGGTCCCGCCTGCCGAATCGGATGTCGAAGTGCGCCAAACCTCTCGTGAAACATGATGACCTCCAGTGCATCGAACACAACACAGAAGGAAACTCGTTTCACCGTAAATATATCTCAAATAATAACATTGCGTTGAATATCTTTATTGTTCGAAGTTAATTTGTAAAAAATTAAAAATTATCTTCATGCCAACTGTTATGCGTAACCATGTTCTGTGCCATGCCATTGCGCGACCCATTGTCAGTGGTCAGATTGTTTAGTAACACTAGTCACTATGCAACATATGAATAACCTTCACTGAAATATATAGCAACGAATTAATGATCTTATTTAAGCGACGATAGGCCTACTGGACACCAAAAAAGAACACGAACATGACACGGAGGGGGACAGGAGTGTCAGCGTTGATGTTCACAATTGGAACATTCAACATGACACGGATGGGGACAGGAGTGTCAGCGTTGATGTTCACAATGGAACATTCAACATGACACGGAGGGGGACAGGAGTGTCAGCGTTGATGTTCACAATGGAACATTCAACATGACACGGAGGGGGACAGGAGTGTCAGCGTTGATGTTCACAATGGAACATTCAACATCGAAAGTGTACGTTCGTTTATCGCTGCCAACTTCCCTCATTGCGTTAGCTGCTAACACTTGCGCCGGTCGTGAGACGGCAACAGCGGCGGCCGAAATCGAAGAGGCATGTAGATCACTACGAGGCTGGTGGCACACCAGCAATGCCGCGTGTCCTGTAATCCAGAATCTCCCTAGACGTCGTGAAAATGCTGTGATCGATGGTTGACTGCCGCCGAGCGGATGGCTTGGCTAAGCTGGCATCACAATTCGACATTCGTCTGGAAAACAATATTTATATTTTTTAATTGGGTGCAACATTGCTGCATCATCTTCATGCCTCACACTACATTCAAAACCTGAATAATCCACTCATATGCAACTATTACAGATGTTATATATGATTGCACGCTATACAGATTTGACAGCAAGCCACAGCAACTACTCCATCAATACAAGCGAGAATATGAAAAACGAATGTTTGCTGCGGTATTTCCCGTGGTAAAGTGACGTGCGATAAGTGTATGATGGGATGCCGGCCTCGGGGGGACAGGGCGAGTATCCTTATTTAAATTAAAACTAGCTTCAAAATTCTTGCGTATCTTGAAAGGTGTTTCAACTGTTTCCTTTGAAGTTATAAAGGGACATAAATAATGTAACGGCGATAGCATGCAACGACTTGGAACATTGGAAACAAGTGTACTTGTGGATTTTGTGTGTTATCCTTTCACACTGGTCGAGGTAGTGGAAAAACAGAAAGTGTCCCACCTCACGTTTCATTGCAGCGAAACACTGATTAAATGGAATTAGCAACAATGACATGTCCATTTGGACAGAATATTTGGTGATGAAGAATTTGCTAAGGTGTTGAATGAAAATCAACCACACTATGTACCCGAACGAGGTGACCAACAGACCCGCCGCAGTCGCTGCATCGCCACTGCATCCACGGATTCAGCTTGTTGTCGGCCGTCACTCAGACGACCGCGACTTTCTTCGCCACCGACGGAGTTTCAACAACGCATCGTTGTCTATATTTACGCAACAAAACATAAAGCTATGCGCATCATTCTTGGAAACGTGTGGCAGAGTGATGTCTATACTTTAACATGCATATGCATACATGTATAGTTAGCTTTTTTTACCTTGTACGCTATATTTATCCTAATCAACTGAATAATTTGGTTACCATTTGACGTTGCAATACCACACTGCTCTGAAACGTTCATATCAGCACTTATGTTACTCCTAAGTTCTTTTCTTTTACCATTTTATAGATTACATTCAAGTTCCCCTGTCCCGTGTGTAGTCATTTACATTTCCCGAAATTGAATAACATATGCCATTTTTCAAACCATTTAATTAATTTATCTAGATCGTCTTGTAAATGTTTATCACAACCATCGTTAACCTATATAATCACTTTTGTGTCATCTGCAAATTTCAGTACATAGCTTTTTATAATTATTATCGTCCAAGCCATTGCTATATATATATATTAAGAATATTCAAGGTCCTAATACTGATCCTTGTGGTACCCCACTCAAAACTTATTTCCAGTTTGAAACTTCTACATCTACTACAACACGCAGCC
Organism: Lamellibrachia columna; assembly: GCA_963662155.1. Classification (NCBI taxonomy): domain Eukaryota; kingdom Metazoa; phylum Annelida; class Polychaeta; order Sabellida; family Siboglinidae; genus Lamellibrachia; species Lamellibrachia columna. The sequence goes on along the minus strand of OY759264.1, from coordinate 16,194,648 downwards.
TTCTGTAAGGCAGCCATTTTTCTATCCAGTCAATTATGCCATCTCCAATGATATGGGCTTTTAATTTAAGTAGAAATCTTTGATGTGGCACTGAAAATCTAAGTAGACAATATCTACTAGTGACACCTCGTCTTCTTAATTTAATAATTTATGCCTAACAAGGAAGTACACAATAAGTTTCCGAGCAATGTGGGATTGCTGCTTCAAAAGGAAATCAAATTCTAGGGCTAATTAGGAGAACTATCATGTATAAGGAGAAACAGCTAATTGTAACCGTGTACAAAGCAATAGTTAGACCACATTTTGAATATTGTATTCAAGCATGGAGGCCGTATCGTAAAAAGGACATAGACTAGCTAGAAAGAATACAACGAAGAGCAACCAAAATGATTCCAGGATTGAGAGACCTTAGTTATGAAAGTCGCTTATTACAATGTGGTTTGACAACACTAGAGACCAGAAGACTAAGAGGAGACCAAATAGAAGTATTTAAAATATTGAACGGTTATGAGGATGTTGATAGGAATATGTTCTTCAAAATTTAAGAAGGCAGTAGAACCAAAGGACACGACGGAGCATTACTTAAGGAGCAGTGTAGTTTGGACATGAGAAAGTACTCTTTCTCACATTAATGAATGGAACAAACTGCCAAATGATTGTGTTAATGCTAGTAGTGTGAATATGTTTAAAAATAGAATTGACATATATTTGATAAGGGTGGGTTACACATAAATCAGAAAATTGCTGGACTCTCGATAAGCCAATGGCTTCCTTGTCCACTTTGCCATCTGGAACTTGTCGTTTGGGATGGCAATCTTGTTAAATCTTGTTTAATCTTGTTAAATATGATATTTAATTAACCTTTCTAATGATTTACAAAGTATAACTAATGTACTACAAAACAACTGAATTACATGGACTATGTTGTTTTGTGATGCCAGGTACCTTTTCATTTACCTGTTCATTTACATTACATTACATCTGATATATAACACTCAAATTCCTAGAAATAATGTTACTTAGAATGAAAAACGCACGTAGCCAATGGTACTAAATAGAAAGACGATAATGAGCGTTTATATTGAGGAAATCACACACATCAATCATACTGACCCATCTTGATGATACGAGCGAGGTCGGATATCGGCTGTACTGGACGTCTTAAGACGAACGTGAGAACACAGGCAGTAACTGCCACCTTTATTGGTTGCATGATGCTGAAGTCTTCCGTGGTTGACGTGAGAAATGACGTCAGCCACGCCACGCTCTTTTCGTATTGGTAATACAGTCCATACATGAGGGTAATGTATGACGAGATGGTGCACGTGGCTATAGTTAACCCCCAGCCGATGTATAAGCACCACCAAGGTAAACCCGGATTTTGTTTGGGCTGTTTGCAGCAGTAACATGCATGGACGTCTGATCCACTGTCGTCGTCGTCGTCTTCATGATCAACTTCAATATCAACACATATTCGCACACTATCATGTATGTCTGCGCCTTTGTTGCATATCGTATAAATGTTAGTATTTATACAAAACTGGATTTCTCTGGTCTCTTTTATCAGTTTCAACACGATTGCAATGGCCTTTTCTTTTCGTAGCAGCGCGAACGTACCAGTAGCGTTGGGTATTGGAGTAGTCGATCGACAAGGCAACACATCTCAACCGACCGAGGCTGCAAGTTTCAGCCAATATGAACCAGTCTTCCGACCCTGTTTTAAATAACTGCTCGTTCTGGTCCATCAAGACATGTTTGTCGCTTGTTCCGTCTTCTCCGACCACACTTATGGAAATGTCAGCATTTGTGCCAGCTCGGTTCTTCAAGCCGGTCAGTACGGTAACCAGATAGAAGTAATTAGCATCGTCGTCGTTGTCAGCCAGATATGTCACCCGGCGCTGGAAGTGCACGAAATACGACGCGACATATCGATTGCTTAAAAGGACATTTCTTCACATCAAAACAAATACTTTTCTTACAATGCAATGATAGAAACAACAGTCGCTAACAACAACAGTCGTGCTCTAACTGCATATGATATAAATATATATATATATATATATATATATATATATATATATATATATATATATATATATATATATATATATATATATATATATATATATATATGCTTGACCAAATATAACACCGACAACATACGATATAGGTTCACCTACATTTTTCAGATCCTTGCGGTCTCTGTAATATGCCCACACACAGAGCAAGATGTAAATAAACCAGGCGACAAGAACGACGACCAAAGTCACAGTGTTTGTCTGTAGGCGATGGAGAAGTTTGAAGTCGAATATGTCGACCTTGGTTGGAGGAATAAAATGGAGGCCACTGAACGTACTTAGATGGTGGCAGATACACACGAGGCTCGAGGAGGATGTTTCAGGTGAGACCTGTATGTGGATAAGGCAGAACAACCAACGTCAACTGTTAGACAAGCAATACGTTCCTATTGGATTTATGTAAAATGAAGACAAGCTATAATTGTATTAGGACCTACCCAGTCCAGCGATATACTATAAAATATATCGATGACTTGGATATAAAAAGAAAAGTATTGCGGATGACATAAATGATTAGAAATGTTAAAACTGATGTAAATAAACAACATTTACAAAACGATTTATACAAAATAGTCAAGTGTACTGTAAAATTACTGATGTTATTCAATTGTGATAAATGTAAATGCCAACACACACTACGAGAACGTGGATATGAAATATAAAATGGAACCTTATATTATTGGAACTACTTTAGGAATAACAAGGCAACATATGTAGCAACAAATGTGGTCTAGTCACTTATAATAACACATGTAAGTACAACATAATGTTGTCTCTAAATCAGTTTCAACATTGATAAGGATAATCTATGAAAATAACTGGCGGTGGGCTTTTAAAATGCTTATATAATAATTGGCGATATTTAACGATCTTCAATATATCTCAATTGAATTACAAACAGTTTCTTTGTGAATTGGAATTATCACATACATTGACAAAACACAATCCGATGACATTAATGCAGGTGAGTTTTATGTCAACCTTAAAATAAACAAAAAAGAGTTTTTGGTGATTTGTTTGATATATTAATATATTATGGCTTTTCCCCATATTACACCTCCTACAAGGTTTTCAAACAATAATGGAACTCTAATATACAACATCTTCTGTATACTAACCGACTCTACAATAAAGACTACGTCAGGTATTCTAACGAAACAATCAATTATTGGACCATCCGCAGTAATTACCTTTCAAAACACGATTCCCCACAAAGAACCATCGCCAACACATATTAAAATTGACATACAAACTAAAAACGCACTTTATAAGTTCATTTATGACATCGTCTCATCAGCCGTTTGTAATTTGATTGGATTGGCCGGAAATCTTGAAGAGAACACGGAAATGAATTTGGTGGATTGGATATTTGTCTAAAGCGTGGAATATTGATCAGGTAAGTATTATTATTATTATGTGTATATTAAGGATATACTTGCAAGATACCTTGCGTAGGCAATATTCGCTGTTAAAATTTAGCTCTATGAGTAATTTAGGTTAGTTTATATAGTAGATCTCCGAAGACTAGATAGCGCGAGCGATAAATAATATACTTGTTGTGATCATGTGGTGAGAACGATAGGGTACATAATACGAAACATAACGATAGTGTACATAATACGAAACATAACGATAGGGTACATAATACGAAACATAACGATAGGGTACATAATACGAAACATAATATTATTGTAAATCATTTAGTACGTATTAACGATTGAGCACCTGTATATTTTGTTTTAGCAACATGTGTTGTAAAAGTTAGCCGTAGGTAGTAAATCATTTTCAAAATTTCGTTAGCGCGAGCGATATTACGTTTTGTTGTCGTCAGCTGTTACATAAAAAAATAAGTTGCAAGACAATAGTTGCAAATTTAATTAAGCCGTAAGTAATATAGCATAAAGTTTGTACTTTACAACACAGTTTTTGTGAAAACTACCTAGTATAAATTGTAAACATAGCTGATTATAAACAAATATAAATATAATTTCTAACATGACACCGTGCAAACGCCAAGTAAAGGCGAAACGTAATTGGACAGCTGCGACAGCTGGATAGACTTTGCAAAGTCCGGATGTATAAATTCGTGGGCAGAGGTTCAAGCAGATGATTTTCATTTTGTGTGTAGGGGGTGTAAGACAGTGAAATGTCTGCAGGAGCAGGTAAAATAGTTAAGACATATCATGTTGATGATGACAGGCCAGGGTGAGAAAAAAGAGGGCAGAAGTTGTGAGAACGATGAGAGCAGAGGTGATGAGATCGAGGAGAGCAGAGGTGGTGAGAACAAAGAGAGCAGAGGCAAGGTGAGGGAGAAAGCTGGTAAGAAGACGAAAGATGGTAAAGGAAGAGTGTGCAACAAAGGAAGGTAAACGGGTGAGTGGAGAGGGATTGTCAGGTGGCAAGATGGTCGAGGATAACAAGAGCAGAGAAAAGGAGAAGACTGTGGATCAGAAGAAGAAAGATGACAGGAGGCAGAGTATGCAATAAAAGAGAGGTAAACGGGTGAGTGGAGAGGGATTGCCAGGTGGTAAGACAGTAGAGTTTGATGATAGAAGAGAAAGGCGGCATAGTGTGTGGCAGGAAAGGAACTTTGCTGATGTAATATCACAAGGGAAGGCGATGAAAGTGCGGATATTCATGGGGGATTGTATCATTAGGAAAGTGGATAAAATTGTAAACAGAAAAATATTACATCACGGTATGCCTACCAGGGGCAAAAATAGAGGATGTAGCAGAGAAGGCAGAACATGTCATGGGTGGTGGCACGGGAAGTGCTCTTATCGTGCTTGTGGGAACGAACAATGCCGAGAAGGAGGGAACGTCGGCCATCGCTGGTAAGTACAGGAGGTTGGTCAAGACACTTAAAGAGGCACGAATTGGACAGATTGTGTTGTCGGGGACATTACCAGTAATGGGAGGCAGGGGTGAGGAGTATAGGAACTGTAGTACAAAAGGTATGTATGGAGGAGGGAGTAGGCTTCGTAGACGTGTGGCTAATCTTTGTGGGAAGAGATGAATTTTTCATGAGAGATAGACTTCAACTGACAGGAAAGGGTGCTGCAATTCTTGGGTGTGAGTTTGTCAGAGTTGTCGAAGAGGGCACAGGTACCATAAATTATTCAAACTAGATGCACAGGGGGAACTGACAGAGACAACTCAAAGGAGTACTACTACAAATACACATCCAAAGAAATGTTCACCAATAATTTCGGAAAATGAACTTAAATGTGTATGATTAAATGCCAGGAACATACTAAATAAAAAAGTGAGTTAGACATTATGGTAGCAGATATTTATCCTCATGTAATAGGTATCACAGAATCATGGGCAAATAAAACTATAGTAGATGCTGAGTAAGCACTGACAAGTTTAGGAAGGATAGACGAGAAAGAAGGGGAGGTGGAATAATTTTATATATTAAAGAATCTATCCAAGCATATGAAATAAAATTGTTACCAAGAACTCAGCACTAACAATAGGAGTAGTCTATCGTAGTTAAAAACATAGGACAAGACGAAGATGTAAAATTACAAAAGGCGACAAGGGAGGTGAGCAATGGGACTATGTTATATCGGGTGATTTTAACCATGGCCATATACAAAGGAAATCATTACAGAGTGCTGGGGTGACGACCATCAATTTCTACTTCAAACACAGGATTGTTTCCTTACTCAACATGTCTCGGAGCCAACCAGAGTTGGGAATGTATTTAATGTTGTCTTCCCAAGATGAATTAGTTGACAATGTTGAAGTACACGAACCTTTGGGTTCAAGTGATCATAACCAAATCCATTTTATATAAAAGTAAAAACAGGGAATATATATAAAAAACAAAGAAGAAGGAACCTTCAACAAAAGCAAATATAAAAGATGAGGACGTATCTAGCAAATATAGATTGGAATAACTTCCTGAAGAACAAGACGGTAACATAATGCTGGACTTGTTTAAAATATGTGACCGAGGGCATTACTGAGAAATTTGTTCCATTAAGAAAAAGGGAAAAGATCCAGGAAGAAACACTTGTCAAAAGAGGCTATTAGAAAAAATGCTCACAAACAGATGTTGTGGGGTATATAAATACACTGGAACTGCAGAAGATTACACAAACTACAAAGAGGCACTTAACATTGCTACAACTGAAATTAGAAAATCCAAAAGAACATTTGAGCAGGTAATATAAAAACAATTACAGCAAGAGTTCCCCGTTCTAAGGAGTAAATAGAAAGTTCGACGTAAGGTCGGAGCACTGGAAAACAAGAGCGGAAACATAATTTCAGACGGATTTCAAATGGCAGAGGTCCTGAATGAGTATTTCAGCTCAGTCTTTACCACATAAGATATCACCTCACTTCCAGTTCCATTTACTAAATTTGAGGGCGATAAATAAGATCATTTAGGGCAGTTATTTGTAACTCCTGAAATGATAGCAAAGAAAATTAAAAAGATGAAAGATAATAAATTACCTGGGATTGATGGGATACCTCCAAAACTGCCTAAGGAAATTGTAGAGCAAATTAATACTCCACTTACAAAAGTGTTTAACTTGTCACTAGAAGAAGAAATAGTCCCTTCAGAATGGAAAGAAACAAACATTACGCCACTATTTTAGAAAGGGTGAGTTTAACATCAGTTGTATGTAAATTACTCGAAACATTAATTAGAGACCACATAGTGGAATTCCTTGTAAAACATAAATTAATAAATACATCTCAACATGGGTTCCTAAAAGCTAGGTCATGTCTAATCAATCGCTTATGATATTTGGAAAAAATTAAAAAGTTGATGTTGTCTACATAGATTTTTAGAAAGCTTTGGATAAAGTGCCACATCGATGATGGTTACTAAAACTAAAAGCACTTGGTATAGGTAATGATGTATTCAACTGGATGGAAAAGTGGCTTACACACAGAAGACAAAGAGTAATAGTAGATGGTGATATTTACAACTTTAAATCTGTTTTTTATTATATATATATATATATATATATATATATATATATATATATATATATATATATATATATATATATATATATATATATATATATATATATATATATATATATATATATAAATGATTTGGAAGATGACATATCTAGCAAAGTTAAAAGGTAAAAGTGTAAATGCACACACATAGGACATGGAAACATAGATGAATAATATAAAATGGGGGATGTTATGCTAGAACCACACAAGAAAAGGACTTAGGATTAATATATAGTGGTGACATGACAGTTTCAGAGCAATGTGGAATTGCTGCATTAAAAGGGAATCAAATTATAGGGCTAATTAGGAGAACTATCACGGATAAGGAGAAACAGCTATGTACCCCTGTACAAAGCAATAGTTAGACCACATTTGGAATATTGTATACAAGCATGGATGCCATATCGTAAGAAGGACATAGAGAAGCTAGAAAGAATACAACGAAAAGCAACTAAATGATTCCAGAATTGAGAGACTTTAGTTATGAAAGCCGCTTACTAGAATGTAGTTTGACAACACTATATACAAGGTGACTAAGAGAAGACTAAATAGAAGTGTTTAAAAGTATGAACGGTTATGAGTATATTGATATGAATATGTTCTTCAAACTTAAAGAAGGCAGTAGAACCAGAGGGCACAAAGCAACATTAGTTAAGGAACAGTGTAGGTTGGACATGAGAAAGTGCTCATTCTCACAGAGGGTGATAAATGAATGGAACAAACTGCCAACTGATTGTGTTAATGCTAGTAGTGTGAACATGTTTAAACGTAGAATTGACAAATATCTCATAAGGGCGGGTTATACATAGATGATAAAATTGTTGGACTCTCGATAAGCCGATGGCTTGCTTGTCCACTTGCCATCTGGAACTTGTTGTTTGGGATGGCAATCTTGTTAAATCAATAAACTTCATCAATCGCCTTCTGCTGACCCAAATATCAATTATTGAATAATTAATTAAATGCGCAAAACACAAACACACGCCATGTAAAATAGTAACGTTCAAAAAGTATAACCAGAAATAAACATATATAATAAACTCAAAACGACGCAGTCTGGTTCACCTAAGCACTTTGTAATTCGGACTAATCTGAAAACGTATTATCACATTCGTAGAAAGTAATACGTACAACCAAATAAATGCAGAATGAATCTTGTTTAAAAAAAAAAAAAAACACAGGACACTAACGAAAATAAACCATTCCCCAAATATTTTTTTTAATCAATATTAATTCAACTTATTGTAACTGAAAAGATAATTTGCATACAGTTAAATATATTTTATAAAACGCAAATATCTTGTTCGATAACCAATATGGATTCAGAAAGGAAGATAAAAATAAAATACCTATACATATGTAATTGGACCTTTCCAAAACATTCGACACACTGGATTATAGGATATTGCTAGACAATTAGAACTTTCATGGCGTGAAGGGAGTTGATTTAAGTTTAATTAGAAATTATCTAACAAATATAATTGCGAATTCCCTTTACTAATATGTAGATAACACGAATACTAATAGTGTTTAAATTGAGTGTTTGAATTCAATTTTTGGAATAAGTTTTAACTAGCAATTTAACTGGAAAAGTCACATCGGCAAAATGTCAAGTAGGTTTTCAAGGACGACGGTATTCTCAAAAACTAAAACGGTTACTACACTCTGATATTGCCACATTTAAACTACGGCTCTACGAACACCCCGAAATTATTACATTTGTCAATATGGATGAATAGGCAATACGAATAAGTTTATCTTTGTAACTCTTTATATGAATAACCATTCAAATAATGTATAATGACATGGTGTATAACCTTGAATATGCCAATCAGTCGGCTACAATTTGTGTACGTCAGGATGTCTGATTTTATTATAATTGGGTGGCTCCTATGAGAGCGGCTTTATTTTAGCCTTAACGGGAGTCTCCTGGACCCTTATTTGATATATATATATATATATATATATATATATATATATATATATATATATATATATATATATATATATATATATATTTTTTTTTTTTTTTTTTTTTTTTTTTTTTTTTTTCTGTATATATGTCTGTCTCGGCAGACCCCACGTACCCAGTTGTGATTTTTTTCACTTTACATGTTCAATATTACAAACTGTATGCAAACAGACCATTTTGATTTGTTATGGGCATTTCTCATTACTGTGGCCGCAACATTTGAAAGAAGGAAGACACGAAATAAACACGAGTGGTGTCTGGTCAGACTCCTTGTGCCGGCTTGAAGGATAAGGAAGATAAAAGGACAAGAAAAGCGTAGATTTTTGATATCAGATAGTATTAATTCTCACAGACGATTATACATGAATGGAACCAATTATCTACTGAGTGTGTGAACGCTAGTAGTGTGAATATGTTTAAAAACAACATAAACAAATATTTCAGAGGTAACATTGATGTAACATTGTAAGTCTCTCGATAAGCCAATGTTTTCCATGTCCACTTTCTATCTCGGTATTTTGAATTGATGAAAATCTTGTGAAATCTTATTAATGTGCCGCCTCTTTAATAATAACGTTAATTTGAAGCGAAAAGGAACCACTATGGACGAGAAGCACACTGTGCCATAACAGAAAGGTCGTCGTTCTGAAATAACGTAACTAATTGAATTATACCTCGTGAGACAATGCAATTGTAGTAATCTGAACGAACGCACGCACACACACGCACCACCCACCCACCCACCCACCCACCCACCCACCCACCCACCCACCCACCCACACACACATTCAGCTAATCGAACATTACAAGTGCTGACATCAACTAGGAAATGCCTTGTATTATGCCTTGCCCTTGACACCAAGAAGGCCTTCGACCGTGTGTGGCATAATGGTTTCATGGAGAAACTCTAATCTTTTGGCATCCAATGAGACTTGCTTGGCTGGATTGCAACTTTCTTCTCAGATAGACAACAGTCTGTTGTACTTGATGGCTCCACATCATCGGCAAAGCCTATATCTGCCGGAGTCCCCCAGGTGATGTTTAGCAATGACTTGGCTTCACACCTAGAGAACGATATCCACTTTTTTGCTGATGATTCTACACTTCATATTGCCATTAAGAATACGTGCGATAGAATCATACGCGCAGAAAGCCTCCAATGTGACTTGAATAAAATCGAAGCGTGGGCAGACAGTTGGTGTATTACATTCAATGCCAGCAAAACAGAGGAAATGATCATCAGCAGGAAAAGAAGCTAGAATCATCCCCCACTCCACTTTATGAACAAGGAATTACAGCCTACAGATAGTATTACTCTTCTGGGTGTCACCATCACCAAGACATTTTCCTCGTCACAGCACATCACATGTATTGCCAAAAAGCAAACAGCAAAGCGTCTCTATATCCTTGGCCGTTCTAGAAACATCCTTCCCCACCAAGCTCGTATCACCATTTACAAGGCTTACATCCAACTTCTTATGGAATGTGCTTCCCCAATCTGGAATGGAGCAGGAACGACGTCTTTGAAGTTGCTAGATAGGCTGCAGAAGAAAGCACTTCGCCTGCTTAAGATCGATGAACCTCTCAAGTTTGACATAGTTCCACTGAGTCACAGGAGAAACGTTACGTCTTCTACCGTCATATCTTCCTCCAGCCATCCATTGAGCTAGCTGATATTTTACCATCAGAGGCACCTAGCATGAGAACTACCAGATTTTCAGTGAGCGGACATCCATATTGTGTACATATTCCTAGGTCAAAAACATCTCAACTCATATATACCTAGGACGAGTTGACTGTGGAACTCCCTCCCAGCATCCGCTGTCACTGCCTCTCCAAACATGACTGCATTCAAGACAGGTGTGAATGCTTTTCTTTTGGATCAGATGTTTTAAATCTTTTCTGTCTTAATCAGATCAAATGTGATTGTTTTCATCTTCTGGTGGTCATGGTGTTGAGAGTAGGTTAAAACCTGGCTGGGAGATGGTGACCTGCGAATTAACAGCCTACGGGGCCCGATCACAAAAAATGTGGGTGAACGGCACGCCTAGTCAGGTAATGTATCTTGTAGGGCGTAGCGTTATTTCCTGGTTACCATGACCACCAGATAGATATATAAATAATTTTTTACTTATTGTTTTTATTTATTATTTATTTTTTTCTTTCTTTTGTTGTATATATTTATATTGATCCATCCTTGTTTTTATCTCGCTATTAGTGCAATGTCGCTAAGCTTATGCTTTGGGCCACTTTTCATCTTTTGATGGTATCACCAGGCCCCAGAACTTCAGTATAAAAAAGACAGTTCACTTAGTATCGATTAAACATACACTGTTTCGGGTAGTCTGTATTACCCACTAATTGGTAGAACTGATATTAACACAATTGATCAATACTTACATTATGTTTTTAATTGAATCTTAGCGGAATATGGAAATATTACGGATATGTAATGCTATATGCAGATGTACATATGTTTCACCATCACAACCAACTACACACACCAAGCACGCCGGGACGCACACGCATAATGTAGTTTGGCCTTCCACCACACTTACTTCACAACCTTCGTTACTCCACTTCTCATCTTGGCTGTTCCAAAACACACAATCAGCCACATAGCGAACGACGGTGACTTTCACGTCGTGTTCAGTCTCGGCTAGTGTCCCCATCTTCCCTGAGCAGAACCCACACGGGTTGATAGATTTTCCCGAGCACCGCTTACACAATATTGTATCATAAGCGGCGGGCATCAGACCGAAGTACAACATCACTCTTTCTTCTTTGCTATGTAAAGTTCCAATCAGGGTCACAGTGGTAGCATTGACGTCCACTATCACGTGCTCAAGCCCAGGCGCCGTTTTCGTTTGGAGTTTCCTAGGCAGTGCTTTCCTGGCGAAATCTACCACGAAAATAGTCGCGTTCTTGCTGATGCGGTCACCGCCGTAGAAGTCCCAACAATCCGGTTTTGTATACGCCTTCACTACGAGGACCAATGTCACTTTGGCCGTCACAAACATCTTTATGTGGTACCGTTTGTTAGATAAAACGGGAAGTGCAGCAATACTGAGGTCGTCCTCGAAAACCTCATCGCGGTTTTTGACATATGATACATGGACGATTGCTGTTCCATTCGCCTCATCTGAAAATTGCGACATTTTTGTACCATTAGCTTCATATCATATATTTCTCACGAAGTAAGTCAACAACAGTCTGGTCGTTTTGATGCATTGTTTTTTCTCAATCATGTCGTCAAAAGTGGCATGTGTCCAGGAAATACATACAAATTACAACAACATATTTCAAGTCAAACTACATTTGTGCGCAGCGTATTACCTGCGTTATAGTATTATACAATTGTACCTTCAGTTGATAGTGGGAACGCAATAGTAATGTTTCGTTTCAGCTCCTTCGTTTGCCTAGATGAGCCAAGCGATTGGTAATGGTTGATGAAAACCACTCCACGCATTAGATGTTTTGACGAAGTGCTCCAGACGTACGGATTTCGTGTCATCCGGTGAACCTGTCAAATATCACGTAAATAGTGGCTGGTATGTTTACGTGTTGAGTAGTGGACTATGACGTTATATTCAATTATGTTGACACGGAAGAAGACAATATCTCCCTTGTTCTGTTGTAAAATCTAGCCTTTGTAAGCTGGCTGTTTCACAGTATTAATACCTGACATCATATAACATGTGCCTGTTACCACGTCACACATGTTTGATAAGATAACGTTTCGGTGTATACATACAATTACCTATGGTGTCATTACCTATATATATATATATATATATATATATATATATATATATATATATATATATATATATATATATACATATACATATACATATACACATACACATACACATACACATACACATACACATACACATACACATACACATACACATACACATACACATACACATACACATACACATGCACATATACATATATATATATATATATATATATATATATATATATATATATATATATATATATATATATATATATATATATATATATATATATATATATGTTGTAGTGACAATCCTCTAAGACACACCTAGACAGTGATGTAAGGAATTATACGTTGTACAAGAATGTACATTACACAAGCGTCATAAGCAATATTTGGAAGTATTTGTTTAGCTCATGACAGGCACATTATGGTATTCTCCATGTGTTACGATTCCTCAGGTGTTCGTATTTCCCCCATGTATTGTTCATTGTGTGTGCCAGATTGATTGCTTGATTTGATCACTAGGCTAAGCTAATATACTATTATACAAATACACCACTGAACTGAATAACTTTAGTTCGTTGAGTAGGAAATGATTGGTACTGTTCGTACGTAAGTCGAGACGGACAACATGCTCCTAATTGACACGACTGTACGACAGAATATGACGGAAGGGAACCGACGCAAGAGCTAGGTAGTGATAGAATGTGTGACGAGGAAAACGAGGGTGTTTGTAGGGGATTCGATATTTAGGAAAACTTACGAAACTCTAAATAAGGGTAAATAAGATGTGGTAGTGTGCTTTCTAGGGACCAAAATAGTGGATACCAGAGAAAGGGTGGAGAAAGTCTTGGTCCTGGAAAGGTAGAGTCTTTTCTAATACATAGTCTTTTCTAATAACGCAAAGAGGAAGGGTACAACTGACATAATAAAAAAATACAGGCGGTTAGCCTGGACACTAAAGCAGGCCCGGGTTGTGCAGATAATTACGTCAGGAATTTTACAAGTAATGGGGAAAAGGTGTCAGGGTTATTGCAATTGCCACAGGATGGCAATTAACGCGCTAGGTCAGCAGCTATATAGGGAAGAGGAAGTTGGAATTGTTTTGTGTCAGTGTGCATGCAATAACATACAATGGTTAGGAAGGGACATTCGTTGTTCTTAATAAAATAACAATGAACATGTTAATAGATAGACGTTATCATTGTTCGCATTGTATTATATTACGTGCGACAAAGAACAAAGAACAATAATGCCATGCTCCACCGGAAACAGGCTGGTGTACAAAGAGGCACTTAAACAACTACGACTGAAAATATAAAATATATATGAATGAATGAGCAAATATTAGCATGTAACATAATAAATTACATCAAGAGTTTGTATGCATATGTCAGAAGTAAACAAAACATTACTAGACAAGGTTGGGCCAGTAGAAGGCAATGCTGGAAAAATCATATCACATGTTTTTTTAATGGCGTAAAACATAAATGGATACTTCAGTTCAGTGTTCACCAGAGAGGATATTAATTCAGTACCAGTTCCAGAAGCCAAATTTCAGGAGGCTAAATCAGACGATTTATGGCAGTTAATTGTAACTCCAGAAATGGTAGTTAAGACAATAAAAGTAATGAAGGATAATAAATAATCTGGACTAGATGGAATTCCGACAGAACTACTCATGGAAACAATAGAACAAATTAATATTTAATTTGCAAGAGTGTTCAGCTTTTTAATAAGAGAGGGAGTGTTTTTTGAAAGGAAAGAAGCCATCATACCATTAATTAAAAAAGGTTTCGAGAAAAAAGGCAGATAATTACAGACCAGTGAGTTTAACATAAGTGATTTGTAAATTATTAGGAAAGATAATTAAAGACCACATGGTAGACTTCCTTGTTATGCATAAATTATTAAATCCATCTCAACATGGATTCATAAAAGCGAGGTCATGCTCAACAAATGTGTTTTTTTAGAAGAAATCACATAGTGGATAGACGAGGGTTCACCAATATATATTATCTACTTAGATTTTCAGAAAGCTTTTGACAAAGTGCCGATTAAAAAAAATATTACCTAAATGAAAAGCCCGTGGCTGGCACTCAGGACGGCGAGTTACACATAGTTGACAACTTACAGACTCTCGATAAGCCAATTACTTGTCTGAGCCTTTGCCTTGGATGGCAATCTTGTTATATATGTCTAAATCTTGTTAAAATGCACACTTGCCATGAACATCGGACTAAGCTGACGTATTATGGTACACATACACCACTGAAAGAAATGACTTTACTCCGTTGTGTACATCATAGTTTGAACTGTTTCGTACAGTACGCATTCAGTTGTAATACATATCATGAAAATAGGTTAAAAATCACGAATCTTATGTTTAACTACTTACTGCCATTCCAAAGTTCATCCCGGACTCGTCATCTTCCGCGGCAGCCTTTGTTAATGTCAAAGATACACCCCTACCATCGCCAGGGATTGGAGGAAATGAGAAGGTCTGTCTGCCAATGAGATATGCTAGTCCTTTCTTCAACAGAATGACGTCATCTCCCACCTTAATTACAGTCGTCCTGGATCCAGGCACCATTAGGTTGATAATGGTCGAAACAATGAGATCGATGGTCCTCAGAAGTTGCCTCGACAGTTTTTTAACCTTGAAAGCCATATGGTTTATGACGTCATAAACTCGTAATTCACAATTATTGTACACATTAGTTGCTTGCATATACCCCGTGATTGTTACATTATTGAAAGCCTGTTATAAACAATTTTAATATGTGAGTTCTTATCTGCTAACACACAACGTGTTGGCATTCTTGTTCACATTTAACACATATGAAACCCTAATCGCCTGTTTAGGCAAAGACAAAACGGCTTCGGACAGAGTGTCAGGTCATTAAAACATATACGAAGTGCGAAATGCATAGCAATCTTAATAAAATATAACGCGTATGCGTGTGCGTGTGTGTATGTGAGTGTGTACCTGTGTGTGTGTGTGTGTGTGTGTGTGTGTGTGTGTGTGTGTGTGTGTGTGTGTGTGTGTGTGTGTGTGTTCGCTATCAATAACAATAACTTATTTCATCGATCCTATCGATCCTATTATTAACTTTGCTGTGCACCATACCGATTGCATGTTTTCTGGAGTGACGTTTTGCGTTTCAGTGTCCATCATCCTTAAACATCCTTCGTAAATAGCTCTGAAAAATATGCATAATCAAGAATTGGTGTTAACAAGTACGATTTAAATTGCGTGAGTTTGCATGCAATAACATGCAATGGTTCGGAAGAGACGTACGTTGTTCGTAATAAACACAAATGAACATGTTAATAGATATACCTTATTATTGTATTGTAGTATACTATGTGCAAACAACAGAGAAGGAGGATTTGTGAGTCGGTAGTCAGAGATGTGTACGGCAAGTCACCAAATACGGTCTGTGCACGCAATGTGTCGTATAACATTATATAACTTTAGCGTTAGTCAAGATTTTATATGTGGTGATTATTAAAAAATTGGTTTCGTGATAATAACTGTTAATTTATTCGTAAGATTATCATGTGTTTTTATGGTTGCGTAAATATGCATGTATGGGTAATTGTCCTGTTGTCAGACATCCAGAAAACGCAATATGGGAGTCATGCATTTTAATTTCTGAAATACTTCAACTGAACATACTTGGCAGCTTCCTTTATATGCACTGGTTTGGATTCTGGTGAATCCCAGGTGTCATTGTCATCCTTCTGAAATGACTGTAAATTCTTTGCCATTTCTTCCAACAAACCAGCAGCAGCGACCTGCGAAAATTAAAGGATATTTTGCATTGATACATGAATTTAAAAAAAGAAAGAAATTTTATATAATTAAGTTATAGCAACCAGCCATTAAAACACAATTCTCACTGAAGTTGCGTAACAAATATGATATATTACAATACTATGATGAAACAGACGAAGAAGTAGAAACAATGGCAAGGCTTTGAGGATGCATACAAAGCAGCAGCTCAAGAAGTACTGTGGTACAAAAAAAGGGCAAAAACCATAGATCAGCAAGGAGTCGTGGGAGCTAGTAGAAGAGAGAAAACAACTGAAGAACAACATCGAGCAAACACAGTCAGACAGGATTAAGCAGAATTACATGGATAAATATAGGTGTAAAGACAAAGAAGTGAAGAAGAGTATGAGGCAAGACAAGAGGAAGTGGGTCGAGCACCTTGTCATGGAAGCAGAGGAAGCAGCACGTAATGGAAGAATGAAAGAAGTGTATGATATTACAACAACACTCGGTAATGACAAACGTAAGACAACAAATGCAGTGACATACTATGCTAACGGAAAGATTGGCCAGAAGGGAGAGATGGAAAGAACACTTTGAAGAAATCCTTTATATACATATCCCTGATGATCATGTAACAGATGGGGAGGTAGATCCGATTATAAATTAAATCAGCACTGAACCAATAACAAAAGCAAAATTAGAACAGCGCTGAGGAGAATAAAAAACGGGAAAGCAGGGAGCAAGGATGAAATTACAGCAGAACTACTAAAAGCAGAAATTAATACCTTAGAAAAATGGCTTGTGTATTTACCCAGAACATTTTGGGAACAAGAGAAAGTGTCAAAAACATGGAAACAGGGACTGATCGTCAAAATACCGAAGAACGGTGACCTTACAGAGTGGGGGAATTGGGGAGGAATTACGTTGACATCTGTTCCTAGTAAAGTATTCGGAAGAGTACTCATTGACAGAATAAGAAATGGAGTTAACAGCAATTTCAGAGGTTTCAGAAGTGGGATAGGCACAGTTGAACATACGTTTATTTTGCGACATATTATAAAACAGGTAGTGGAATGACAGGCAACTCTATATATCGCATTAGTGGACTTTGAAAAGCGTTTGACGCAGTGCACCGAGTTAGTCTATGGAAAATCACGGAGAGCTATGGAATTCCACGCAAGATAATCCACATCATTCAGATGTAATACGAAGATAGTGAATGTGCAGTGGTTCAAGGTTTAAACCGGAGTTTAAAAAGGATATGTAATGTCTGGATTTTTCTTCTTGATGGTAGTGGACTGGATGATGAGAAATGCAACAGCAGGAAATAAAACAGGATTAAAATTGAACTTCATGTCAAAACTAGAGAGCCTGGACTTCGTCGGTGACATAACACTGATGTCATCATGCTACATACACATGCAAACAAACACAAGACTACTGAATCAAACTGCAGCAAGGACAAGAGTAAGAATAAAATATCGTTTATGAAGGTAAAGCAAATATGGAGTTCAAATATAGACATATTGAGTTATAAATTGACGCTTTTTAACACACTTGTTAAACTAGTGTTTTATGGAAGTGAAACATGGAAAATAAACGAAGGCGACAACAGAACGTTAGATACATTTCTTTTCAAGTGCTTAAGACGAATCCTACAAATTAGATGGTCATACGTTGTATCAAATCAAGATATTCTTGGAAAAACAAAATTGGAGGCAATCAGCACAGAGGTCAAGTTAAGAAGATGGCAATGGGTAGGACATATCCTATGAATTGACAAGAACAGCAAATGTGAGACTGCATAGACATGGACGCCTGAAGGTAGAAGAAAGGTTGGTCGACCAAAGACAGCGTGGCGATCAACTGTTGGAAATGAAAGACGCGTACTGAGTGGAACTGCTGGAATGAGGCCAGACGTGTAGCAGCTGACCGAGTGAGCTGGAGGAGATGCACTTTGGCCTTATGGGAGAAGAGAATAGGTGAGGTAAGGTGTATACTTATTGTATACGCAACTGTATCAATGTGGCAGAGTACCGCGTGTGTGCAAGAACATATTACGAATTTTCAATACCCTCGCATTGGTTGTGGAGTTAAAGCTTGTTGCTGTAATTTCTTTCAAAACGTTCGCCTTTAGAAGAACAGTCGTTGCATATATGTCCTTGATGCCAGTGAGAAAGTATGTAATGGTATTTAGCCACTGTCAACAAACATAAGCCATCGACGACAAATAGATACATTCTGATTGGCCAATACAAAGTAGACACAAAAACTGAATTAAATATAATGCTATGCAATTTCAATATTAGCATTGACAGTATTAAAATGTCATAATGTTGCCACTAAATATAACATAGTTAACACCTTGTATTCTCGATACTCTGCATAATTTACCAGTGGTCAAGGCCGAGACCTAGGAACAGTTCTTGGTGTTATCTGGTTATGTTTGTAATTAACCTCGATCATTCTGAAATATTGAAGACTATCCACCCATAGCAATCCCATTTCGCGGGTAATACACTTGTAGATGTATACTTTGTTTTTGTGTGTCACTATTGCCAATGACAATTAACACTGTTAGTTATTAAACAGAAAAACAACAACTAAAATGCACATTCTATACTGAATATGATGGTATACACATATTATAATAATAATAATAATAATGTTTTTAATTCAGACAAAAAGTCCATAGATATACATAAAATACATGTAGAGATATGTATATATAAAACATACACTTTGAGCATAAAAATAAATATAAACATTAATTCAGGAAACATTGATGTGTGCATTATTTTTTCTGGCAATTTTCCTACATATTTTGCATTATGATATAGGTCTAAATTTTTCTAAAAGAACTCCTTGTTTTATGTATCAACTATTTGTAACCTGTCTCCCATGACGCTTTCTTTTCGCATCATTTTTATGTTACCTGTCTGATAGAACGCGTTCTATGACACATCATTTCGATGTAAATTGACGTTTTATTAAACATATACAGTTAAATAAATACAGTATTATTCATTGAAGTACCACCACCACTCTTTTATTCAGAAATATGTTGAATTCTATTTATATAAGTATAACTTAAGTTGTGTCTCACAAACGGTGAAGAGTAAGCACGTGTGCAAGCAGTAGGTGGAACGATGCTGCTTCAATATTTGCAGCAGTAACCTTTGCTTCTGATGACTGATTCAACACTCATGGTGTGATGGAAGTAAAATGTCCACAGTCCTCTCGTGATATGTCGTCATCACTCGGTAGCCTTTGACGTAAAGTCTCGAAGTCAGAGAGTTCAGAGCAACAAAATATGTTTCCAGAAGACCAAAGAATGAGTGGTACAGTCCAAGCTACACCAGGTCAACTGTTTAGTACCCTCATTAATGGTTTGGTGTTGCTTTGCAGAAAGTGTCTCTCCACTTTCTCACAAACCGAGAAGAACGCAATTCTGAGGGACTTGATACTTGCACAGATGCCACTGCTGGACTGTGAAACATTCACGCAAAACGACGATCCACGTTGAACCAATCAAACATATTTGGGTCATTGAAAAATCATGCGAGTACTGTGAACATTTAACTTCAAGCGTTCTACGACGTCTCAGTGTTTATTGAAATGTTATGATACCCAACATACTTGATGCTGTTCTAAAAGCTTAATCATCACTTCTTTAAATAAACCAGTGGAAGTCGTACTTCAATGAGCTGGACTGTAACTAAGAGATTTCATATTGTTTTATATGCACCGATATATCGGAATACCAATAAAGAGTGTTCGTTGTTGTGCCATTGTTTTACATACTTTGGGGGCCAGTTCCTTGGTTTCTGCTGATGCATTCCGTAATGTCGCCAACGCACTTTGAGCCAAACTCATGGCATCTAATAAAACCAAAGGCATGAAGTCGCTTAACTACATGACAGTGCGTGCGTGCGTGCGTGCGTGCGTGCGTGCGTGCGTGCGTGCATCATCGTAACTATGACAGTTAGTTTGACCTCACGTCATACTGACCATCAAATTCACCGATAGCCAAGGTAGTAATACGTACCAAATATGTCACCCTCACCCAGTGAAGTAAGTAGTTCACCCATCTTTCTCAGTTCTGTTCCTTTATTTCCGAAACGCAACAGCTGCAGGAATAATGACAGCACTCGTTACGACACCAACTGAATTGAGACACAAATTTATTTCTTATGAACATTTGATACATTTCCTTAGTTTTTAGTCAACAAATAATGGTGTTTTTTCTTAAGATAAGCCTTTATCTTATCAAACCTGGAACTTGACATCGAGGAAGGTGGACGCAGCCAACCCATCCACAACGACCATCCGGATAGTGGCCGTGTAGTTGTGCTGATGTTTAGTGGGCAGCATCATTGGCGGCAGGAATGGCTTGCCTACACTGACGTACATCAGCAAACCTACATACGAACACATGGATCATTGGCGGCAGGAATGGCTTGCCTATACTGACGTACATCAGCAAACCTACATACGAACACATGGATCATTGGCGGCAGGAATGGCTTGCCTATACTGACGTACATCAGCAAACCTACATACGAACACATGGATCATTGGCGGCAGGAATGGCTTGCCTACACTGACGTACATCAGCAAACCTACACACGAACACATGGGGAAAGGTTTGTCTTCATGTGTGTGTACTTGTGCGATCGTGCACGCGTGCGTGTGTATACGAGTGCTGTCATGAATGTATGTATGTTTTGTATGTACGTCATACGATTTCGGAGTGCCCTAGTGGGCAGCATCATTGGCGGCAGGAATGGCTTGCCTACACTCACGCACATCAGCAAACCTACACACGAACACATAGAGAAACGTTTGTCTACATATGTATGTACTTAACCTAGCTACAACTGAAATTAGAAAATCTAAAAGAACCTTTGAAAAAAAATTGGCAGGTAATATAAAAAATGACAGCAAGAGTTTCTTTGCTTATGTAAGGAGTAAACAGAACGTTCGAGATAAGGTCGGACCACTGGAAAACAACAGGGGAAACATAATTTCAGACGGGTATTAAATGGCAGAGGTCCTGAATGAGTATTTCAGCTCAGTTTTTACCACAGAAGATATCAGCTCACTTCCAGTTCCATTAACCAAATTTGAGGGCAATACATCAGAACATTTAGGGCAGTTATTTGTATCCCCTGAAATGATAGTAAAAATAATAAGAAGATTAAAGATAATAAATCACCAGGAGTTGATGGGATACCACCAAAACTGCTACAGGAAATTGTTGAGCAAATTAGTACGCCACTTGCAAAATTGTTTAACTTGTCACTAGAAGAAGGAATAGTTCCTTCAAAATGGAAAGAGGCAAACATTACGCCGCTATTTAAGAAGGGATCGAGGAACAAGCCAGAAAATTACAGACCAGTGAGTTTAACATCAGTTATATGTAAATTACTCGAAACATTAATTAGAGACCACATGGTGGAATTCCTTGTAAAACATAATTTAATAAATACATCTCAACATAGGTTCCTAAAAGCAAGGTCATGTCTAACCAATATCTTGTGTTTTTTTGAAGAAATTACAAAGTGGGTAGATGACGGGTCACCAGTGGATGTTGTCTACTTAGATTTTCAGAAAGCTTTCGATAAAGTACCACACCAAAGATTGATACTTAAACTAAAAGCCCATGGTATAGTGATGTAATCAACTGGATAGAAAAGTGGCTTACACACAGAAGACAGAGAGTAATAGTAGACGGTGAGATTTCAAACTGGAAATCGGTTTTGAGTGGGGTACCACAGGGATCAGTATTAGGCCCTATACTGTTTTTAATATATATATAAATGATCTAGAAGATGACATATCTAGCAAAGTACTCACATTTGCAGATGACACAAAAGTATTCAGAAAGGTTACAAATGATACAGATAAACAAAGTTTACAGGATGATCTAGATAAATTAGTTAAATGGTCAGAAAAATGGCAAATGTTATTAAATTTTGGGAAGTGCAAATGTATACACATAGGGCATGGAAACATGGACGAAGAATATAAAATGGGGGATGCTGTACTAGGTAGAACCACACAAGAAAAGGACTTAGGAGTAACATTTAGTGCTGACATGACAGTTTCAGAGCAATGTGGGATTGCTGCTTCAAAAGGAAATCAAATTCTAGGGCTAATTAGGAGAACTATCATGTATAAGGAGAAACAGCTAATTGTAGCCCTGTACAAAGCAATAGTTAAACCACATATGGAATATTGTATTCAAGCATGGAGGCCGTATCGTAAAAAGGACATAGACAAGTTAGAAAGAATAAAACGAAGAGCAACCAAAATGATTCCAGAATTGAGAGACCTTAGTTATGAAAGTCGCTTATTACAATGTGGTTTGACAACACTAGAGACCAGGAGACTAAGAGGAGACCAAATAGAAGTATTTAAAATAGTGAACGGTTATGAGGATGTTGATAGGAATATGTTCTTCAAACTTAAAGAAGGCAGTAGAACCAGAGGACACAAAGCAACATTAGCTAAGGAGCAGTGTAGGTTGGAAATGAGAAAGTACTCTTTCTCACAGAGGGTGATAAAGGAATGGAACAAACTGCCAAATGATTGTGTTAATGCTAGTAGTGTGAATATGTTTAAAAATAGAATTGACAGATATTTGATAAGGGTGGGCTACACATATATGAGAAAATTGTTGGACTCTCGATAAGCCAATGGCTTCCTTGTCCACTTTGCCATCTGGAACTTGTTGTTTGGGATGTTGTTAAATGTTGATAAATCTACTTGTTCGATGGCATGCGTGTATGCGTGCGTGTGTATATGTATGTATGTATGTATGTATGTATGTATGTATGTATGTATGTATGTATGTATGTATGTATGTATGTATGTATGTATGTATGTATGTATGTATGTATGTATGTATGTATGTATGTATGTATGTATGTATGTATGTATGTATGTATGTTTGTTTGTTTGTTTGTACGTCTGTACGTATTTATGTATATATGTATGTATGCATGAATGTATGGATGGATGCATGCATGTGCATACGTATGCATATATTTGAGCATGCACGCCCACGCACACACAGGTAATCATCCATACACGCACACTCACACGCACCCATACACGCACACTCACACGCACCCATACGTTTTCCGATTGCCTTAGCTAGTCATAACCGACCGTGCGGACTGGTTTTGTACTCTCTCGGGTCCAAATAGAACATGTAGGTGAGGGGCGGAGTTAGGTCGATGAAGCCGGAACAGTTGACGGCGAACTTGTCTTGTAGGAATACTCCTTTTCTCGGAGTGACAGAGCAAGTGCCGAGCGTCGGTGGGGTCGCCATGTGCAGTGGTTTTGATATTTTGAAAGTCCGCATCCGTTTTGTTCCTTGACGAATTTGAACTAAAATCAAATGGCGAATATACATGCATGCATGGATGCATACATATATACATACATACATGCATACACATATAAATACATACATACAAACATACATTCATACATACAAACAACACACATACATACGTATATATATATATATATATATATATTTATATTTATATATAAATATATATATATATATACGTATGTGTGTGTATATATGTATATATGTGTATATATATATATATTATATATATATATAAATATATATATATATATATATATATATATATATATATATATATATATATATATATATATATATATATATATATATATATATATATATATATATATTATATATATATATATATATATATTATATATATATATATATATATATATACGTATGTATGTTGTTTCTATGTATGCATTTATGTGTGTATGTATGTACGTATGCATGTATGTATGTTGTTTGTATATATGAATGTATGTATATATATATATATATATATTTGTTTTGTATTGTTGTACGATTATCTTCTTTCTTGTTTGGACTTCGGTAAACTAATCCCATAGTTATTGTTGAATTTCCTGTAACTATATTACACCAAACAGCTTCATCGCAATTTGCTTCCCTTTCCAATTTTATTTCGTAAGCCTGAATATATTGATTAATGTAGGAAATAACTCCCCCTCCCCTTCTTCCTACTCGATTTTTCATAAATATTTCGTATCCTGTCAGTCCTAATTCAGTATCTGATATGTCTTTGTTGACCCATGATTCGGTTATAACAATTATGTGAGGGTCAATATCTTCAAATAAAATGTTTAATTCGTTTTTGTTTTGATTACTTTGCTTCTTGCATATAAACACACGCATTGATAACCAGCTTCAGAAATGTTTTCCGGACATTGTGTTACTGGTTTGTGCACACTGTTGGCCTATTGTCCTGTTTCCGGCACCTCTATAGAAACTAACTGGAAGTTAACATAATCTACGGAAAAGAGAAGCAATTTTGACTGAGCACAGATATGTTATGGTGTGTAAAAAGGAGGCCTATGCTAGAAAATGTCACAAAGATGAATGAGAAAGAACGGTGTGAGCAGCAGCACTAATTTAATCGACTTCTGAAGAAATCTGAAGTCCCGATCTCGATGCAGCGTTGGACTATACATAAGTAAGCGACCAAGAGGCTCCCTTTCTGCAGACTACAGCTGCCCCTAAATCCAGCCATGATGTTACTGAATTAACCATCGATAAGCCACAACGAAAAACACTTTGGATAAGTAATGCATGTCATGCAAAATCAATTTAGTGTCAAATAAAGCAGTTTAAATTCATATGTGTGGTCGTAGAAACGTATATGGGGTATTATGGGCGGTAATGGTCATGAACTTCAACCTTTGGTATTGACCCCTCAATATTGATCAATTCCAAACACATTTTGGCGTTTAGTTTTTAGTTGATTGCTGAACATGTCATTCGGCATGTCTGGGTGCGAGAAGTCCTGGGCTGAGGTCCAGGCAGATAGTTTTAGTTTTGAGTGTAGGGGATGTACGAAGATGAAGGAACTAGAGGTGGAGTTGGAAGAGCTGAGGCTGCTCGTTGTGGCAATGGTGGGAAGGGAACAGGGGGGTTGTGCCAGTAGTTCCGGTGGTTGAACAGTAGATGATAAAGTGGGGAAAGACACAAGAGATGCTAGGGAGAGCTCACCGCAGCCTGGGAGGAAGCTGAGAGGAGGGAAGGTGACGGTCGTAGGGAGACAGGACGTAAGGAGACGGGAAGGAAAGGAACGGGAGGGAAGACAACCGGAGCGAAGGAGAGGGGAGTAGGGGAGACAGGAGGGAAGGAGAAGGGAGTGGGGGAGACAGGAGGGAAGGAGAAGGGAGTGGGGGAGACGGGAGGGAAAACAACCGGAGTGAAGGAGAGGGAAGTGGGAGAGACAAGAGCAAAGGAGTGGGAAGTGGGGGAGACAGGAGCGAAGGAGACAGGAGGGAAGGGGTCAGGACAGAATGTGATGGAGGGGATCGAACGGAAGAGTTATTCTGCAGCAGTGATAGAGGGGGTGAGGAAGAGAGCGAGGGTATTTGTGGGGGATTCGATAGTTAGGAAGACCGACAGAGTCTTAAACAAGGGAGATGATGTGGTGGTCTGCTTGCCTGGAGGCGATAACTGAGAGGGTAAAAAACATCGTAGGCTCGGGTAAGGGTGGATCTGTTTTAGTACACGTAGGGACAAATATCGTAGAGAGGGAGGGTACAACTGCCATAGTTAGGAAATATAGGCAGTTGGTCAGAACACTAAAACAGACGCGGGTTGAGCAGGTAATACTGTCAGGGATTTTACCTGTAATGGGCAGGAGGGGTCACAAATATCGAAATTGTCGGGGGATGGCAATTAACATGTTATTCCAGAAGTTATGTAGGGAAGAGGAAGTTGGATTTGTGGATTTATGGGGAAGTTTTGTTGGGAGGGCTGATATGTACATGAAGGATGGGCTTCATTTAAGTGGAAAGGGGG
Organism: Lamellibrachia columna; assembly: GCA_963662155.1. Taxonomy (NCBI): domain Eukaryota; kingdom Metazoa; phylum Annelida; class Polychaeta; order Sabellida; family Siboglinidae; genus Lamellibrachia; species Lamellibrachia columna. Next base: position 16,168,176 of record OY759264.1, on the reverse strand, counting down.
CGGCAGTATTCGCAGACAAACTTTCAGCAGCAGTAGATAGTGACTTGGGTACAATGACAAATATTTTTGGAAGTAAATATTCTTTAAACTAGAAGTGCAGGGGGGTTACCTAGAGGTGTCTCAAGCAGAACAAGAGGCCACTAGCACAGATAAACCAATATCAAATCATCCGAAAAACAACTCTGAAAAAGGTTATAGATGCGTATGTTTAAATGCAAGGAGCATAGTAAATAAGAAAAACGAATTAAACATTATGGTAGAAGATATTGACCCTCACATAATTGGTATAACTGAATCATGGGCCAACATAGATATAACATATGCTGAATTAGGACTGACAGGATATGTAATGTTTAGGAAAGATCGAATAGGAAGAAGGGGCAAGGGAGTTATTTTATATGTTAAAGAATCTATTCAGGCTTATGAAATAAAACTAGAAAAGGAAGCAGATTGCGATGAAGCTGTTTGGTGCAAAATTGTTTCAGGAAATTCAAAATTAACTATTGGATTAGTTTACCGAAGTCCAAACATAAACGAAGAGGACAATACAAAAATAAAAAACGCTATAAAAAAGTTAGTAAAGGGGAATGTATCATAATGGGAGATTTTAACCATGGACACATACAATGGAATTCTCTAGAGAGCACAGGGATTGAGGACCAACAATTTCTATTTTTAATCCAGGATAGCTTTCTTACTCAGCACGTACTAGAACCAACCAGGGGAGAAAATGTATTAGATATAGTTTTGTCATCACAAAAAGAATTAGTGGACAATGTAAAAATAGTTGAACCATTGGGTAATAGTGACCATAATCAAATACATTTTGACATCAAGGTAAAATCAGAAAGTAAAAATAAGAAAACGTACAAGAGAAACTTCCACAAAGGTAACTACAAAGATATGAGAAAATACTAAGCAAAGCTAGATTGGAATAACATGCTGATGAATAAGACCGTAATTGAATGTTGGAATATTCTAAAATATGAAATTGAGAGTATCATCGATAAATGTGTTCCCTTCCAAAAACAAGGAAAACGGTGTAGAAAGAAACACTTGTCAAAAGAGGCTATTAGAAAAATAATGCTAAAACAAACTATGTGGAGGGTTTATAGGCGTTCTGGGTACTACTGTAAAAGAAAAGGACTTAGGAGTTACAATAAGCGCTGATATGAAAGTTTCAGAGCAGTGTGGTATTGCAGCTTCAAAGGGTAATCAAATTCTTGGATTGATTAGAAGAAACATAACATACAAGGGAAAAAAGTTAATTATACCTCTTTATAAAGCAATAGTTAGACCTCATTTAGAATACTGTATACAAGCATGGAGACCATATCGTAAGAAGGATATAGATACGCTTGAACTCATTCAAAGGAGAGCAACTAAAATGATTCCAGAACTGAGAGACCTTAGTTATGAAGAACGCCTGAAAGAATGTGGTTTAACAACTCTAGAGACAAGGAGGTTAAGAGGAGATCAGATTGAAGTTTTTAAGATATTGAATGGGTATGAAAATATTGATAGAAATATGTTTTTCTCACTCAAGAAGGATAGCAGAACTAGAGGACATGAGGTAAAATTAGTAAAGGATCAATGTAGATTGGACATCAGGAAGCACTCTTTCTCACAGAGGACAATAAATGAATGGAACAAATTGTCTACAGATTGTGTAACTGCTAGCAGCGTGAATATGTTTAAAAACAAGGTTGACACATATCTCAGGAGGGCGGGCTATAAGTAGATGAACATTGTTGGACTCTCGATAAGCCAATGGCTTCCTTGTCCACTTGCCATCTGGGCCTTTGGCTTGGATGGCAAATCTTGTTAAATCTTGTTATAGCATGCACACACGAACGCACGCACGCGCCGACTTGTCACTGATTTGGGTCAAACACACACGCACGCACGGACTCACACACACACACACACACACACACACACACACACACACACACACACACACACACACACACACACACACACACACACACACATATATATATATATATAATGTGATGAATAATCAATTGTGTATGCACTATTTGCACACATATGCACACAAACACCACACGCATATATATATATATATATATATATATATATATATATATATATATATATATATATATATATATATATATATATATATATATATATATATATATATATATACATATATATACATATATATATATTTATATATAGGTGTGGGTGTGTGTGTGTGTGTGTGTGCGCGCGTCTGTGCAAACAATGCATACACAATTGACTATTCATCAAATTAAGCCCACCTTTATATTCGTCATTTGACGAGTTTCTCCAACTTGACTTACCAGTAGCTGTGACGTTATACTTAGTCCCTGGCTGGAGCACATTTTCGTAAATGCTCAGAAACTGACGACTATTTCCTGAGCCGGTATCGCGCTTCCAGTTGATTGCCGGATTGACTGACCACTCAGTGGACACGATGGGCTGCAAACTACTTGTGATTTTCAGTGCGATCGCCTCGTGGACGTTGGGCCGCCCTCTGCAGTTCCTCATACAACTATTAACGACATTACCCATGTACGTCCTGGTTGTGTCGTAGGCATTGTTTATATGTTTATATCAATCTCAATGATATTTGAACGTTCAATTATATTTTGTCGATTCTCTCATTCAATTACCTGAATATGAGTTGCGATTCAGCTCTCATGCTTTTTACTGTGATCATTATATTTCACACGCAACAAAAGAACACACTGACTAGTATTGTATTGACTTAGTGGTGGTCAGGTACAATATGTAGGGGTCTTTAGCTCGGGTAGGTTGGTCTTTTGTTTTCTCAACTTGACCTTCAATGAAACAAATGTAGTGGGAAACGCGTGTGATCCATCACTAGTCACGCACGAAGCTCATACCGATGTCATACGACAATGGGATGTAGTTATGTTTTGTCACAATAGACTCTTCGCACCCTGAGTATGTATCAAAGTTTTTGACTCAACATGCTGGCACAACGAAGTGGTTTCTATGTTTTTGCAGCAAAGTAACTAAATAGATGAGTTTATATAGATGAATCCGTAAATATGAAAACACGAAATGCTAAGAACAAACATACACAACTGATACATAGCAAGCAGTACAAGAGCTTGTGCGACTATAGGCCGCATGTTTGAAAAACAATGTCTCTGTATGCCACATACAATTTTGGCCATGTAAATTCATCAAATGTTTTTAGTTTCACAAAGATTCAAACATCACGCCAAATTAGCGGTTTCAACTAACAATTAACATACACATCATGTACACCAACTTATGTTAACTTAAACATAATTCAGTCATCATTTCACCACTGGTAAACCTCGAACGTTATGTGGATAATGTTATTTCAATGGCAGGATCGAATATTCAACAAGACGTGAACAATACAATACACGCATTATAGTTGATAATTTCCATGTAACATACGTACTAATGCAAAACATTCAGTGTTTCGTACCGATCCTGAAAAATAATATTTGCACCTTGACATCGAAGCTACGAACTCACAGAAACTTCCCAAAAGCGGACTGTCGTTTTACACGAATTTAGGAGACGAAATATTTTAGGTTAAGGAATATTACTTACATACAGGTAAAACATAAACACGTCAAATTTAACGATAAACTATTTTTTATTTTTCCTTTCAATAGTACTGCGCAATGTATGTGCTTAGAGGGAACAATTCGAAGCTACGGATTCAGAAAACAACAGTAAATAATCCACAATAAGATTCATGAGTTCACAAAGACAAGTTAAATTTTTGCTCAAAAAAGCCTCGAATGTGTGTTATTACATTGGTGTATTACACAAAACAGGTAGCTATTCTTATTTAAAAGATACACGTTGAAATAAAGTAAAAATATCACCTGTTTCCATAAATGAAAAAAATGACACGTTTTCAATATAGGTGTCACAGTTTGCCACATGTATCGTACAAGTAAACACTAAGCAGATAGTATGACGTATGAGACGAATACATCAAAACGTTAAAGAAAGGTTAGTGGAAGTAAAAAAAAGCGTCTGCCTGACGAATCCATTAAGAACAACTGTAACTTGAATACTTATGGATATTAGTGAAATATACTGCACCATAAATACAATTATTAGGGTAATGTACCTTTACCTGTTTGATTTGGACAAGGGAATCGCAAGCCAGATCGGCCCTTTCAAAAACGTACGACGGGATGTAGAACATGATGTAGGTTTAAATTATGTGACATAGCAGGAATCGTATCCAATTTGTATTTTAATATGTAGCAAAAGAATATGTTGCCTACTGTTACACGACAAATGTATAAATTGATATGATTAGAATACATAAATAGTGTACTTAGAAAAAGTCGAGATCTACTTAAACAACTGATGTTGGTGTTGTACATTGTTTAATTAGGGAGGTAAACACTGTTGCTTAAGGAGATAATTGGCGTAGCTGTCTGTCAAAAATGATTAATTAATGCCCCGAACATGCAGGGCTGCGTAAGGCTGAGGGATTCGAGAGGAAGATCAACCCTTCAGAAAAATAGCTATACGGAGTTAATAAAATGACAATGATGATGAGCACTTTGTAAACAACTTAAAAGATAAACTCCATGAAGCCAAGCTTCGTATTCTATACGTAAGGTGAGTTTGGGGTATTATTGACTATGAATTATATATGCCACGTACGTTCTGAATATAATAATTATATATGTAGCTCCAGTTATTCAATCACCAACATGGCATTTAACAGGGCGGGACAATAAAGAATGTGTGGCATACATTGTAGTGAATGGTAAGCGTACATTGCTAAGCTTGTATTGTGTGTCGCCCGATTGCACGGTTAGCAAAGATTTTCCATTCCGTAGTTGTGCGAATGAGTCGGCGCACAATTCACGACTCTATTTGACTGGTCAGCGTACAGTGCACAACAAACGTTGGCGCGACTTGTGTGCGCACCGCCTCGATCGGGGCGTTATTTTTGAAACTACGTGCACTTTCAGATGTCGGCTAAATTGAGTATGGTGACTTGTTAGTCTTTTCGGAATGTCATCAGCTGTGAACAGAGGAAAGCGACGTGTTTTGTAATTCTGCAATAAGACTAAACATTAAAACAACACCACACCACACCACCTTTTAAATATGTATGGAACACTTAAATTGTTTAACATTTCACCAGATTCTGTCTAGCAAATAGTACAATAAGGAATAGAGCACAGTGGCCCCAAGTCATCGCATCTAACAGCACAAGAATATAAATAGCATAAAGACATAATTAAAGAAACATAATAAGTCAAAGTAATGTTTGTGAATTTCATTCAATAAATACTTTTTCTATGTGTTCCCTATTGAGAAGGATGCTGCAAAAATGTACCTTTTAGTAACTGTGTACCACATTACGCTAACGATTAACAGGTGTAAACACAGACATACCGAAATAATATAGGGTAATCTCGGGCATGTTTTAATCATCACATTACTTGTCATTGATACAATCCGGTGCCATGTTCAATATTACCCAAATTACATACATAATTATATAGCTCTTGCCTTGCCGCAATTTCTGATTGAATAATCCTTCCAGATCCACCCATTTGACATTTTAGATTAACACGATTATCCCAATGTTTTTATTTTTATATTTAACCAATTGGAATCTAACTGTAATCGAGCTAGCGTATGATTGTATGTGGTATTGTTAACATTTTCGTCCTAGACGGCTAGAACCTCGGGGGTCAAACTCTCAGGGATTAATCTACGACTACACGTCTTTTTTTAAATACCCCGTATATCAAGGTTTCTTAGTGGTTTTTCTGGTAAATCAATTGTTCGCTACATAAAACGTTAACACCCCAACAATCGCAGAAACCACCCGCGAAGGTACGTAAATCCTTAGAGAGTACGTAGCGCCATCTGGTACATAACATTTAACTATGTGGGCTGTTTATATTAATTATAGTAGAAGACACGCGAGGCAGTTGTACATAATTAACACATACGCATTATTTTTGTAATTACTACGTTCAAGTATTTGCATCGCTACGCCTGAAATCTACGATTAGAACTACACAATTACATAAACTGTTCGATGCGACAGTGTGCATGTAGCGCCCTCTGGCACATAACATCGACTATGTTGCTTGGCAAAGACAACATGGATTAGACGCTGACACAAGGTAGGAAGACGTAGACATTGTTTTGTAGCCATATTCATAAAAGCGATCACCTATTTGGTAAACATTGCTATTATGACTGTCACGCATGAACTACCAAGTTATCCCGTCCTGGGGACGGGCAATTTTGCTAGTACTACTAATGCCAACCGTCTTTACATTACGATGAATAAAACATACGTTATCAAGTTTTCTTCATTAAGAATATGCAACTTTAATGAAAAATACTTACCATCCGTAATTCATAAGTAATCGTCCATCCACCGATGGCGTTACACTTCCTTAACATCTAGTTGGTAGAAGCTATAGCTTGGTGCAAACATGGATTTATGCAACTTACAGCTGCATAACAGATTTTATGAGATAACCAAGGCAAGTCTTGCCCTGGGTGTCCGAGACTACACCGGAACTATTTGGCCAAATAATTTGTATTACTCCACGATATTCAGCCAATCACGGCTTAACGGAAACCAGTTCAAACCAGAACCAGCAGCTGGAATCTTTCACTCCTGTTCCAGTCTCTGCATCGCGAAGTTGTGTCTAGAAAATTTGTCTCTCGAAATACTTTGGTTTTACCAACAGTCGTTACGTTTTTCAAATACGTTTTGTTTGAGAGTGACCACTTCGAGCTGCGTCGACTGACCTGCAGGAGGAAGACCGCCTCAACACTCGTTTCAGCTGAGTATTGTTTCATTTGTATTTACTTCGTCGGTTGCCTCGTGGTTAATTTGCTCGTTTCGTATACGTTTAAACTTCCCGCAATCGGCCATTCAATATGTCGGCGGCGAAGTCGGAGCTAGATGTGCTTGTGCTTGGGCATAGCCACGCGTATTGGTTGGGCGCGTTCATTGAATATGCGGGTCTCCTTGACGACTTAGAAAGATTAGGTTACACGTGCACGGTTCTTTTTATGGGTCGGAGGGGAGCGTCCATTCAAACATTTCGAGAACCGGCAACCATTACCCGGATTTCTGCCCGCGTCCCTGACATAGTCATTACCCTTCTTGGAGGCAACGACCTCGATGGGAAGTCTCCCCCACCTCCAGAGGCAGTAGGTTTGCAACTAGGTAGATTGGGCGATGAATTGTTAGCTTTAGGGGTCCGTCAAGTATGTCTATGTCAAATCGAGCGCCGCAAGAAATGGCGCCATTTTGATTTTGATACGGGAGCGGCTCGCGTTGCATCCGCGAATGCTGCGTTACAGTCCGCATGTGGGGGACGTCGTGGTCTGTTCTACTGGAGCCATAAGTACCTTTGGAACAGCCCGGCGAAGGTTTTCCGCCAAGATGGCGTCCATTTATCCGATATTGGAAATTTCCGACTGTTTCGCAGCATTCGGGGGGCAATCTTCAGAGCAGTTAGCCGGGTTGTCCTACAGCTGACTACAACTTAAATTGGCGTTTCATGTCGAGCGCTAACTGCTGGTAAGGTGTCGATAATTAGGAGCTCGCCTCAGTCCTAATAACTCCATAATCATGGTGACTCTTGGTTGTTTTGTATGTCATGCGCGGACTTCGTGCCCCTCTTCGTATATGTAGCCACATATTTTATCGCATTGACATACACCCAGTTATGCGCCTCCGTGGACAGTTTCGCTTTACTATATTTACTCGGCATTCATAAATTGTGGGCGGTGATCCCATACCAGTCCATGATAACTGGTATAATTTTTGTGGCGACGAGGTAGTGGTTCTTCCAAATGAAGATAATTCCCAATTTGTGTTGTGTCACCATCCTCATTGTTCGTTCTTATGACACTATTATTGTCATGTTATCGTTGCTAATATTAACAGTAACGCAACGTTTTACCTCGGTGACACTTTATTTTCTATCACGGGAGGCGACCCCGACCTTTTGCGCTTAGGTACTTTCGGGGGCGGTGACCCCCTACTTACCCGTGTTTGCACTTTCTGCATTGATGTACTATCTCGGGCGGTGTCCCCTAACCAAATGGGATTGTCATCTTGCATGTATATACTATCGTGGCCGGTGTCCCTTACTTAATGTGATTGTAATATTGCATTGATATCCTATCGTGGGCGGTGTCCCCTCGCTAAATGTGATTGTCATTGTGCATTGATATACTAACATGGGCGGTGTCCCCTAACTAAATGTGATCGTCATTTTTGCATTGATATACTATCGTGGGCGGTGTCCCCTAACTTAATTTGATTGTCATTTTGCATTGATATACTATCGTGGGCGGTGTCCCCTAACTTAATTTGATTGTCATTTTGCATTGATATACTATCGTGGGCGGTGTCCCCTAACTTAATTTGATTGTCATTTTGCATTGATATACTATCGTGGGCGGTGTCCCCTAACTTAATTTGATTGTCTTTTTGCCTTAATATACTATCGTGGGCGGTATCCCCTAACCACATGTGACTGTCATTTTGCATTGATATACTATCGGGGGCGGTGTCCCCTGACTAATTATGATTGTAAATTTTTTATACTATCGGGGGCGGTGACCTCCTACTTAACTGCGTGCAATTCTTGCATTTATGTACTACCGTGGGCGATGACCCCCTAATTTACTGTGTTTATAAAGTTGTGTTGGCACACTGTCGGGGGCGGTGACCCCCTGATTCCATTGTATGTTGATTTATCGTGGGCGATGACCCCCTCACTAGCTATGATTCCATTTTGTGGTGATATATCGCGGGCGGTGACCCCCTAATCATTTGGCTAATGTCGCATATTGATGTGTATTTATATAATGGAGAAAAAAAAAAAAAAAAAAAAAAAAAAAAAACTTTTGTTTCAGCTTCGACGCAAGGCATCAGTCCTGGTGGTATTGCCACAACAATTTAGGAGCTAGTTTTCACATTTGGCTTTCATGAGCAGTGTGGCGGCAGTTTCCAAGAGTTTAGCCGTTCACTCAGTATTGGCCCTTCCACAATATGTTGCAGGATGGCTCCAGATAAGAACGTGCGTCGTGGACGACCTCTGCGCCACAGCCCGGTGGCAACAAGATCACGGGCGGCGGCAAGCCGCGCTGCCGTTGCAGCGATGTGCCCGCCCCCACCAGAGTGCCACGTCGTGCAGCACCTTGACGACGAACCGGCCCTACGGCATGTCGTTCGTCCGGTGGCGGACGCAACAGCGGGTCGGAAAGCTACGACGGAGGAGCGCTTGTCGAATATGGAGCGCCGACTTGACGCCTCTGACAAGATGTTGCAGGAGGTCCACGCGATGGTGCGTGGCCTGCAGCAATTGCCTGCGGCCAACGCCCTACCTGCGCCGCTTCCAATAGAGGCCCCTGCAGCAGTGGCGGCGCCTACCGGGGGGGAGCCCATCGCTCCGCCCTTGGCTAACCCTTGTCTATGGCCGCAGGGCGGCCATACGTCAGGTCGGGTGACATCATCTGCAACTGGTGCTCCACCAAGCCCCGTTCCAAGACCACCGTCGGCCCCGTGGCCAGAGGCCATATCTTCAGGTATTCATACAGGTCAGGAAGTACACGCCCTCCCCAGGGCATCCCAGGATCTAGTAGCATCGTTCGCTACTTCGGCCCTATCCCGTCATTCCCGCGTGTCTGACAAACTCAAAGCCCAAATTTGGTCCGGGGAGTATGTTAGTATTTCCTCATTGTTGCATGACTCCTCACCACAGAACTATTCTGTGTCCGTTAGGCCAGGCAGTGACGACGACACCCCCATGTTTTGTGTCGCCCCTAGGGCAAAGAGCCGCACTGTGTCATTTGACCAATGGCTGCAGGGCTTCGAAATTTACATGTCTGTTTTTCTTCTCCAGCCGCAGCATCTGTCAGAATCACATAATTTACTCATGCACGTCCAGACAATTCGTTCCCTATACGAGAAAGGTGCGGACTGGCGGTCGTATGATGAGGCGTTCCGGTCACTTCGTCAGGCCAACAACTGGGGGTGGGAATCGGTTTGCTGGTACCTATGGATGAATGCATCCGAGAGTCGCCCAGCTGCCACACCCAGCGTGACTCCCTTTCGTAGCAAGGGTAAGGCCAGCTGGGGTAAGGCTAAGTGGCCATCCACAAAAACCTGCTTCGCATTCGATCGGGGGGAGGTCTGTAACGCAGCCACTTGTCGTTACATACACAAGTGTAGACGCTGTGGTGGCCCCCACTCAGCGGCACGATGCTACAGGCAACGCACCCAACCCAATCCTGCTCGACCGAGTTCAGCCAACGGCATCCCTGCAACCCAATCGTCGACTGCCAGTTCGCGACCAGCCGTCTTCAGGAGATAGTATGCCTACCCCAGTTTCCCCTGATGCACTTAGATATTTTCTTGTCGGCTACAATCGTAATATTGTTGAGTATCTTCTCAATGGCTTTCAGCACGGGTTCAGAATTGGCTGCTTTGGCTTACCAGCACAACAAGCTAAAAGGGTCACCAATTTGAAGTCTGCCATCGAATTCCCTGCAGTAGTAGACAACAAGATAGCGAAGGAGCTAGCGCTAGGCAGAATTTTGGTTCCGTTTGATACGCCACCCCCTAGTGACAACTTCAGGATTTCCCCTTTGGGGGTAGTCCCTAAAAAGAGTCCTGGGGAATTCCGAACGATACATCACTTATCCTACCCAGAGGGTTCCTCGGTAAATGATTTCATTCGCAAGGAAATTTCCGCTGTCCAATACGCAACTATACAGGATGCTATTAGGCTCATCAAACAGCTACCCAGTAGTCAGGTCTTTATGGCTAAAGTGGACATAGAATCAGCTTTTAGGATTATTCCAGTCTCACCAAGGGACCGACCGCTTTTGGGTTTCCAGTGGAAAGGTAAGTTTTTCATGGATGCTGTCCTTCCAATGGGAGTTTCCAGCGCTTGTGCAATCTTCGAGTCTTTCACTACTGCGTTGGAGTGGATCGCAAAGTCCAAACTGGGAGCGACTGCGATCGTCCATGTTATCGATGACTTTCTGTTTATTGCCAATTCTCGTGCGAAATGCGGACAAGATCTACAAACTTTTGTTAATCTTTGCCTCCAACTCGGGGTTCCCTTAGCACCTGGGAAGACAGTGGCTCCTACCCGTGTCATAACTTTTCTCGGCATTACTTTAGATACAGTGCTTATGGAAGCTAGACTGCCAGAGGATAAGTTAGAGAAAGCTAAGGCACTGCTGGAAGATTTTCAGAGACAACAGAAAGTAACACTTAGAGTTCTGCAGTCACTCATCGGCATCCTGAATTTTGCTTGCACAGTGATTGTGCCAGGTAGAGCTTTTCTGAGAAGAATCATAGACATGACATCAGGTATGGCAGGAGTTCTTGCTTCTATTTAATGGCCGGTCTTTTTTCCTAGACAACTTCCTTACTTGCACCTGTACACTGATGCCTCCGGAAGTATAGGTTTCGGGACACTGTATGGTGGCGCATGGTTTTATGGGCAGTGGCCAGTATCATGGCGCTCATACAACATATCAGTTCTAGAACTTTACCCTATAATGGCAGCAGTGATCGTGTGGGGCGGTAGATGGGCAAACAGAAGTGTGTGTTTCTACACAGACAATGAGGCTCTTGTGCCAATTATTAACAAGTAAACGTCACGCGAGCCCCACATCATGGCCTTAATCCGTCCACTGGTTTTAGCGTGCTTGCGTTTCAACATCAATTTCACTGCCCGCCATATTCCAGGTAGGATCAACACTTTAGCTGACAAACTATCACGTTCACAGGTACGGGAATTCCGAGCTCTGGCACCATGGGCAGAAGCCAGCCCGCGGGAAATTCCCTACAGTATCTCCCCGGCGGGCTTGGGGAATCTCTGAGTCGGTTGCTAGAGGCTTCACTGGCGCCATCTACGAGAGCCCACTATCAGCGGGCGTGGGGTAAGGTAGTAACTTTCTTTCAGTCGCTTGGTATGTATCCCTCTTTGCCAATACCGGTGGCAATGATCCTCCTCTTCGTGGCACGCCTGCATGCCAGTAGTGCTGCCCCTGCCACAATTGTTTCCAATGTGTCAGCACTAGCCTATTTTCACAAGATTAATGGCCTACCAGATCCAACTAGCAACTTCATCGTAGTCAAGCTGCTGGCTGGCGCTCGGAATCTTGGATCTGTTCCTGATGTCCGCCTGCGTGTCACACTACCCATCCTTTCTTGCCTGGTGCAGGCTCTCCCCACTGTCCTCGCATCAAACTATACGTGCACTATGCTCCGAGCCATGATGGTCATTGCCTTCAGGGCCTACTTGCGAGTGGGAGAAATGGTCCCCAGGTCGAGGAACATGACGCAGGGCTGTCTCCACGTGGGAGATGTCACGTTGACCGGTGACCTTATAAATGTATCTTTCCGCCGTTTTAAGCACAGTGCTCGACACGGTCCGCAATCTCTGCAGGTGAGAGGGGAATGCCTAGAAGGGTCACTCATCCATCCGGCAGCTTTCTTGAGGGAGTTTATTCAGGCCAGAGGCCCAGTGCAAGGTATCCTTTTTGGTTACCCGGATGGCTCACCTATGCTCCGGGGTGAATTCGACGTGTCTCTGAAACGGCTCCTCAGTTTTTGCGGATACAAGTCTAGTTCATTTAAGGGTCACAGTTTTCGCATCGGTGCAGCTACCGCAGCGGCCTTGCGGGGGAGTCAGATGCACAAATCAGGGCAGCAGGCAGGTGGAGCTCAGATGCTTTTAGGAAGTATATCAGAATTGCTTAAAAGGTTAGGTCGCGGTGGGGTGGTCACATGTTTGTGGGTGACCTTGTGGCGAAATGGCCCCACCTGTTTGTAATTAAATTTGTGTATTGGTGGTGGAATGTCTGTATTCTTTGCATTACATGTTCATGACGACTTCTTGATGTATATATGTTATCGTCATGCCTGTAGGAATGTGGGCTCTGAGAAACTTGCCGGACGGGGCTGTACATGTGTTCAGTTCCTGTCTGGTTTGCTTTGAGGAGCTCACATTCCTGTTAATGTGCTTCCCAAAGTGGCTGCGTGATAAGCAGTCCACTTTGCAATAAAACGTCATTTATTTGGCCCTTTTCAATCTCTACTACATCAGACTTGTGTTGGTTATTGCATAAAAAAGTATCTGCATCCGATGCAATGATACCAGGTCCAGGACGACCTTTTGAAAAATGTGCGCGATGCAACACCATGTGCGATATATTTCAAATTTACTATAAACAAACACATAATACATTTCAAACCAAAGTAAATCCAAAACGTTGCTGATATAAAAATGAACACGAGATATGAGGTTACAGAATGACTTAACATGTCATTGGTGTATACTTTTACAGATTCATCCATATATAAACGTTTTCCAAGTATTGCTGGGATTTTTAAACAAGCAAAATTAGTTTTGTGTTTTCTTATAACTTCATGCATTTGTCGGCCATACGAATCCAAATGTGAAACCTTCGTCAGAAACTTACTATAATACATATGGCCACAACGTTTGAAATACCACAAGACCCTCTATTTCCAAATACATTATTAAAATATTAATGCGATTGTCTTCATTTAGATGGCCCAATTGCAAAATAGGTAATGTCTTCAATACGTAGCTAATAAAATAAGGCGGATCACCCACTATAAGACTGAACAAGAATACATTAGTTAAAAAAGGATTTCACTTTTTATGATACCAACAACTTCTTGTGCTTATGTCACAACCATCACAGTATGACTATATATTACTGATTTTTTTTTAACTTCCATTGAATGGAATCATGTCTGGAATTTTAAAGCCAGATATGGGCTTTACACAATATATATATGTACTGTAGGAAACATAGTGATCAGCATATATGTTGTCCAAAAAGTAGTTTTTATGGTAGTAAAATATGCAAATGACACGTCTACTTTAGTGCAAACAAGATTTGACGATGTTTCATAGGAAGCGACCATATAGGTTAAAGAGTTCACTCACACAATAGCCACCGGATGATTAACCTGACTTTTCTTGGGCATTGGATGCATGTGAGTGGTCTGTTGTCGGATTGTGACCTCTGTAAGGAGAACATCGCGGGTTTACACGAGAAAGAGAGAAATTTAGAGCATGCGGACAAATTATATATTAAGCACAACGAAAAATGCAGCCTATTACATTAAATCAAATCAAATCAAATGTATTGTAACTCTTTACAATATATACAAATCAAATCAAGGTAAACCCTATATGATAATGTAAAGAGAACAATAGGGGAAGAACATTATACAATGTTATACTCCCTGTTCATACAATCATGTCAATAAGAATGAATTAAAACAAGATTGGAAGGTACAACTTTTAGTAGTAAAAAATAGAAAACCATAACACGCCAGCACGAATAAGTACTTTTGTTCTCCTTGTGTTCCGAACAAACCACCGATTGATACTCTTGTTTTGTGTAGACACAAAACATTCCTGATCAAACCGGATTTCAAAGAGTGATGTGAAAGTGTTCTAAAACAACCTTGATTGACTAATGAGTTCAGAGATACATTTACTCAGCTCCTTGAAGTACCCATCTAACAATGGGAGTAGTTTATCGTAGTTATACGATGTAAAACTACAAAAGGCTATAAGGAAGGTGAGCAAGTGAAATGTGTTATAATGGGTGATCTTACCCATCGTCATATACAGTGGAAATAATTAGAGGGTGCTGGAGGACGACCATCTGTTTCTGCTTTTAACACAGGATTGTTTCCTTACTCAACATGTGTTGAAACCAACGAGATGTGGAAACAATGGAGGAGGATAGGTTCTTCAACGAAGGTAGATATAAAGAGATGAGAGCATATCTTGTGAATATAGAATGGAATAACTATGCATACATACAACTCATGAAATATATATACACAGACAGCTCTGTAAGAGTACATCTTCACAAAGAGAGCGAGAAAATAAACATCAAAAGAGGAGTGCGACAGGGGGATACCATCTCACCCAAACTATTTACATCAACACTCGAAAGTATCTTCAGAAGACTGAACTGGGAGAACAAAGGCCTGAAAATAGACGGAGAATATCTTAACCATCTCCGTTTCGCAGACGATATCTTCATGTGCACCGAAACACCACAAGAACTAGAAATAATGCTACAAGAACTATGCGAAGAAAGTAACATAAGCGGCTTGAGGATGAACATCTCAAAAACAAAAATAATGGTGGAAGACAACACCCCAATAAACGTTAATAACACTCAGATAGAGAATGTGGAGAGTTACGTATACCTAGGCCAACGCTTCAGCCTTAGGGACAAGAACCAAGACAAGGAAATCCTACGACGAATCACAGCCGGCTGGACAGCATATGCAAAACATATCGACATCTTCAAGAGTAACTTTGCTATCTGTCTAAAAAGAAAGGTTTACAATTCGTGTGTACTGCCAGCAATGACATACGGTGCTGAGACATGGTCACTCACAAAACAAGCTCAGAAAAAACTTGCAGCTGCGCAGACAAAAATGGAGAGGAGTATGCTTAATATAACATACCATGACAGAAAGACAAACACCTGGGTGAGAGTAAAGACAGGAGTCACAGACGTGATAAAAACAACCAGAAGAATGAAGTGGTCTTGGGCAGGACACATCAGCCGTCTCAAAGATGGACAAAGCGCATTACCACCTGGAAACCATACGGACGGAAGAGATTACGAGGAAGACCAGCAAAAAGATGGAGAGACGATTTGGATGAGTATTGGAATGAAACCACCTGGCAGAGAACAGCACAAGATAGGCAAACTTGGAAACAACATGCTGAGGCCTTCGCCCAACCACGGGACAACACGGCTGATATATAGATAGATAGAACTGGCTGAAGAGACCAAATAGAATAGTGTCTTTGAAATGGTGAATGTTTATGTGATATTGATAGAAATAGGTTCTTCAAACTTAAAGAAGGCAGTAGAACCAGAAGGGACAAAGCAGAATTAGGTAAGGTTGGACATGAGACGGTATAGGTTGGACATGAAAAAGTCTCACAGAGGGTGATAAATTATTGGAACAAACTTTCACATGATTGTTTTAATGCTAGTAGTGTGAATATGTTAAAAAATAAAATTTAAAGATATCTGGTAAGGGCGGGCATAGATGATCAAATTGTTCGATTCGCAATAAGCCAGTGGCTTCCTTGTCTATTTGCCACCGGGAACATGTAGGTTTGCATAGCAATCTTGTTAAAGCCCCTGTTACGGAGAAGTTTTGCGCGATATGGGCGAAACTCACGAAAGTGTTCGCATTCCGCTTTCTTAAAAAATGAAAACACTCTACATCGAACATATAAGACAAAAAAGAGTGTATAACGAAAGTAAATATAAGGTCCTTAAAAGTAAACTTATTGGCTTGCTCAGGAAATTTGAACGTGAACATAATGCGCCTATTTCACGAATATAAACACAACCTCAACTATCTTGGTTCCTGTTAAAATAAATAATAAACAAGAACCACCAACCCA
>OY759264.1:16131641-16146641 GCA_963662155.1 Lamellibrachia columna | reverse complement strand
AGACACACACTCGCTTTCCGATCGCCCAGCACAAGTCGAATAGTTCGTCACCAGCACCAGCATCAACAGAAAGAATGGCAGCGCAGCAGGTTACCGACGATGAGATGACGATCACGCGTCTTGAGAATCAAGTAAGTAACGGAAATTATAAATTTACACGGCCGTTAACTATAGTACAATGTGCCGTGCAAGAGAAATATATCGTATATCCATCGTGTCGGCAGTGTACCAAACGTGTGGTTCCCGACGGGAATGGGTACGCGTGTCCAATTCATCGATGGCAGCGGGTTCCAAGCTATCGATTCTGTCTGCGTATCCTCCTACAGGATGCCATTGGGAGTGAAGTGTGGGCAACGTTGTTTAACGAAAAGGCAGTTAATGTGTTGGGATTTACGGCTAACGCTTACATGAACATGACGTCAGACACCGAGTGGTACGAGGCACTGGATATGTTGCGGGGGGCTCGTGTCATGGCGACCGTTAGGAAGCGCGTAGCGGGACAGTATGTCAATTATACAGTGTCAGAACTGGAAGTAATGGCCGTGTAACTCTGTTGACTGGATGATGCCGGCGTCGCCGCTGCCTCTGCTACAAGCAGTGACGTCGTCAGCGTCGGGAACGGAAGAGAGAAGATAATGGAATGGTGATGTAAAAATAGTTCCGAAATACTATTCTCCTCCTCGGTGGAAAGTTGTTCACCGCCATCCCTCATTATGATAACAGATGACGAGGGGGAGGATAGTACGACACAGCCTGACGTCATATCCATAAGTAGTAGTAGTAGTAGTAGCGACGAGATGGAGGCTACGGTGAGTGGTCTAGATAGGATACGTGATCGATCCGAAGCCATGACGATCGAAAATAACTTTTTTTAAAGCACTAGAGGTCGCCAGCGTCCAGTATGCCTGTGACGAGGTGAACCGCATACTTAATTTAAAGGACGACAAGGAGCAGTACGTACCATCGTCCAGCTTGGTCATGCACGTCTTGCGGTGGCTATCTATAGAGGTCACCGCAAGGTGTGCGAACATTAAGTGGCGCCACGATGTGACAGAGTTGGTTAAAAAGATTCTAGCAGAACGAAACACAGATACAGGATGAAACGGACGAGTAATGAGAACGATGTGCAACTATATATATATATCATGTTTAGTCCCGCTTCGCCACCGCCGACAACTGAGGAAGAGGTCACGGCACCCCCAACACTGTACGTCTTTCCAGACGCGACAGTGGTGCTCTCGCCAGACGGGGGTGCCGTGCACATACCCGATCAATGCACGAAGCAAGCCGAGCCGTCCACCAGTACGCAAGAGGATGCGGATGCGAAGGAGGAGGATGAGGATGCGAAGGAAGAGGAGGAGGAGGAGGAGGCGCCCTCCGCAAGCCAGGCCCATGCCAACAACATGAACGACAAGGTGTGTTACATAATGCTAGAAGAGGCGATGGCCAATATAATCGCGAACGAGTGGCGGCAATCGTCCCGATCCATACAGGACATCACAGGACACGTATGCGAGGCGATGGTCGCAAACATACTGTCGCCACAATGGCATGAACGGATGATGTCACAGGCCCGCATCATCATCCGCCGTTAACCTTAATTAGTAGTGGAACATTAGTAGTGCATAGTTGAACATTAGCAGTGGAACATGAGTAGTTAGTAGTTAGTAGGTGAACATTAGTAGTTAGTAGTTGAACATTAGTAGTTAGTAGTTGAACATTATACCCACTGTAGAGGAATAGTAGTATGAGTAATGTAACTTAGTATCTTTTATTTTGTTTGTTTGCATTAGGATGAAGCGCCTGTGCGATCGACAGAAGCGCGTAGACGTGCAGGTCGGGAATTAGTGGAGATAATACTCGAATACATGGTTACGACACACGATGAACAGTAGTTCTATTTCTGTTATGTAGGACGAGGAAGGGTATGACGAAGGTATGACGTCTTATTGTATGACATAGAGTTATTGCTATATATATATATATATATATATATATATATATATATATATATATATATATATATATATCATCATCATCGTCATTGTACGTAACCTCTGTCGCGGTGTAACAGCCCACAAGTTAATCACCAATATACTAGCCACTGGCGTGTCGATAACCGACCGTAAGCTAGTGGTCACTGTCGCGGATGTAACAATCCCACAAACCATCATGTCTGCACAGTGTTTATATAAGTCTATCCGTGTATATGTATATATATATATATGTATATGACATACCAAAGTATATGTAATAAAAAAAGTCATACAACGATTGATACGTGTTGTCAGTGGTGTTACCTAGTTGAAAGAGAACCCGTAGCCATCGATAGTGGACACAGTAGCCATTAACATAGGAACACACCTTACGTACTACACCACCACCACCACCACCACCACCGCCACCGCCACCACCGCCACCGCCACCGCCACCGCCACCACCGCCACCACCACCGCCACCGCCACACGCTATATATATATGTACTAAGAGCCGCGGTCTGTCAGATGTAGACGCGTACAGCACCATGAAACGTCATCTATGTCGTCACTGCGGACTGACACTCGATACGTATGCAGAGCTACAACAGCACCTAGGGAGTCATTCCACACCGGCAGTTAACGAACACTCGGATGCGGTAGCGTAACCAGCAGTGGTGTCACCTAGCGACCACGCCAAGATAACGAAATATACGTGTAAATGCGATGCAACGTTTGGGAGATGGGACGATCTGCAGCATCATGTAATATCCGTATGTCGTCTTAGCAGTAGCAGTAGCAGTAGCAGTAGCAGTAGTACAAAAAAGACCGCAGTCTACACTTGTGCGAATTGCGGAAAGAATTACAATAGACGCGACGGCCTGACCAGATACGCACGAACAACGTGTACCGGCGTCGTCAAGAAGCCACCATCACCGAAGAGATCTAACAGGGAAGACACCACACCCCACCATCCACTCGTTACCCACGAAGACCCCCTAGATCCACCTGATCGACTCCCCTTCGACGACACCCTGTCCACGGAACTGCTAGATGTCGTTCGAGCACACTGGCGAACGATACGGACACGTGTAATGAGAGGACCTCTCCAATGTAGGTACGATTACAGATTAACTACATTAGACACGACCGTCCTAGAGACCCCTCTGAAGAGCATGTTCCAGGAACAGACCAACGCCTTCAAGGTTAATCTCAGTTACGGGTTCATTCTGAGGAACAAGAACACGGGTCTCGTCACGGATGGAGACACCAACAAGTTGGTGAGCGCCATGATGGACATCCTGAGAGCGATGAGTGATGCCGCATACGAAAAGATCAAAGACTCATACGAGTATGCGTTGGAACAACTCGCAGAAGCGCTGACGAGCTGGGACGAACAGGAGGAGAGTGCACGGTCAGCCACCGACAAGGACGCTCGACCGGCAACCAACCCGTACAAAACGCTGATGGGACAACTGTATGGATGGATGCATCAGTTACCTGCCATCGGGTTCAATTCGGGTTCGTATGATCTCAATGCCATCAAACAGTTCCTCATACCGTACTTCATGTCGACCTCAAAGACAGAGGAACACGCCGAGGAAGACGAGGACGACGAGAGGGAGCAAGAGGACAAAGAGACCAAAGAAGAGAACGACGGCGTCGGGTCATTTTTCGTCATCAAACGCAACAACACTTTCATGTGTCTTTCGACGGATCAGCTGAAATTCTTAGACATGACCAACTACATAGCCCCCGGGTTCAGCTACGACAAGTATCTGAAAGCGTACGGATGCGAGGTGACGAAAGGACATTTCCCATACGAGTACATGGACCGTCTGGAGAGACTCGACGACACCGCTCTTCCGCCGAAAGAGGCCTTCTTCAGTCGGCTGAAGAACGAAGGTATTTCAGACGATGATTACGCCAGTTGTCAGAAGGCCTGGAGCGACAATGGCATGACGACGTTGCGCGACTTTCTCGTCTGGTACAACAGGGACGTGGTTCCCTTTCTTCAGGCAATCGCTAGACAGTTTGCCTTCTATCAAGAACGTGGAATAGACATGTTCAAGCAAGGCATCAGCGTACCTGGTCTGACCCTGCTGTACCTGTTCAACGACCTTCCAGAGAAGACCTACTTTACCATCTTCAACGAGAAGAATAAAGATCTGCATGACCTCGTCAAAGATAACATTATCGGTGGCCCGTCGATAATTTTTCACCGCTATCACGAGAAAGGGGTCACCATGATACGTCAGAACGAATACTAAGAGGCTGCTCCTCCGTGTCGATCGATCGTCGGATACGATGCGAACGCGCTGTACCTGTGGTCGCTCATGCAAAACATGCCTATGGGATGGTGCACGCGACGACGGGTGGAGAACGACTTCCGCCCCGAATCGGCGCAGCTGTACGGACAGATGGCTGCAGAATGGTTGACTTGGGAATCCGAACGCACGGGACGTTCCATACGACATCAGATCAACGGACGAGAGAAGCGAATAGGCAAACATCGGGTGGATGGTTGGTGCAGCGAGACGAAGACGGCTTATCAGTTCGAAGGGTGCTACTTCCATGGTTGCCCGTGCACTCGAGAAGAGGTGAACGCCGTCAACGGGAAACCCATGGCGCAACTGCTCGCCGAGACTCGAAAGACCACCGCCTACCTACGTCACTTTGTCAAGGTCGTCCAGCTGTGGGAATGCGAGTGGAAAGAGATGAGACGAGCCCCGGCCGTACGAAAGTGTCTGGACGCTGCATTTCCCCGACGTCGACACTTGCGGTGGACAATGACGTTACAACAGATCCTGAACGGCGTGCGTGCAGGAACCGTGTTCGGCATGATCGAGTGCGACATCTGCGTACCGGAAGAATTGCGCGCGCACTTTGCCGAGATGCAGCCCGTGTTCAAGAACATCCGTATGATACGCGAGGATCTCGGTCCGTTCATGCGCCGCTACGCCGAAGAGCACAATATCATGTCGACTCCGAGGCGCATGCTCGTGGGTAGTTATCAGGGCGATAAGATATTGCTCGCAACGCCCCTGCTGCGATGGTATCTGGACCACGGTCTCGAGGTACTGCACGTGTATCAGGTCATCGAGTACGATCCCATTCCGTGTTTCCGACGGTTCGGCGATGCGGTGTCCACGGCCCGACGCGAGGGCGACGTCCACCGAGACAAAACCATAATCGCGGACACCATGAAGTTGCTGGGGAACTCGGGCTACGGAAAGACCATCACAAACGTCGACCGACATCGCGACGTCAGCTACTGCATGGAGAAGGCGGCATCGCTCATGGTCAACGATAAACGGTTCCGACAACTCGACAGGGTCGTCGACGACGCGTACGAGATAGAGATGAACAAGAAGATCGTCAAGTACACCCTACCCGTCCACGTGGGATTCTTCGTCCTGCAGTACGCCAAGATGCGCATGTTGCAGTTCTATTACGACTTCATCAACAGATACGTGGAGCGCCCTCTGTTCCAGTACTGCGAGATGGATACAGATAGCGCGTATTTAGCCTTGACCGGTGAGTCCGTCGACGACCTCGTGACACCAGCACTACGCGATCATTACTTCCGACATCGTTCCGAATGGCTCCCGTCCGAATGTTGCGACGAACATCGGAACGAGTACGTGCGCTGTCGACTGGCCAATCGACCGTGGATCGGAGACGAGGCGTGCTGTAAGGCGCGCAGTGCGTTCGACAAGAGGACACCGGGTCTGTTCAAGGTCGAGTGGTCCGGCGACGGGTTCGTGGGGTTGTGTAGCAAGACGTACTATTGTTTCGGCGCCACCGACAAGTACAGCACCAAAGGACTGAGCAAACGTCACAACACCATCGACAAGGATGCGTTCCTGGAGATGCTCATCGGAGCGGAAGTGGAAAGAACCGCGGATTCCGGGTGCATAAATCGACCGTTTTGACGTACGTGCAGGAACGGGCGGCCCTCACCTACTTTTACGCCAAACGCGTGGTGCACGAGGACGGGGTGACCACGGGTCCGGTGGACGTGTAGATAAGGCGATGCACGCTGCACTTGTTTCATACGCGATCATGGATGCACGATGGAAACATCCCTTCACGTGCATCGTTGCCGGACCGACGGGATGCGGCAAGAGTACGTTCGTGACGCGTATGTTGCGTCACGCTACTGCAATGATCGATCCACCTCCCGAACGGATCACGTGGTGTTACGGAGAATGGCAAGAGGCGTACGCAACGACGGACTTGAACCACGTGCGGTTCGAGGAAGGGTTACCGACGGCGGCCATGTTCGAATCGACGACGAGGAACCTCATCGTCATAGACGATCTCATGGCCGAAACGGACGATCGGGTCACGACCTTGTTCACTAAAAAGAGTCACCACAGGAACACGTCCGTGCTGTATCTCGTACAGAACCTGTTCCCCAAAAACAAAGAGAGTCGTACCATCAGTCTGAATTCTCAATAAATTGTGGTGTTCAAGAATCCACGTGACGCATCGCAGATGTCGCACTTGGCTCGGCAGATGTATCCGGGACGCGTGAAATTCGTGCAAGAGGCTTTTAAAGACGCCACGGCGGTACCGTACGGTTATCTATT
Source organism: Lamellibrachia columna (assembly GCA_963662155.1). Taxonomy (NCBI): domain Eukaryota; kingdom Metazoa; phylum Annelida; class Polychaeta; order Sabellida; family Siboglinidae; genus Lamellibrachia; species Lamellibrachia columna. Next base: position 16,140,070 of record OY759264.1, on the reverse strand, counting down.
GGTCGATCTGAAACAGGACACGCCCGAGGACATGCGTCTGCGCACGGCCATCTTTCCAGACGACGGTGTGCAGTACGTGTACTTGCCGAAGGTATAAAAAGACCGAGTACGTGGATAGTCTCTTCATTCGCACCATGTCTGCCCTGGTGAAGAGACACATTGCGTGCATACAGACGCTGCACAGACTAAAGAACAACAAAGAGAAAAGAGCCATCATCAAAAACGCTAACGCCGATCTGCTGTGCGCACTGGCCGTGTGTGCCTACAACATACTACGAAAGAACATTCCATTGACCGCAGTACAGAAGCGACGTTTGAGTAAATACAAGACGAACTTACGCGCGTTGGCTCAGAGCCGAACGCCGGCTGCCAGGAGAAGACGCATCTTGCTACAACGGCAGGTCGGCGAGGGACAGAGCGGAGGTGTCCTATCGGCCTTCCTAGCACCGTTGGTCAGTTCGGTCTTTCTATCCCCGCTCCGAAAGGAGCGGCCGACGAGGTAGATACATGGAACACGCACGCAAGATGGCCTTGGTAGACCCTCGACTGTTGGACACGCTTCGTTCACCCCCACCTCCCCCAACCGACACCGTAGGTAAGAAGGTGCAAGCCCTCGATGCCGATATGAAGACCATCCTCGACAGAACGGACCTAGACGACGGGACCAAGGTGACACTTTATAATCAGGTGTTGCAGCGGTACAACGTCTTGGCCGATAAACACGCCAAGGAACCGGTACGCGTGCTCACGGTGAACGAGTCGGTGACGGGGTCGGGGGCGGAGCCGGGGTCGGGGTCGGAGGGTGCAGTACGCGTTCCTGGTAGCGGAATAGATGCCACCGTCTTGGACACCGTTCCCAAGACCATGCACGCCAAAGCCCGACGTTTGATGGAGCATCTGAAGAGAAATGTCGCGTGGACCGCTCGCGGTGAACTTATACACGAGGGCGAGCCGGTGGTCGGAAGTAACGTGGTGGATCTCGTTAATGATCTGTTGCGTAAAAGAAAGACCGATCCGACGGGTTGGCAGCCATTCGCACGACAACTCCGTACCATCAACCTGCCCATGGAGTTGGTCGGTAACGCTGCCAGGAAAGCCTACATACGACAGGCTACGACGGTTACTCCCTCTCGACGATCAACTACTGCTGCTCCTCGTGCTGCCGGCAGTGCACGAAGGTCACTAAGTTGGACACCCCTCGCTCGTCAGCGCCGTCGAATGGAACATTCCATGCCCACCCCACCCCCCGAAAAACGCAAGGCTTTGTCGTCATTGGCTGGGTGGGACGACTTATAAGGTGGTACGACGCGTGTCCGTAGCACAGTGTTCATCATGCCAACGGATCCACAGGACGCGTACCGTTCCATCGTCGTTGCGATATTCATTAGTGGACTTTACATGATTGCTCACGGTATAGCCCAAAGTCTTATGCAACAGGCGTTATTCAGACTATGGTTTCGCTACTAGACCGTTGTTGTTACACCGCTATCGTTGTGGGTGCGATAACGTTTGTCCTGCTACACGTCGGCGTGCTCCTCGTCATTCGTCTGCATTGGTACTCCGAAGTCAACGTCACCGCCACCACCGTCAACGCGTCCGACCTCCTCTTTTAATGATGGCACGGAGGAGAGAACAACCCATGAGGACGGTCTACTTCGATCCACAGAGGGTAGGCAGTTATGGCGGGGTCGACGCCTTACGACGCGTCACGCGCACGCCGCGGAAAATCGTCGAAAAATGGTTGTCGGAACAGGACGCCTACACCTTACACAAACCAGCGAGACGCCGTTTCAAGAGACGATGCGTCATCGTGGGTGGTATGAATCAACAGTGGCAGGCCGATCTCGTAGACTTGACGAAGTTGAAACGCGACAACGAAGGTATGGCCTTTCTCCTCACGGTGATCGACGTCTTCTCGAAAGTGGCCTGGTGTGTTCCCATGAAGAACAAGTCCGCGGCGTCATTGACTGCTGCGCTGCAAACCACGTTCGTCGACGTTTGGCCACAGACGCTGCAGACGGATCAAGGCACAGAATTTCTGAATAAATCAGTTCAGGCTCTATTGCAACGTTACGGCATCCATCACTTCTCCACGCACAACGCAGAGACGAAGGCGAACGTCGTGGAACGATTCAACAGAACGTTGACGTCGCGTATGTGGCGATACTTAACGCAACACCAGACGCGGCGTTACATCGACGTCCTTCCGGACTTGATACGATCGTATAACAACACCCCCCACAGCCGCACCGGCGTGGCCCCGTCACGGGTAAATCACAAAAATCAAGAAACGGTGTGGCAACGCCTGTACGGTCACGACGGTAAGGGCGTGCCCAAGTTGCGCGTGTCGGATCGCGTGCGCGTCAGCAAGCACAAAGGCACGTTCGAAAAGGGCTACGAGACGAACTGGAGCGAAGAGATCTTCACGATACACGAGGTTCATCCCTCCGCTCCACCCGTGTACCGCTTGCGGGACGATCTCGGCGAAGTGCTGGACGTCACCTTCTACGAACCGGAGCTGCAGAAGGTGTCGGTACCCGTCGATAAAGTGTACCGCGTCGAAGAGGTACTGCAACGCCGTACGGTTGGTAGACGCAAGGAGGCTTTGGTGAAATGGTTCGGCTATCCCTCCACACACAACAGCTGGATCGATGCCGGGGCACTCGTCCACTCCACTATAAAGACTAGCCACGCGTATGGCGACACTTCATTCGAGAAATGACACACGACACGACACCACAGACCGTCAGCACCATCATAGACGAGGAGGAGGTGGAGCAGGACGCACAGGAGGATTGTACTGACGCTGCATCGAGCGAGCAAGACAGCACTCCCTGGCACCTGTTCGGTACCGTGTGTCCCAAAGAGGAGATTGTGTTTCTGTGTCAGGTCGTCGTCTTGTACACGGTCATCTTGATCAGCATTTACAACCTGACGACAGGTCACGCGAATTCGAATCTGTGGACGGCTCTGCTGAGCAGTTCGTTGGGTTACCTGCTGCCCAATCCCACTTTGAGACGCAATGGCGACTGATTTCTATCTGACGCTACCTAGCAACGCTTCCATGAAGGTGCATCCCGATAACACCTTGGCCCATTACATCACGGACTTGCCACAACGCATATCGGTGTCTGGCGAATGGGAGTGCGGGCTGGCAGAGTTCCAGTATCCACATACATGGTACAACGTTCGAGAAGGCGACACCTGGTTCTACCTCAACGAGTGCAATCCTGTGGGTCTTACCCCGAGTACGAAGATCGCTGCTGCTTATTACCGCAGTCCTGAGGTATTGTTGGACCACGTCAACAAGGCGCTGAAACGCATGTGGACGGATAAGACGCGGGCTAAACTGAGCTACAGTTCCATCACTCAGAAAATGACGTTGCACATGTCACCGAGCACCGACTTCACCATGCCGTACCAGAGTGCAATGGGTACCATTTTGGGATTCCACCCGTCGCTTGTCACCAGTCCAGCGAGCGATAGGGATACGCGCGTGTACACCCACCCGCGAGTAGGAGAGGAACCCCCGGAGCTAGGTCTCAAGCCGTCGGCCACCGTTACTCTGCCACCCGAAAAGACAAAGACTACCGATAGCCCGTACTCTTACCGTCAAGAGGCCAATACCGTGGTGAACATGCATCAAGGGTTCGACACCATCTACGTCTACACGGACGTCGTGGAGTCTCGCATCGTCGGCGACAGTCTCGTGCCGTTGTTGCGATGCCTCCCGGTTCGCGGAGGTCACGGTGCCACGGTGTCCGATCGTTTCACTAACGTTCACTACGTGCCTCTGTTGCGCAAGGAGTTCGGGACCATAGAGGTGGATATAAGAGACGACACCGGGCGGCGCGTGCCATTCGAGTACGGTAGAGTGCATGTAACGCTTCATTTTCGACGGCGTAGGACCGGACTGTTCTGACGATGAATTACAACGACTATTACGCTCGTCAGGCGGGTGGTGCGCTGCCCTACTTCGTAGGTGCACAATACCAGCGAGGTCACGGACTGGGCAGTCTGTTCGGCGGTCTGCTGCGCAGCGCCATGCCACTCATCAAGAGAGGTGCCGTGGCGTTGGGCAAGGGAGCGTTGAAGACCGGCATTCGTATAGCTGACGACGTCTTATCTGGTCAGAACATAAAAACTGCAGCCAAACGACGCATCACGGACTCTGGTAGGAGCCTGCTGCGTACCCTTGCGACCCCTGGCGTGCGACCTACCAAACGTATAAAACGAGCGTCCGCGCAGACAAGAGTCACTACGGCGAAGAGACGGCGCGCGAAACAGACGCCCAAGAAACGTGAGGCCGACATATTCGACGAACACGATGGCGTTCGTACATAAGCAGTCGTGCGAAGGGGTCAAGTCCGAGCTGGATCTCTTTACCGTACCCCCCACTCAGAACAGCATCGTCGACAGTCACGTGGTCGAACATCAACCCATGGCCTCTCTGGACTCTGGTGGACCGATAGAATTCCTGATCCCCGGATCGGGAGACGATTACCTGGATCTCGCCAACACGATGCTACACGTGCAGGTGAAGGTGACGCGAGTCAACGGGGACGATCTCGACTTGGCCGACCCCGTGGGACCGGTGAATAACTGGCTGCATTCGCTGTTCGGTCAGGTCGATCTCTCCCTGAACGGCGCGCTCGTGACCCGTTCGACCAACACGTACGCGTATCGTGCCTACATCGAGACGCTGCTGAGTTACGGTGCCGATGCCAAAGACACGCAACTGACGGGTCAGCTGTGGTACAAGGACACGGCCGCTCACATGGATGCCGTCGAGTTAGTCGACGGCGCCACCGCTAACGCCGGGTTCGTGGCTCGACGAGAGCACATCGTACGGAGTCGAGTGGTCGACATGATGGGTCGTCTACACGTGGACCTGTTTCTGCAAGATAAATTCCTGATCAACGGCGTCGACGTCAAGATCCGACTGGTGCGTAATAAGGCTGCGTTTGCGCTCATGGCTGGTGGAGCCCACCCCGATTACAAGATCGACATCGTCAATGCCACCTTGTTTGCCAAGAAGGCCACCCTCAATCCCACCGTGCAGATGGCACACACAAGACTCTCGAGAAGAGCACGGTCAAGTATCCGATGCGGTCCGTCGACTGCAAGGTGTACTCCATTCCCGCGGGCGCTCGGTCGCACACGCACGAGAACCTGTTCCTCGGCACTCTGCCGAAACGTCTGGTGCTGTGCTGCGTCGATAATGACGCCTACAACGGTGCGTACGACAAGAATCCGTTTCATGCCAAGAACAACGCCATAAGCTTCCACGCCGTGTACGTTGACGGACGACAGATACCCGCCAAACCCTTCCAGCCCAACTTCGCAGCCGACCTCTTCGTCAGGAGCTACATGAGCATGTTCACCTCGACCGGCAGGACGAGGGCAACGGCCTGACTCGCAACGACTACCGAGACGGTTACACCTTCTTCTGTTTTGACCTGACCCCCGACCAGTGCGACGGTCCCTGCTTCCATCTGGTACAAAAAGGCAACCTCCGCATAGAACTTCATTTCCGCGAGGCGCTGCGGACCACCGTGAACGTCATCGCCTACGCCGAGTTCGAGTCCGTGCTGGAAATCGACAAGAACCGCAACGTCATCTGCGACTTCTGAGATGGACACCCTGCAGATCGCCCAACTACTGCAGGCGGACCCGACCACCAGATCGATATTTCGCGGTGTCGTACCCCAAGACGATAGACGGCGTTCTACCTGCCGCCTTCGTGTGCAACACCGACGACGGCGACGAACCGGACGAACACTGGATCGCGCTGTACCTGGCTGCCGACGGACGCGGCGATTATTTCTGCTCGTACGGTCTGCCGCCACGTCACGCTGCCTTCCGCACCTTCATGAACAAACATTGTTCCGAGTGGACTCATAATAGCAAGAGACTTCAGAGCCCTCTGTCTAACGTTTGCGGACAGTATTGCGTAGCTTTTCTATTGCTTCGTTGTAACGGCTTTCCGATGAGAACTTTTATCAACGTATTCGGCACCGATCTAGTTGCTAACGAATGCCGCGTGTTTGATTGGCTTAAACAGATGCGACAAGGTAGACTGTATTATCGCTCGTCGTAATCGATCGACGAGCATCTGGTAGTCGTACTTATATTACACGCTACCCATATTGTATCGCCATCCTGCTGCTGCTGCTGCTTGTTCAATAAAATATACGTGTGCACTCGTACGGTATCGTGTTTTGTTCCTTTCTCGTCTCCTCGTTAGGTCCTTTGATCTCAGTTATTAATTACCCTCTTCATGATCACTGTTAACTCTTTCATCTCAATTTTTAATGTTCCTCTCCTGGGGCGGGGCGGGGCGGGGCGGGGCGGGGGGGTCACATCACGACGTGTCTCGTTCCTTTCTCGTCTCCTCGTCGTTACGTCCTTTGATCTCAGTTATTAATTACCCTCTTCATTGTTCATTACCCCGTTAATGACCACCGTGAACTCTTTCATCTCAACACTACTCTCCTGGGGTGGCGTCGTCACGCTATGATTGGCTGCTACCACACTCCCCCCAACGTCACTCATGCGTGAACAGGCCGCTAGGGGGCGCGCTTAACCGAAATCAGTCATGCATAGCCGCCACATTGGCGGGTGAAAACCTCTCTATAACTACTGATATCTACTCGATGTTCACAAAAGTATGCTTAACATATGACTTTCAGAATGAGGCAGCCGCGTGTTAACTGAATGGATATATCGCTGAAATAAAACTTCTTGGTTGGTCTATACTATTTTACCGTGATATATAACACACGGCTACCTCATTCTGAGAATCCATCTGACAGGTTTAATAATTTCGAACGCTCCCGACGACGTGGGTTGGTAGGAACGTTTCACGTGTTTTCTTATTTACATGGTGTTCTGATTTACGTAACCTTTTTCAAACCGACCCCGTGAAACCGACCCATGCCACACTCCTCATATGTTTACTGTTACATGCTCTAAAATGTTAGGGTAGGTAGTACATATTTCCTTTCTTTTATTATTGTTATTATTCAGCTAGAATAGTATGCTGGAAAGTTTGATTTGGCAGAAATATGTCACCCTATTGTGTGCATTTTAAGCTGTAACGATCAGAACCACTGTTTTCAATGGTTTGAATAAATACTTGGTTCCCTAGGATGGCTAGCGTAATTAGATATCATAATTATGAATAGCATGTATTCCGAGAAAGACATGGTTAGTAGGAACATGACTGTCAAGGTGAACTGTTTTACAGTGAGGTTGACACCGAAACTACGAATATTCCAAACATTGCATGGCTTCAGGCAAGAATAGATCAACTGCTTGCCACAGAAGACGTAGCAGATGCCGAAAGGATAATATGGGTATGAACTTGGCCATGCCATGGTTTCCCAAATAAATTGCAGTATTCTCCGGCAGAGTGACCACACAATGTGACCCAGTTAATACATCTCCTACCCCCAATAAACATAATGGTGACATAAAGGGGGAGGTAGTTCGGCAGTGTGCAGGTCAATGGCACAAAATTACCAATTAACGGAATGACAATACCTCTTCGTTGGACAAATCTACTGCATTTCCGAGAAAAGTCGACACATACAGTCGACATATTCGGCCAAGTCAAATGACCTAGGCCAAAGGACAGCACAAAGCCACTGCCTCGTCGAGACGTGCCGACGCACCCAGTCGACCTATTCGACCGATTGCCAAACCACCTAGGCCGAAGGACAACACCTCAGTTAGCACAGCCACTGCCTCGACGAGACAAGCCGACACTCCAAGTCGACGTATTCGTCTATACTGCCCTAATAGGAGGTGGCGATACTGTTTTGGACACCCTGACTTGTAAAGTGCTGCCACTGCGGACTTGATGTGTAACAATGACTATCACTTAAGACTAATACAGATGTGGACGCAGATTCCACGATTTGTGTTGTAGTGTATGATTATTATTCATGGACCCATAAAGATTTTCTAATACACCAATCGGTGTGTCAGATGGTAAACTTCTACAATATCTAAAAGCAGTTATAACTTAACAGGACATGAAAACATAAGTAATTTTTTATACGTCGTTTATACATTTAGGAACGAATCGACACCCCTGATGGCGGAAAAGCACACACGCATGGCATGGTGAAGTCCGAGAAACACACTAGAAGGGTATGCGGCAGGGGTCTCAACCTCAGTCCCATCTGTTTTGGTGGGGCCAACCTCCCACCTCCCACATATTTTAGAGGCCAACCTCCTACCCCCCATTGTTTTTTTGACCAACCTCCCACTTCTCACTTCCAGCCACCCTAGGGCAAGTACGGGGTGGGGTTGGGGGTCTTCAAACGTATATCTGAAACAGCATTATTGCTACGTATGAGATAAGTTTAACTTATATGTTATACGTTAATCGCTGATATATGTTGGGAGCGAAACACGTATAG
>OY759264.1:16059141-16129141 GCA_963662155.1 Lamellibrachia columna | reverse complement strand
AGTAGGGCAACGGGCGTTCCACAGTGTAGGCCAGCCGCAGAGAAGGAGCGGCGTCCATAGAATTCAACGTTGTATCGCAGAACAAGTTAACGAGCTCTGGTCGGCGGATCTCAATGATCGGGCCGGCGTGTACGCAGTTATTAATGCCGACATATACACAGGGGCGAGATGGTGTACATCGCGATAAGCCAACAACAGAAACTTGAATTCAATACGTTGACGAATAGGTAGCCAATGAAGGGCGAACAATGCTGGAGGAGACGCGTTGCTGAGTGCTGCACCATCTGGAGTTTCTGCAGATTTGAATAAGGGACTCCGTGTGTTACTGCGTTACCATAAACTAAGCGTGATATCACTAGAGTATGAACGACTGTTTTACATGCAATAGTGTAAATAGATGGTATAATCCGGGCGATGCTGCGGAGCTGACAACATGCCATCTGGCAAGTGCGGCTGATATGCCTAGCCATCGACATGGCAGAGTCAAACACAACACCAATATCACGGATGCAGTGTTTCGGTGTGACGGTGCAGCCACATACGTCGATTTCGGCGTTCACGGAAGGCTGAGCACATTTCTGGGAGTTCACAGCAGAAATCACGATGGCTTCTGTTTTGTTCTCGTTGGGAGGTAGGTTGTGGCGTACCATCCACGCCAGTGGTAGCTCGCACCTGCTGATCACGAGGAAATTCAACATGGAGCTGGGTGTCGTCTGCATACATGTGATAGCAGAGTTGATGACGTTTGAAGACGCTGCTGAGCCCCAGACAATATGTTGTAAAAAACAAGGGTCTCAGCACGTTACCTTGCGGTGCAGCAAAGCACATACCACCAGTTATTGAGGTGACGTTATCGACTGTGACAGCTTGTGTTCGCTGCGAAAGATACGATTGTACACAGCGGTGTCACGTATGCCAATTCTGTGCAGTTGGTCGAGAAGCAGGCATTGGTTGACCGTATCGAACAAAGCAGCTGGCACTACTGATGATTCGATCGACGTGTTCACAATGCATGTTAACACTGGTGCGAGGGTAGCCATGTTCAATTTAAGCAAGACAGCAGAAATTACGTCAATGTTTGAAGACAACTGGAACCCTTCATAGGCAATCCACGTATAGCGTCACGTAAGGGTTTTACAACACGGCTTACATTGCTAAATTCGGACTGATGTCACTGCGTAAGTGTAGTCGCCAGCTGTGTACACATACATACATACATACATACATACATACATACATACATACATACATACATACATACATACATACATACATACATACATACATACATACATATACATATATGCACCAAGACATCGTCGACGTTCGGCAGCACAGGACTACGAGAGCGGTCCATCAGATCGTTCGTGATGCGGGAATTTCGATTTGTTATCATGGACTGATGATTCAATCTTGGTACCGTAGTGTGTTGATTTGACTGAGGCGATGTTTTGCATGAATGAGTCACACATATATGCGTAGATTTCGCCATGGACGACGAGTCGCGTGTGCCGCCATCTGCGTTCCGCTTGTCGAACTTGCTGTCTCAGGCGCTGCAGGCGGTCAGTTCACCTGTTTGTCCATTATGGTAGTCAGCTCAGCATCATTCTGCTCGCAAAGACTGCCAATGTTGCATGCATGAATGGTGACCAGCGGCGAGTCCACCCGGTCGCACGCCGACAGTTTCATGTCGATTGTGGCATCTTTCCCTAGAATATCTCTTTCTGCACTGGTCGGGTATTAACTGAAACTAGCTTGCATATAATGACGTGGTGGTCTATTACTGCACCGACGCGTCTGTTAACACAGAACCTGTCACAAGGTGATCACAAGATCAAGAATTTTGCCTCGACAGTGTATTGCTGATGTCACCTGTTGTTGTAGATTAATATTGTTGAAAATTGCTGCCTTCTTGTTTACGTCGTTTCCGTAGTGAACGTTAATCGCCGAGTATGATGTGTCCACTCATTTGGATTGAGACAGTTTCGAGCAATTCGCTGAATTCCGTGTGATGGTAGCCGGTATATCACACAAAATACGTACGGAAAGATTTCGCCGGCCACGGTTTGGCTAGTTCAAGGTGGAAGGAAGCTTTGAAAAAAAAACCAGTGACTATCAATAAAGTTACCTAGTATCTCCCCTTAATTTCTTGTACTGCACTAAGCTTTCGGTGACCAATCAAACGAGACCGAAACCATTCTTCGCTTGTTTCAGATTTGTTTAGGGTTTTTGGAGGGGGCGGGCGCGTGGCGGTCTGACTGGCTGGCTGGCTGGCATATATATGGGTTTGAAAGGCTGGCCATTTAATCAGGCAAGAATGGAAGATAAATCTTAGACAACAGACTGGTCAGGTAACCTAGTGTCTCATGCTTGCTTTTAAACTAAGAATTTGGGGATTTTGAAAAAAAGTATTTTTGAAATGTTTGAAAAGTATGCAAATGTGTCTGAAACAAATATTTGAGAAGTATATTAGAGGTATTTGAAAATTCATATGTTTTATTTCAATGCAAGTACAACTTCATTTGGTTGAACATATACACATACAAGTATTGGCTCTAAACAACAATGTAGAGACACGATTTGCTTTCATAGGGAAAATTGTAAGGGTTGGGGACGGTTTGTGTGCTGCATTCATAAAATAGCAATGTTGGCAGTTATTGGCATAACTTGTCTCATTAGAAGGGGACAAACAACAGCAACAACAATAATACTAATGATAATAATACACGGTGCACCGTCCAAATGTGTGTATCTGCGAGACGAAATACGAAATAGATTTAGCGAACGCTTAAATCTACACGGGTTATGCATTATTATCCCGGTAGTTTGTTGTATGTAGAGACGAAAAGTTCATACATTTGTGTCCACCAACAACATAATAGTAACAGAACTCATAATATCTACCTGACGACAGATACACTCGACTATGTCTATATAGATACATTAGGCATTTTGTAGGGACGTCTCACGAGACACCTGCATGGCAATCACATGACGATGCCGATTATGACTGTACAGCGATTACAAGCAACACACGATTCCTGTAGTGCGTTTGCGTCGGCGCATCTTTTTTCAGCGTTTACAAAACATACGTTCGTGTCGCGTGCGATTGCTCAAATTGGTGAACGACTTACCACAGCGACTGCACGAGTGCGACTTCACGCCTGTATGCGATATGCTATGCTCTTTAAGATAACTCGAAGTGGCAAACGATCTACTGCACGTTGGACACGGATACGGCTTCGCACCGGAGTGCGATCTTTCGAGAATTCTAAGATTGACGGTCGATCGTCTATGTGAAGAGTCGCGTGGTGCTGTAGTGAGCCCGAACTGCTAAATATTTGGCAGCACAAATCGCACTTATGCAACAATATATGTGTTCCCAGACTCCCTGGATCTTGTACCGGTTGAGCCAAAAATACGGGTATGATGCTGTTGTGTATATCGTCAGGCTGCTCTACGTCAATACGCGGTTCGTCCGCTTCTGAAGTGATCGCGTCGAATTGTCTTTCTTGTAGACCAGCGCTGCTGCTGCAGCTCTGTTTTGCGCAGTTGTCATCTGCTAAGCACGTGCTTTCGGTTTTGAAGACTTCCTTTAGTACGCCGCCAGCACAGGCAACCCAGCGTCTCGTCTGGTCATAGTTTTCAGAGACGCCCTCCTCCCACTTCACTCTAATGTCTGGGCACTCGGCCACGTCGTAATGGTCTGGACATGGCATGCCACACTGTGAATTCATTCTTTGTCCGCTAGTGGTTAATGCCTGAAAATATAACGTATAACGTATAAATATTGTAACGTGAAATATTGTCTGCGAGTTGTCCATACCAAAGCATACATTCCACATGGTATCCGGACAAAATCCCACAGTCGTCCAAAATCTTACAGGACATAATCCATCAGGTGTTAATTCCACAAAACCAAATACCACACTGTGATACGTTGACACAATCCCACAATGCATTTTTTTCGTATTTTTTATTATCCGTTTGGTTTTTATTTAAAAACAAATCCATTTTATTTGGATATATTACAGCCGTAGCTTTAAATGAAACCAAAGCCATTGTTTTGGGCCTTTGCACCTATAAGAATGCCTAAAACTAACAATTTGTAACTATAATAAAGAATATCATGCAAATGGTTTACTGGGAATTTGTTCTAAAAATGCGAAATTCTGGTATAATGTAATTTTTCGTGAAGGCTGACATATTAATCAGTGTTTGCAATTTTGACCAATCAGCGGCGAGCAGCCCCTTAACCCCCCCCCCCCAACGCTGTACATATGGCGTGTATTTTTAGGGTGGTTGAGATGTGTAGAGTAGTGGGCAGACGGGGGATATGTGAGGAATTCAGGGTCGACGTCATCCTGAGACAGGGGAGTGCCCGAAGCCCACTGTTGTTCATCGCAGTAGTGGAGGTGATCAGCAAAAACAATTACTAGAGACATTCTCCGCAAGTTGACATATGCAGATGACCTGGCAGTAGTAGCGGACAGTGAGGCACACCTTCAAGAACGGTTGGTAGCCCGACCCGAAATTAGCAGTTGGAATCCAGCCCCGACGCTACCCGGCCCAGATGTTTGAAATATATCCTATGGGCCAAATTGGGAAGTGTTGAGGCCTTCACATAAGGCCTTCAGAAAATCAACTTTCGAAAAAATATTACAATACTGCACGACAAATTATTGTTCGCAATGGATGTATGATATTTGTTATCTGCACAGAACGTTATTATTACTCCGAAAGCGAGTATTTGTAAGGAAGAAAACATCCGTTGGTTTGTTGGTTGGTATGACAATTGCGACCCTCCCCTAGACTGAGTCAACTATTTGAGGAATCCCACCGAGATCCATGACAATGACACCATTTTTTTTATTATAAATTAATTGCCCTTACTTAATGGTTTTATTTTTATAAAATATTTATTGATAAATAATGTTGTTTATATTGTAATGACACGTTTTACGTAGGTATTTATTTATGTTTTATTTTGTTTATATATTTTGTTGACGTGTATACTTTATCTTCGTTATAATGTATGTAAGAGTGGATGTGATGGCCCATTGAAAATCACGCGATAAACGTGACATGGTCACTATCGTGAAATAAAGCTCTTACTGCAACTACTACCACTACTGATACAGCAAGAAAATACCAGACTTGTTAGTGTCCACAATACTTGTTTAATGAAGACACTACTAGTGTAGGGGAAGGTAGTGTTAGTGGAGCCACCCATGTTTCACAGGAAACTACATCAGCGACAGTTGCATGGTATCACCCAGTGATTTAACATGTTATTAGAACACGCCTGTGGTACAATAAGTGCCATGTGTCACAACGGTGAGAAAATGTCAGTTAAAAGTATGTTTTTTGATGTTTTTTTCTTCGTTGGTGATTGTGATTAATGTCTGCGGGCGTGTAAACCGTCAACGCACGTGACCAGACTGTCATATTTAATGGTTTAACAATGCACAGGGAAGAACATTATTGACATAACTTCGAATTAATGAGAAATTAATCAAAAAACAAACTTAATTGTCGAAACGTGGCTAAGCCCAATGAACCAAAGGGAGGGTTAGTACATCAAGGAATAAATTTTCCGAGCAAATGTGGACCAGGCTTGTTAGCAAATGCATATCAACCCATTTGAATGCAAATGTTTCACTTGATTCAAATGCAAATGCCATTTTCCAGGAACGCATTCAAATGCAAATGAAAATGTATTGGTTACACTTTTACAAATGCATTTGAATTAATTTCAAATGTTTTGGTTTTATATTAGCGCTTCGTTTTATTTGGAGACAAATCAACGTAATGTATACAAACACATTATTAATTTATTTAATAAATACAGTAGTACATTGTTGTAACCACTAAGTCACACTACACACCAGTCCCACTACACGAACATATATGTAGAGTCATACATTGAGTCACACAGTTCCAGGCCTGCAGAGGTGGTGGAAATGGGAGGGCGGATTAGACATTTGACTGTATACTGGAAACCATGGCAGGGAATGAAAGGATAATAACTCAGGTAGGCCAGAATGGAAGGGGAACCCAAGACAATAGACTGTCCACGGGTGGGGTCACTGAGATGGTAACCTGGTTGATAATTACAGCTACCACTAATCACTCTCTCTGGCTATAAACACTCAGAGCTGGCATTGCTAACGTTTACTCCCCCTAAAGAGCTGCCACTTTAATCCACCCCAACAGTGCCAAAACTACACAAGGGAGTCGTTTATCTGCATTGTTTAATTGAACAGGTAATCTCTGTAGCCATCAACTTACAAACCAGTTGGACTTTTCATGTTGTATGAATAACAGCTGAGCCTACTGAGGGTACTGCTCACTACAGAAATGTTTTTCCAATGGCATGTTATGAAAGTGAATCTAACAATGCTAATTATTAAAAATTTGATTATGCATTTGACAAATCAAATGTTTGTGGGTCGCATTGAAATGCAATTTTTTAAGATATGCATTCAAATGCAAATGCATTTAACATTTCACGGAGGCATTTGAATCAAATGCTCAACATTCAAATGCATTTGCATGTGTTAACAAACCTGATTGGGTCATCGGATAGTTACAAGGCAACATGTTAGTAGTTAGTTACACTGGTTGTGATTGGCCTATTCGTGTATATTAATTAAGTGTGTCCACTTATTAATTAAGCGTGTAGACATGTTGTATCCATTATTGGGTAGATGTTTTGACTGAGTTGTTATGAAATTTTAGTACAAGGCCTAGGTAAATTATACAAATAAAGCACTTACCCAACTTACGCTACACTGTGGCTCAACTTACCCCACACGAAGTGTTTGTTGAGCAAGCTTACCAACCCTATTTGAATCGGCTACATATGATTATCTGTGCAATCTGGATATGTTATCTTGGCATAGAATGATCTACTAATAATCATTATTTATGTGAGTAAAACTATTTTGAATATGATTGTGCCCTAGATATCGAAAAGAATGAAACATGTCTCAACTAACACTTCTTTTCCCTACTGTCCTGAGACCATCTACGACATATGAAAAAGAGAATGTGGAAATTGCTCTGACATATCCTGCGAAGAACCAATGACCTATACAAGCGACCAGCGATAATTTAATCAAAGCAGATATGGGGCACGACTCGAGTCGCACTAGTGTCGCACTTTTACAATATTTGACACTTAATCGGACCTTGTCAGCCAAAGAACAGAGACTCTATATACTGTATTTATATATATATATAAATCGGTCACCCAGTTACGATGTCGCGGTACTGGGCGACACGGCACGACACTCATGCACTCCTTTGTTTACTTCCACGCACTGCTAAGAATATTTTATTTCGGAGAATCCTTCTAGAGATCGTTCCGGTCTAACGAACTAGGTCACCCAACTACGAACTACGATGTCTCGGAACTGGGCGACAAGGGAGCTAGCACTCCCCGACAGTGGCGTCACTCAGCATATCACCACTGCCAAAACTTTGTTGTTTACGACTTGTTACTACGACGGGTTGTATAATAATAATAAAAAAGATCATATATATATATATATATATATATATATATATATATATATATATATATATATATATATATATATATATATATATATATATATATATATATATATATATATATATATATATATATATATATATATATATATATATATATATATATATATATATATATATATATGTATATATATATATATATATATATATATATATATATATATATATATATCAACTACAAGTAAACACACACACGCACGCATGCACATACACACACACACACACACACACACACACACACACACACACACACCTGTCGTACATGTAGAAAGAATAAAAACAAACACACACCCACACACATAATAAATAATTATGTATAATTATGTCCATATGCACAACAGTTCTTGAACTATCGCCTTGAAATGCACACTCACTGGACAATTGTTGAAGTAAATTTCATCAATATTTGTGTAAACGCAGTGTTGTTTACATACCACAAACTCGCTCCCGTCATACAGCCCGTCGTATTAGCGCTAGGTCCGGTCATAACTCTCACTGACGGGTCTTACCCGTCGAACAAGGGCATTGCCCTTTCACGACGGACCCAGCCGGTCAATCTGACATTGACCCTTTAAACTACCTGGGGTGGTGTTGTGACATTTAGCAAACGTCAGCGCAGCAATGTCGTTGTTGTCTTTCCGAGGGGTTGGAAGTGGTACAGAGTTCTTTCCGAGGGGTTGGAAGTGGTACAGAGTTCTCGACGTCAAAACTCGCAGCGAAGGTTAGTATATTATTGTGTGTGTGTGATACAATAGAAACACATCAAACCAAAGATTCCTATTAAAACCCCATGGTATCGGGGATGGCATAATTGACTGGATAGAAAAATGGCTGGCTGACAGAAGACAACAACTGGAAATCAGTTTTGAGTGGGGATCAGTATTAGGACCTTTATTATTCTTAATATATTTCAATGACTTCGACGACGATATAACAAGCAACGTACTGAAATTTGCGGATGACACAACAGTGTTTAGAAAGGTGATGGTGATAAACAACATTTACAAATTAGTTAAATGGTCTGAAAAATGGCAGATATTATTACATTTTTGGAAATGTAAATGCCTACATACAGGACATGGGAACTTGGATATAAACTATGATAAGGGAGATACTGTTCTAGGTACTACTGTAAAGAAAATGACTTAGGAATAACAATAAGTGCTGATATGGACGTTTCAGAACAGTGTAGTATTGCAGCTTTAAAGGGTAATCAAATTCTTGGGTTGATTAGGAGAAACATGACATACAGGAAAAAAACGAATTATACCTCTGTATAAAGCAATAGTTAGACCATTTGGAGTAATGTATACAAGCGTGGAGACCATATCGTAAGAATGATAAGGATACGCTTGAACGTATATAGAGAAGAAAAAAAACATTCCAGAACTAAAAGACCTTAGTTATGAAGAACGCCTTTAAGATAGTGGTTTAACAACTTTATAGACAAGAAGATTAAGAGGAAGATCAGATTGAAGTTTTTTAAATTTTGAATGGATATGAAAATATTGATAGAAATATGTTTTTCTCATCCAAGAAAGGTAGCAGAACTAGGGGACATGAGGTAAAATTAGTAAAGGAAATACTCGTTCTCATAGAGGAAAATAAATGCATGGATCAAATCGTCTATGGATTGTGTGACTGTTAGCAGCGTGAATATGTTTAGAAACAAAGTTGACACACATCTCAGGAGGGCGGGTTACACGTAGATGTACATTGTTGGACTCTCGATAAGCCAATGGCTTCCTTGTCCACTTGCCATATGGGCCTTTGGCTTGGATTGCAAATCTGGTTAAATCTTATTGTTTATATGTATAAATAAAACCGATACAATTGCTTCGATTTCGTCGCTAGTGACTCCATACACACCCACCCGAACGCCGAGATCCGCCAATCAAATCTATTGACTATACCGCGGTACCATCTCGAGCGGTACGGTCGTCGGGCCTTTTCTGTCGGAGGGCCGATACTGTGGAACGCCCTGCCCCCCCCCCCCGCAATTAGGCAAGCCAACTCCGTTGCGGCATTCAAATCACTCTTGAAAACACATCTCTTCCGCGAAGCCTTATGAACACTCTGTTGACACTTTAATTACTCGAACATTTCACTTATTTAACTTATTATTTATTTAATTTGTTTATTTAACTTATCTGATTAACTTACATGTTTATCTTAAGTATTAACTGAATTGTAGTTGTATATTTTAACTTCTTAATTTAATTTAATGCATTTATTTAACTTCTTTATATAACTCATTTATTTAATTCATTTATTTAACTTTTATTTAAATTATCTTTTACCTGTCTTTTAACCACATTTTATTTTAGCTTTAACATTTATCTTAAACTAGTTAGCATTGTCTTGTTAGCGCATTTGAGCAGGTTTTTAACCCGGATACACAGCGCATGATAAATGTATAATAATAGTAATAATAATAAATAACTGTCATGACTGAACTTTGTGCCGAGTCACGCATTTTTGTGTGTGTAACTGCGGCGCATACGTCATATATTTTTTCCAAAGACACAGTAAAAGAAGGACACTCAGATCGTCTTGAAATTATTCCAGGGATGTTAGTTGAAGACAGGATGAACACTTATGTTCTTGGCCAAGGGCCGTGATCTAGGTAACCGAGGAAGCACTCCTTAGCGGGTGAACCTCTGCCCTGGTAATTGCCTGCAGCGTATAATGTGCACAGTTGAAAAGTGTAAATGTACTGCACAATTATTGAATTAATAATGTTTGTACACCCCCGTGAACGGGGAGTAGCCCCGGATTTGACGGTGTTAAAATAAAGTTGTATTATTGTTTTATTATTACAAGTTGGTACGGTAAAGGTACAATTAATGTTTAACAAACTGCCAAAAGACAGGTTTGTATAAACATTCTGACAAAAAACCCTTGTTGCTGTTACATAAGGTTCCAGCATATGAATTACAAGGGAAAAGATACGTAAGTGCAGATTGCACAAGCAATGTACTAGCTGACTATTTACTATTCACTACACACAAAAGCAGGTAGTAATTATCCCCCAGGCCCCACAAGCTTGCGGATGGAGACTCAACCCCCGCTAAAGGGCTGCACGGCTCTGGACCAAAGCCAGAGAAAAGATTAATAGAGTATGCCCCATATACTACCTAATGTAAATGTGATTCGGGCTAATAGATTCGTAGGAATCAAAAGGCAAAGTCAAACTACTGCCGATGGCAACGTCCGGCTTGCTAACCAATAGTACACCCCAAGGTGGGATCCATCCAAGGATTAGCAATGTTTTGTCGCAGAAACTCCGTGTATGCTAAGTTCGGCTGACATAGTGAATCGGGCTCGTCTAGGGGCGTGCCGCCTCACGACCGTCCCTTCCGCCAAAACAGGGATAAATCACCTCACAACAGTCCCTTCCGCCAACAGAGGGATAAGCCGCCTCACGACCGTCCCTCCGCCAACAGAGGGATAAGTCGCCTCACGACCGTCCCTCCGCCAACAGAGGGATAAGTCGTCTCACGACCGTCCCTCCGCCAACAGAGGGATAAGTCGCCTCACGACCGTCCCTCCGCCAACAGAGGGATAAGTCGCCTCACGAACGTTCCTCCGCCAACAGAGGGATAAGTCGCCTCACAACAGTCCCTTCCGCCTATAGAGGGATAAGCCGCCTCACAACAGTCCCTTCCGCCAACAGAAGGACAAGCCGCCTCATAACAGTCCCTTCCGCCAACAAAGGGATAAGTCGTCTCACAACAGTCCCTTCCGCCAACAGAGGGATAAGTCGCCTCACGACCGTCCCTCCGCCAACAGAGGGATAAGTCTCCTCACAACAGTCCCTTTCGCCAACAGAGGGATAAGCCGCCTCACAACAGTCCCTTCCGCCAACAGAGGGATAAGTCGCCTCACAACCGTCCCTTCCGCCAACAGAGGGATAAACCGCCTCACAACAGTCCCTTCCGCCAACAGAGGGATAAGTTGCATCACGACTGTCCCTCCGCCAACAGAGGGATAAGTCGCCTCACAACAGTCCCTTCCGCTAACAGAGGGATAAGTCGCCTCACGAAACGGAAGCCGTACATGCATGCATTCAGGTGTGACCAGTGACTTCATGTGGACGTTTTGCTAGACACTGACTCTATCCGGATATACTTCCAGCTGCAAGTGCCAGGCGAAGCACTTCAGGGACCACTGCATCATCCAACAGGAAAGCCTGCGTATCAATTCTATGAAAATGCAGAACATAATAGGCGTTGCCGTGAACTGTGTTCGCGCTCGCTGTCTAAACTACCGGCAGTTCCAGCACCTTATGGCCGAAAAGAATGCACAATATGAAGAATTCCTGCACTACACCGAAGTGCACTGATGGCGAACTGAGGCTCGCAGGAACAAGTCTGCAGCCAGACGTGGAGCACTTGATGGCGCAGCAATAGCACCAGGCATTAGTGTCACACTAGTCAATATGGTCTCAGTTGCATGCCAATAACACGTAACTCGAATAATGGGTGTTTTCAATAGTCCAACTTTTCAAAATCAGACGTTTGATGATACTAATAACTCACATTCTTGGACGTGCTATTTACAACAGTAGTCAAGGATTTGTGTCAAAAATACACTGCCATCTTTAGCTATAGGCTGTCATTCAACTTTATCCTAACTACATGGTGGCGTAGCAGATGTAGTTCGTTTATGTTATCCAACATTTCCTCAAAGTTACCAGTGACACTGTCATACTAATAATTATGTCTATCAAGATAAGATTAGGCCATCCCAGTGTCGGGGCACATGATCAGTTGTTTGCCTGTCCATCATCATTTGATTGGCCCATTATCCATCCGGTGTGGTCATGGGAGGGGTCACCAGGTCACGGCTACAGGCGAGTTCAGTTACGGCAGGGGTCGGTAACCTTTCTGAATGGACGGCCAAATAAGTTACTTTGGATGGTTTAGCGGGCCAAGCACGCACGCACGCACGCACGCACGCACGCACGCACGCACGCACGTACGCACGCACGCACGCACGCACGCACGCACGCACGCACGCACGCACGCACGCACCCACGCACGCACGCACGCACGCACGCACGCACGCACGCACGCACGCCCGCCCGCCCGCCCGCCCGCCCGCCCGCCCGCCCGCCCGCCCGCCCGCCCGCCCGCCCGCCCGCCCGCCCGCCCGCCCGCCCGCCCGCCCGCCCGCCCGCCCGTCCGCCCGCCCGCCCGCACGCACGCACGCACGCACGCACGCACGCACGCACGCACGCACGCATTATACCCGTGGTAACTGGCACAATACAATCATATACCTTGTGTCTAGCAGTTGTATTAACTACTGATGTAAATAGCACGTCCACGAATGTGAGTTATTATTATCATCAAACATCAAAATCTGGTTTGAGAAACAGTTGGACTATTCAAAATCATATCACCAGATGATCATATCTTTTTAATTCCAGTGTGTTGTACTTTTTCGTTACCAAAATGCATTTCTTGTAAATGGCCATCAAAGATTGAATAACGGCATTAATTACATGGTAGATGCAAGCTTTATCCATGAATAAAGCTAATTTAGAGGTACTTCATTGTTTTAAAAGTGAATTTTATTTATAGTAAACATACAAAGCTATAGGAATATGGAGGAATCACATTTCGAGTAATTTTTTCAAAAAACATAATTCCAGCTGTCATATATAAAATAAATCATAAAGCAAATGCCCGTAAGTTTGCTTTATCACAATAATTTATTATTGGTTGTTCGTTCAGAGTCTGAAATTAGCAGAAAAAAGAACTGACCCATGAACTGGCCCCACAAAAATACGGTGTTTTTTATTAAGATAATTCCAAACAGCCCACCGCCGCACCAATGTGATCACTCATAATGTTCTACATGGAATGATGTCATTATTTAAGTGTTGTGTTAGCAGGGCGTCAAATAAAAAAAATGCGAAGATTTCACCCAAACTTTCTTCAGGTCGATACAATAAAACATATTTCCTGTATTTTGACAGCAAGAAATTAGGTCGGGTGGCAAATATATATGTTTATTCTTGTGCTTTGGTTTATGATGTATTTGCCTTGTCATGTCATAAGGACCTCTAGAGTCAGGGTAACCGTAAACATTGATGTTTTATTATGCCTTTCAGACCAGAACACAATGAATCGTAGCCAACAGGCAGCCGACAAGTCAAATGAAATTCTTGAGAGCGTCAAGGAATACTATGGGAAGGTGCTCAAGAAGGCGGCAGACCTGAAGACTGATGCTTGCTGCACAGCGAAGTATCGCATGGTGAAGTCAACCAAGGAGGCTTTGGCCTTGGTCCACGATGACGTTGTGAGCAGGTGATTGTGGACATTTTTTTCTTGCTGTCTTCATGGGACATATTTGCTATGTTTCTAATGCTTGCACATGATTTTGTTTTAATAAGTCTTGTCTAACGTTGACCAGCTAAACAGAGTTTGCTTACTGGCCAGTATATTTCTAGGACTAAATTTGGTAGAATCTAATCACGTTGGACCTGCGTTGGACCAACATTCCTTTTAAAATCATTACAAGTCCTTAGAAAATTCCTTGAAATTCCCTTATTTTTTTATAAACAAATGCTCCTTTAAATTACTTTATTTTTAAGGTGGTGTGGTATATAAATATCCTGGTCATAAACTGTCTAAACGCGCTTCTGAATCGACATCTTCATTATATTTTGTGTTTTTTCCTTATAGATATTTCGGCTGCGGTCTTATTGCCCCCGAATGTATTGAAGGGATGAAGATCCTTGATCTGGGTTCAGGAGCGGGTCATGATTGCTACATCCTCAGCAAACTGGTTGGGGAGCAAGGTCATGTGACTGGCATTGACATGACAGAGGAACAGCTGGAAGTGGCCAGGAAATATCAACAATTTCACGCTGACAAGTTCGGCTTCAGCAAGCCCAACACGGATTTTGTAAAGGGCTACATTGAGAATCTTGGAGCAGCCGGCTTGACCGACAAACAATTTGATCTGATCATGTGAGTTTTCTTAACTGTGACAACAGGAACTATCCGTCGATCGTTTCATTTGACAAATTAGTTTTATGTGCAGTGATTTTGTAGAATAATACTTTGATTACAAATCATGGTAATCCGTTCATCGCAAACTTTATAGGTATTTCCACGTGTTACGTGGTAGTATTTGCCTTTACAAGTACTATGACACATTACAACAGTTACTATATGTCACCATTTATTAATACTACCAAGCATTACCAGAGTAACCTTGTGTCACATTTCACAAATATTGCCACGCATTACAATAGTTACCACATGTCACCTGTTACAAGTATTACCATGCATTACAATAGTTGCCACACGTAACCCTTTACAAATACTATCAATATAATACATTGTTGTTGATACTGGAACAACTCCTACTACAAAATGACCAATAACACATGTACTAAACATACATACGGCTTGTTTTACAGTTCCAACTGTGTGGTGAATCTGTCTCCAGATAAACGTGCAGTTCTCACCGAGGCTTACCGTGTGCTAAAGGTAGGTTCGCACACATATATACCATTTTCCCGGGTGTCGCACGATAACGTCCTATTAATTTAAGTGTGTGTTTAGACGAGCAACCTGTTTAGAAAGTTCGAAGTAGGAATTGTTGAGCTCTGATAAAATATGATTGGCCATTGCGTCAAAACCGGAGTCAACTATTAGTATGATTGGAGCCAGTCCCAACTCTCCCCGACATAATTATTTGTGCGTTTACATGATTAATTTTTGTAGCGCAATATCAAGTGACAAAGCGTTGCTGCCCACGATCTTTGTTTCTCATGGTATTAATCGTTCTAATTTAAACAAGTATTGCATACGATGACCTTCAGGCACAATAAAAAACAGTCCTGCTGTGTGTGGCTGGTGACTGTTCAAGATAGGCTAGGATAACTATTTGATGGAGAAAGTTGGTAAAAGCGGACTGATGTATTTATAGGAAGGAGGAGAGCTTTTCTTTGGAGACATGTACGCTGACAGAGACCTGCCTGAGGAGATCAGGAAGAACAAAGTGCTCTGGGGTAGGTACTTGGGTTGTCACGGTTCTGGGTCTGGAACTGACGCCGCGGGCCCCAATAGGCACGGCGGGTATCTGTTATTCACACTTCCAGACCGGAGCAGTCACACCACTAGTTATTAGAAATAAAGTCACGCTTTCTTGGTAGTAGTAACTTAACTATATTTAATGTAGTAATTTTGCGACACGTTAGTTGTAAATTAACACGAAAACGACACTGTCGCAGCACACGCCCATGCCCTGTAATGTGTCAAGATGAAGATTGTTTTATACAATAAATTGCGACATATCCGAGAGTTCAAGTGTACACAAACCCTTCAAACGGAAACATTTCTTGTAAAGCGTTTTGAATTGACCAAAGGACTGGAAAAACGGCATAAAAGAAATTATTATTATTGTGTAGCTTAGTCGCATTCTTTAGCAGTACGTGTATTTAATATTTAATACTACTTCTGATAATAATAAGCATTATGCGTATATAATGTAGAATAATAATAATAATGCATTTCTCTTTGCAATCGTGAAATGAATAAAATACAAAAGGTACAATATATGCATAAAAAACTACATAATTAGGACAACAATGCACATTAAAACAGTTATTACTACAATGTATAATGACTAAATATAATATTTTATGGTATTTTCTACGCCACAAAATAATATTGCGACACACTTCTCTCAACAGTTGAGGGCATTGCTGGCTCCCTCTGGTGGAAGGATATGTATAAGATCGCGGAGGAAGTGGGCTTCAGTCGCCCCCGTCTCTTTACCGCAACCAAGATTGGGGTGAAGAATGCAGAGGTGGAGGCCATTATTGGTGAGTGCCCTGAAGTGACATACAACACCGTGCCAGGTAGAGTAATTTATTCGAGCATGTTTCACTTTTAACACTTACAAACTATTAACACTTAGAAGCTAGATGATTAAGAAACTGGGGGTCTTTCTCTGAATCTGCTGGTAATAATTGTTTAATAGCAGTCATCTTAGATGTTATGTAAAGTGTAATGTAAGGCGTATGAATAAAGATAGATATACAGTGTCTCTTAGTTAACATTATTTATTGGTCCGCGCCTGTGTAGCTGCACCGATCGACGCTCTCCATAACTACAGCTGATTCTGCTACGTCTACCCAGTCTACAGCGCTCAACTTTGTATATGTGTTTTATGAATACACCAGGAGGACGCTGGTGTGAGTGATTTTATCAAGTGTTTTGAGTCTTTCTACTATTTTATCCGACTTACATTTGTGATTGCACCTGTGTGACATTGACAAGTTGGCGATCAGTCATGTGTTACCCGAACAAAGTGGACATTGCTTGCACGCCCTCCTTGACCCGAGACTACCTGTATCGGTTACGGTCCAGCGGTCACAGTCACTTTAGGCTTAACAATACTGCCTGAAGAGCTGCTTGTGAAGCAGGGGTGGCACTACAGCGGCCCACCCATCGAGGTTACCGTGGAGGTGCACGCAAACAACGACCGATACGTGTAATTGTATCTGCACGACCAATAGCACCTGCTAAGTCCGTACCTCGAGTACGCCACCTAACGAGTATCAGCACAAGGACAAAAACACCATCACTGAAAGTTGTTTTGCTAAACACCAGATCTCTCTGCAACAAAGTATCTGTTGTGAGTGAAATGTTACTAGATGCTGCTGCTGACATCACCTTCTTCACAGAGACATGGTTGCGAGATGAGCACCAAGACATAGTGAACGATCTAACCCAGCCGGGGTTCGAGTTTAAGAAACTCAACCGATCGCAGAAGCGTGGCGGTGGTCTGGGTGTTCTGCACAGAACTTCACTGAACTTGGTTGTGCGCAGATCTGCAGTGACACCGACACATTTCGAGGTTTTACAACTGTCGTGTGACAAGCCATCGTACTACTTTGTGTTGATATATAGGCCACCATCTTCCAATACATCCGACTTTCTGAACGAGTTCGAAGATCTCGTAACGTCACTTGCGATCATCCCCGGACGACTATTGATATTGGGCGATTTCAATATTCACTTTGACAATGCACTATCGCCTGGAGTAAGCCGAATAACGAACATTATGGCATCGACAGGACTCGTCCAGCACATGACTGGTTCCACGCACCGTTCCAGCCACACACTGGATGTCGTTATCTCGCGAAAAGAAGACACCTTCCTCACATCCCCTGCTGTTATCCTACCGAACACATTCTCAGATCATCACACAATAATATTCTCTATTGAAGGAGACGCGCCGCGCCTTCCAACCAACAAGTGGCGCCTATCCGGTCTCGAAATCGACAAACAGATATACACGTCGCAAATAAACAACGTCAAACAACACATCAGAAACGCAAAAGCTGCTTACTACGATGCAGCACTGAACAACGCCGATGCAAAAACAACATTCCAGGTGTTACATTCACTAACCGAAAGCAGTGACCGGAAATTGCCTGATCGCAAGAACGATGAAATCCTGTGTAATGGCTTCGCTGAGTTCTTTGAAGAAAAGATCCAGAAAGTCGTTGGTTTTACGCGCTCGAAAGTAACAATAGAAGGTATCGTGATGCCAACCCTGCCTGCTGCTCCACCTGCGTTGCAAAGTCTGAACAGTCTCTGTTCAACTGACGCTGAAGAGCTGCAAGCGATCATCAAGTCTAGACCAACGAAATGCTGTCCACTTGACGTGCTACCTACATGGCTACTTAAAACTACTTTAACCGCCACGCTATTCACGCTCGTCAATATCGTAAATGCGTCACTAATCACAGGAACATTTCCTAAACAATTTAAAACCGCCCTAGTGACACCATTACTGAAGAAAGCCTCGCTTGACCAGAACGAACTAGGGAACTATCGTCCCGTCTCCAACCTCGCTTTCATCGGAAAGTTGATCGAGCACGTTGTCCTCAAACGCCTTAACCAGCACATGACGACGAATAACTTGCATGATAAAATGCAATCCGCTTACAAACAACACCATTCCACTGAAACAGCTCTGATGAGAGTGCAACACGACATAGTGCGAAACCTCGATTCAGGACGGTGTGTTATGCTGGTTCTCCTGGACACGAGTGCAGCATTCGACACAATTAACATTGACATATTGTTGAACACTCTGGGTTCACGTTTCAACATCGGCGGCACGGCATTGGACTGGTTTAGGTCATACTTGACCGGCAGATCACAGTGTGTCACGGTTGGTTCGTCTTCTTCGATCACAACTCTGATTTACCATGGAGTTCCGCAAGGCTCAGTTCTAGGACCAGTGATGTTCAATATGTACACGACATCCATTGCGGATATATGTATGAAGAACAATGTGCTGTTCCATCGCTTTGCTGATGACATCCAACTATATGTCAGCTATAACCCCATTATGTCTGATGAGCTGGAAAACGCAAAACAGCTGATCATCCAGTGCATAGCAGAAATACGAGCATGGATGCTGTTACATCAATTGAAACTAAATAACGAAAAAACCGAGTTTATCGTGCTGCAGTCACCGCACAATCTACGAGTCTATGGCAGCCCCAGCTTGGAGCTACCTGGGCTAACATTGACATCTACGGACGCAGTGAGAAATCTGGGCTGCTACTTTGATAGGCATATGAAATTGGACCGCCTCGTGTCCAGCTACTGCTCTTCGGCATATTACCATCTGCGACTGATCAGCAGAATCCGACACCTGCTGACGCGAGACGCGTGCCATGCCGCAATACGTTGTCTTGTGCTGAGTCGCCTCGACTACTGCAATGGTCTACTCGGTGGACTGAACAATGGACTGACCAACCGACTCCAACGAGCACAAAACTCTGCCGCTCGCGTTATCAACCGTGTCAGACGGCGAGATCACGTCACACCGATTCTGCGATCGCTGCATTGGCTGCCGATCAAGATGAGAGTAACATTCAAGATCTGTACTTGCATGTATAAGATCCTGCATGGCTTGGCCCCGGACTACCTCAATTGTGCGATAGCTCGCAACGCGTCTACTCGTGCATTGCGATCGGCGAGTGACACAACATTGCTCGCAGTGACGGTGCCGAGGAGAACGGTCGGAAGGTGCAGCTTTGCAGTGGCAGGTCCAACCATGTGGAACAGCTTGCCTAAGAGTGTGAGAACAACTGAGACATTGGCAGCTTTCCGAAAACAACTAAAAATTCACTTATTTCGTTCACACTACCTGCCTCGATGACACTGATTTGTATTCTATGACGCTGCTTGGTTTTAAATTGTTCGGTTTGAAATTGTATTTTTACACACTAATTTATTGTTTTATAATGATTTATCTTAGATTATTTATTTATTTTTACTTACTTATTTCTCTTAGATTACTTATTTATTTATCTTAGACTATTAATTTGATCTTATCTTATGTATTTAATTAGTCTATATTTTAGATTTGGTCAACACGTCATAGTAATGTGTTCTTATTTATCTTAGCTTATTTACTTATTTATCTTAGCTTATTTATTGTTACCTTACCTTACGTATTTAGTGAATTTATATTTTAGATTTAGTCAACACATCATATTAATGTGAAGCGCTTTGATTGGTATTTAGTTAGCTAAAAAGCGCTATATTAAGAAACGGAATTATTATTATTATTATTAGTGGTGTTGAGTTACTAGAATGATTGGAACTAATTCATAGTTGTTATTGTTTTGCTGAATATTTTTTTAATAGCATGTTTGAGCTATAGAACCTTTTCTTTGGTGTGCTGATATAGTATGAGTTTAATAATATTTTTTAGTTGGTTGGAAAATGCTGGCCGCATGTTATCTGATAGCGACTAGAATAATGTCTTTGTATATTATTTAAATTGCCTCACCAGTATAACAAGATTGAAAATGGTTGCCATCCAAACCAAAATCTCTAGAACAAGGAGGCCATTTGGCTTATCGAGAGTCCAACGATTATTTATGTATGTATAACACGCCCTTCTGAGATATTTGTCCATTTTGTTTTTTAGACATAATCACGTTGCGCGGATTTACACAATCAGTATATGATTTGTTTCATTGATGTACTGTCCTATGGGAGAATTAATACTTTCTTACACCCCGGTGCAGCAATGCATTGTTAATTTCCCTCAGTAGTTACACAAAAATAACTTCGGAGTATACGTCTGACTATGACACAGTGCCAATGGCTGTCCGGGGCCAATTGCTGTCCTTGGAGATGATAAGTCCCACGTGTAGCAATGACATTTAATTCACTGTGACATATGTATACACCAATGTGAAAGGGATTTCTTCATGTTACAGAGTCATATATGTCCCACCTTTTTGTCAACGTGTACACATATGTTAGCTCAATGACACATGCATGTGTGACTTTGTTGTTTCCAGGTGACGCCAAGTTTGTGTCCGTCACTTTGCGTCTATTCAAGCTGCCACAGGAGAAAAAACCAGTGACAGAGGTTGTCTACAACGGAGGCATCACTGACTTTGAGGACAGCTTAAAACTGGACCATGAATGGACATTCACAGTAAGACACCGCACTGTTAATGTATACCCAGAATCAACTGCTTTCATGGTCAACAACATCCCTGATCAACATTCTCAGTCGTCAACAACCTCTGATCAAAAGACTCCCTAATCAACAACGTCACAAATCAACGGCCTCCCTGATCAACAACCCCAATCATCAACAACGTCAGAAATCAACAACATCCCTGATCAACAGCCTCCGTAATCAACAACCTCACTGATCAATATCTCTATTGATCGACATCCTCCCTGATCAAATGCCTTATTGATCAGCTACATCACTGATCAACAGCCTCACAGGCCAACAACCTCCCTACCTAGCAGCCCGCCTGATCGACAACCTCCCTGATCAACATATTTACTAATCAACAGCCTGTCTGATAACCAACGACCTCAATCAAAAATCTTCCTGATCAACTACCTCACCATCAACAGCCTCACCGATCAGTAACCACCCTAGTACTCGGGACAATAGTAATGCATTTTACCCTGATTAATTTTGTTCAACATTTATAGTTATGCAAACATTCAGTCCCCAAATGTATACTATTAATGCCAACGCTGCATGTGTATTGCCTCTTTACCATGCATGGAAATCTTTCACGTTGTGGTGGCATTTATGTAACAAAATATGATACTGTATTTTATTTATTAATTCATTGGATGTCACATACCTACCCAAATAATTTCAGTTGATCTGAAAAACTCTTACAATAATGGTTGTATAAATACTATATTAATGTATTTCTAATATGGTTAACCAACATGTTTGTGCGTGTGTGCAGTGTTTTTAATTACTTTGATACACGGGCAAATCGTCTATATCACTCCGCCCGTATGAGAAAAATGTAATATTAACTGACTTTGACAAAATGTAAAACAAAACCAGGTTTTGCCCGTATAACATTCCACACTGAACCTTAAAAAGAGAGCGTGTGTGTGTATGCGCACACGCACACGCACATGCGTGCATGAATGTATTTGGCCGAGATAATTAAGACCATGTCTGCTGTTGTGTCATTAGAAAGACGAGCCGGAGGTTGTCAGTGGTGATGTTGCGTCTATTCTCAAGAATTCCCGATTCTCTAGCACGTTCACGTTCACGGCCACAAACAAGCAGCCTGCAGTCAAGGAGGTGAGGCCAGGGTGTCTAGCTCTAGGGAAACACAACATCGATGCATTTGATAGTACCGCACACCCAATTTCCCGAAAATGTTCGCATTATCGCCCACGCACCTTGACCACGTACAACAAATATTTATGATCAAAACGCAGACAACGAATATGCACAAATGCAACAAAACAAGGCAAAATGATCAGAAAGTTGTCGGTAAAGGAGCCCACGTTGTCAAATAATCTTCATCTCTTCACAACATTTAGCAAACACAACATTTTTAACTGCAGTACCGCAAATGTGCGATTAACTCCAGCTGCTCACATTATCGCTTACCGCCATCTTGGCCACATGGAAAACATGTTTATGATCACAACGCATACGATAAACATGCAGAAATGCCACCAAATGGGCAGAAAGTGTCGAATATATTCTTCACGTCATCTGATCCGTTGTTTTTGCAGCTGGGTGACGCTTCGGTCATCATCACTCACAAACTCACCAATCTCGCCCAGTTTGTCTTCCTTTTGTATAATTTAACTGTATCCATATAGTTAGTATACAATGTAATAATGTTCACTTTCGTTCATGCGTTGTCAATTTAAGTTATTTTTGCTTTTAGTTTCTGCAGGGAGCGGTAATCCTCATTACAACGCAAGCTTGCATTAGCACCCACCCCATATAATAAAACAAATATCACCCTACCCCCCATGGGTGATATCGCAATTAAATATGGCAAGCCTGTGTGGCCAGCTGCATCTAAGTAGACACAATACACAGATTTCCGTCTTATAAACTGAAAGAAAACATTTGCAAGTGTCATGTGGGTGAAAAACTGCCTCCGTAATTCAATTAGCCCATCGCGCGTCAGGTTTGTTCATGTGTGAATAGTTAAAGAAATATGCGAGCAGTCAGTTTGAAAAAAAGAGTATGTACTTTTGTTAAAATCAACGACTTTGATTGTATCTTACGTAAATGTATAGCCTTATGTTATAGTATGTAGAGCAAAACCACTTTTGCCAAAAAACAATTGGGCAGGATCCGGTAAAAAATAATTAGATAATTTGTTCTATGATAACATTTTGTACAAGCGAACTAGCACGTTGCTGAAGAGGTTCGATATTTCGCGAAATGACTCTGAAACGAGAAAAACGAAAACATGTTAATGATAAGGAATCGTTAAGTAATATGTACAGTAAGTTAAAAAAAAAACTGCATACTTTTGTTATAGTGACATTTGCCTTTGTTTTACAGAATTTCGGTTTGACGAAATTAATTGAATAATTTGTCCGATGATTTCATTCAAATAAACCCAAAATTGGCACACGCGAACTAGCATGTCATATTCGATAATAGATAGGCTCGATAGTTTGCGAAATTAGTGACAAACGAGACGAGTGAAAAATCTAATTGTGGAGGCAGCTTTAATTACTAGAAGTAGTGAATGAAATTCAGTTGCTGAACACCTTTCAGACACCTTGTCTCATTTGCTTAGAGATCGTGGATGGTCAATCCATTTGAATATATCACTAGTGACACATTGTCTCATTTACTAGTGACACACCGTCTCATTCGCTTGCAGGTGGTAAAGGTCAACCCGTTTGTGTATATCACTAGTCACACATTGTATCATTTACTACTGACACAGTTTCTCGCTTCGTTTGCAGGTCGTGATGGTCAACCCGTTTGACTATGTTGCTCGTGAAGGAAAACAGAATGGAAGCAAATGCTGTCCTAGTGACAAGGCACAAAACAACAATTGTCCCGGGGACAAGGGACAGAGCAGCAAGTGTGGAACTGCCAAGGTGGAAAGCAAATGCTGCGGAGGCAAATAAATAATGGCCTAATCTCGGCTGACAGAGATATTGATGGCAATAGCACAAAGCCATGCAAGGACACAGAGCTAAACCAGAGAATATTATTGTTGCACTGTCACTAAACACAAACCACTCTTACTAACGTCACTAGCCAATAGTAGTTGATATACCTTCATAAAGATGTTTTCTGCTGCCTACATTTAAGGGTAGCATACGTATCATATATAATTATTAACGTCGCCATCGTACATCAAAATGGTTTTGTATGTATGTATATATGCACGCACACGCACACAATTTTATTAAAAGTGTTACCTTATGAGCAGTGTGAATATGTTTAGAAACCGAAATTGAGAGAAACATTCTACGTATAGAACAACTGTTGACTTTCTCCTGTGCACTTGCCATTTATAACTTACTTTGGATGACGATATATTGTTGAAAACATCCAATGATGTTATATACAGTTCCGTTACATTGGAATTGGTTCATGATACTTTGTTTTACACCATTCATCACCATCTTGGGTTGATACGGTGGTATCATATCAATGAGTTTGTGGATCCACGACAGGAAAAACACAGAATGCTGCACTATGCATATTTTGACATCATTTGTTTTACTTCGAACATCTAATAAGCATGTTAGTTTTGCCGGACTCTGTGAAATTAAAAGGGACCGAGTGTGTATCAAAAAGCAAATGTCGTGACTTTGAAAAGTATTTAAACTTACGTTTGCATGAAACACATTGTCTGGGAACTTCTAGATTGTAGAAGTAGATGAGGAAGGCCTAACTAAAGATGGAGGGACAGTATTAAAGGGAATAAAAACAACTATTGCTTGATATCATATTATATTACATCTTGTAGTATATTTCCATTTCCACAACACCGACAAATTCATTAGAATCCAGTTAATTAATAATTCGAAATAATACTCTGTTCTACCGGCCTGCCTCGATTATGCATATTTTCTCGCTCTGTGAATACAATGGAGCCACTTGCATATGTATGGTATTTGATTTGCAAAAATGTTTTTCGTCAGATCATTTTGACTGTGACGCATGGTCTTGTATTAACACCTGCTCACTGGACGAAACAGACAAAGCATTGTACTTCATGTACTTCAACAGTATCTAGTTAAACTTGGCAACCAGTACTATTTCAAAACACCTGCGAGTACAACACAACCCAACACGCCATTCTATACGTCAACGATTGTGACGTAGAACACGCACGTCAGAAAACCGCAAATCTACGCCAAAGCGTGTCCATTCGCCTTTGAAAATATTCAAATGTCTCCATTTCTGGCTGATACACCAGGATCCATCCATTACAGTTCTTCTGGTAGTTGTGGAAGAGTTCTACATACATATTCTTCGCAACATTCATTGTTAAACAAACAAGAAAAGCGCTCGTGCAGCGACCGCTTGCGACGAGTACCGAGTTGTCATGTGCTTAGTTTGCCGTGTTTAATGTGTCGTGTGCGTTGTTTAATTTGCAATGTCCCTCATTGGACGCAGCAAACTCCCAATCAGTGGCGCCACATAGTGAATGTAATATACAGATTCTGCACATCGTCATTTCAGTTGGTAAATTCCTATTTGCTGTCAATACATCTCTGAATTTCAGTTGCAAACAATTGTGGATAGCGTTTGCGTTGAAAATGTGTGTAGGAACAAAACAACGTTCGTGTTTGTTTGAAAATATGTTGCGTATACGCATGTGCACAGTTGAAATGACGTAAATCACTAACAAGTCGTAAATAACAATTGCGCAGCCAACCAGGCCGTTTATACCACTCTTCACAGTCCATTTTGAATTTATCATAAAGTTGTGGCAGTTGTGATATGCTGAGTGGCAGCACTGTCGGGGAGTTTGTGGACGCAACGCACACTCCCAGACAATGGCTCCGCTCAGTCATGGGCGTCCGCAGGGGGTGGGGGGCAAGGGGCAGTTGCCCCCTTGGATCTGGTTTTTTTGGACGTATATTCGTGAGCTCAAAGTATATATTGGTTGATGTGTTTATCAAATTCTAGGTTTGAATCAATTATAACCCCAATGTCTATTTGTTCTTCTATTCCTCCTAATTCATGGGCAGTATTATGTTAAATCACGGACACTACATTGGCGACGAGCATACATTTTAAATACGAGTGTTAAATAACGGACACTACATTGGCGACGAGCACACATTTTAAATACGAGTGTTAAATAACGGACACTACATCAGCGACGAGCACACATTTTAAATACAAGTGTTAAATAACGGACACTACATTGGCGAAGAACATACATTTTAAATACGAGTGTTACATAACGGACACTACATCGGCGACGAGCACACATTTTAAATACGAGTGTTAAATAACGGACACTACATTGGCGACAAGCATACATTTTAAATACGAGTGTTAAATAACGGACACTACATCGGCGACGAGCACACATTTTAAATACGAGTGTTAAATAACGGACACTACATTGGCGACGAGCATACACTTTAAATACGAGTGTTAAATCACGGACACTACATCGGCAACGAGCATACATTTTAAATACGAGTGTTAAATAACGGACACTACATCGGCGACGAGCACACATTTTAAATACGAGTGTTAAATAACGGACACTACATTGGCGATGAGCATACATTTTAACATTCCGTCGACCTGAAGACCAATCTTAGAATGGGGGCGGCGCTCGAAATATCCAGTATTCCGCATTTTGTCAGCAAGGGCGATGCGACGCAGCTCGGAACAAAGTGGACAAAACGGCGGCGGACTTTTCGTAAGATCGAAATGAGTGAATGATAAATATATAAAGAGATATTCT
Source organism: Lamellibrachia columna (assembly GCA_963662155.1). Taxonomy (NCBI): domain Eukaryota; kingdom Metazoa; phylum Annelida; class Polychaeta; order Sabellida; family Siboglinidae; genus Lamellibrachia; species Lamellibrachia columna. The sequence continues at coordinate 16,102,290 of OY759264.1, read as the reverse complement.
TCACGCTGGAAAACCTCGGTGAGGACGATGACTATGATCGAGCGATGAATGTAATGACAGATTATTTCAAGCCAAATGTAAACGTTCCATTCGAACGACACATGTTGAAGCAGGCGGGGAAAACAGAGGATGAAACAATCGACCAGTCTGTAACCAGAATGAGACAATTGGCGATTACCTGCGATGTTGTGGCTGAGGAAAATAACATGATCAGAGATCAAGTGGTCGAATCTTGTTGTTCACAACGCTGATCTGCATGCCAGGAAAATTGAAAGAAATAATACGGAGACACAAGAGGTGAACAAAGTGCCATATTATGAAAACAAATCGAGGAAATTTGGTGGGCCAACATCAAACGGTCAGAGTCAAGGCTGGCCTCAAAAATAAACTTCAAAATTCTGGATCATGTTACATATGTGGAAAACCTGATCATATCGCACGTGATCCAAAATGTCCGGCTAGAAACGAAGTATGTCGGAAATATGACATGATCGGACATTACGTAGCAATGTGAAAACAAAACAGGTGCGTGGTAGATACAACAAGGGTAAAACTGTAAACACAGTGTCACATAAAAAGGACACAAAGAGTTCTGGGCCCGAGGTTATAAACCGTACTTAACTCAACTGAGCACGGTTTCATGCTCAAGCCTCGCTTTCACACTATGCTCAAACTCAGGCGAGGTTATAAAACATCTTGAGCACGAAATCGTGCTCAGCGTTGAGCACGAAATGCTGAAATCCTGAGTATGTGCTCAACGCCGTGCTCAAGCATAAATAAAAATGGCAGCTCACGCATTGAAGTCGTTGAAAGTTCGTCCTTTTCGAAAAGATACGCTGTCCGATTTGAGCGTCCAGGCCGCCTACTTCCGAGTTTTATCCGTATGAAGAACTGATGGAATACGACATTTGTTAAAGGTTTCTTTTGATGCCTCGAACTGCACTATTTGACGAACATTTGTTACACACACACACACACACACACACACACACACACACACACACACACACACACACACACACACACACACACACACACACACACACACACACACACACACACACACACACACACACACACACACACACACACACACACACACACACACACACACACACACACACACACACACACACACACACACACACACACACACACACACACACACACACACACACACACACATTATGTAAACCATGGACATTCTAATGAAATATCAAAATAAAACATTATTAATGTACCACAGATCATAATTTTTTACCTTTGACAACATAAATATATTTTTTGTAACGAAATTGATGTTATATTAACACTTGTATTCATTGAAAAAGAACAACTTGTCGTGTTCTTCGGTACATTTCCAGAAGTTCTAGTTACCACGTCGTAAGTGAACATGGCAAACATAATTAGGTTGCCGACTTTCGAATCGCTTAGTTAGGGCTTAGCCATAGCCTGAGCCAGGCTGCGAGGTACTACTTTTTACTATTTTATTTTTAGATAGTTTTATGTTGTGACTCGTCTCATTCTGTCTGTTAAATCGTTCACTGTGTGCCCGACTTTCCACACAACGCGTAATATTAGTGATGGGTTGATTTTTCTCCGGCGCTTTTTCCCGCAAAAGAGACGCTTGCAGCCGAAATTCTTCGTCCACCACTGTTTATATGCGGAAGTATCTTTGTTATCTTTTTCAAAAAGAGAGTTCCATTTGGACGTTTGTGCATTTGAAAAAACCGCGTCGTGTCGTACTCAGCTGAGTACATACTCAAGATGTTTTATAACCTCAGTTGAGCACGAATACTCTGGTGAGCACGAAATATCAGACTTGAGAACAGACTTGAGCTTGAGTTTGAGTACGATTTACAACCTCGGGCCCAGGTCAACAACCTTCTTGCGTGCAATATAATGAGGTCGGTCAAAGAGAACATCACAGTCACACACAGAGGTGTTTACATACCCGCACGATATCCTTTAGTTGCCCGGTGCAGTATATTTTCAAGAAACGCGTTTCAACATCATAGTCTCAGATGATCCACCCTCGTTCTCAAAGAAGCAACTCTGGCATGGATGTTCAGCTAGATTTAAACCGTTTTTTCAAGAGCGTCATCTCGGCTGTTTGAACGTCATCATGACGTCATAATTGATTTTTCTAGCTCCGTTGAGTGATAACGAAGTGAGGATCCCGATCGTATGTGTAACTAATAGTTACTTAGTGGTGAGGTCATGTAATGCATCATATTTAAACTTGCAAATATACCAGTTCTCCGGACGGGATAACTTGGTAGTTTGTAGAAGGTATCCGTAGTTAGGGGGTCACCAATAAGGAATGTCACGTTCAGAGGTGTGGTGTGGTGGACGGGAGTTTTTGGGTATATTTAAAACGAGACAAAAGTCGTGGTTTTGGGGCCATGCACCTAAAGGAAATAATAAAAACTAACCATGTGAAACTCAAATAAATAATATCACGCCGCTGGTTAACTCAGAATGTCTTCTAAACGGTTGAGATGCTGGTCATTTCTCTGGTTGACTGAGCGCTGACGTGTTAATCAGCGAGACCGATAAGCGCATGCGCAGTTCTATGAAAATCTCAAACAAACGTGTTATTTTGCCAGAAAGAAGACTAGTTTAGTAAACAAAGGCCAACATACGTTACATGAGTTGAGTTTGAACGCAAACAGCAAAGCCACAACGTATTGGCAAATATACGAATAGGTGTATACAAATAATATTTTCATTTGTCGAGCGAATTTGGCTAGACTTTGGCACACGTGACGTAGGGTTATCTAATAATATGGGCGACCCATAAATTTACATGATGTGTGTTCAACAAGGTTTTCCCAGGAAAACACTGGCGTGATATTCTTAATTGTAGTTGCAAATGATTATGTTTTACTAAATATTATTGGTGCATAGAACCATGACTTTTGTTTCCCTTTAAACTGAGTTCCAACGGAAAAGGAACGCGGACACTACCATACATCGGTGAAGTCTGCAGTGGCGCGCGAAATGTTGGTGTGCCAGCAAAAAGTTCTACAAAATACCAGCCTGTTGCATCCCAATCCCTGCAAAAACGTCACCGAAAACTCGTGAGGAGGACGTAGTCATTCATCGGAATTCCCATGCAGTATTGGTGTCTGGGATACCAATAATCCCATTGGCAGCACCACGAATCCTTGGGAGGATGTCTAGTGTGTGGGTAGGCACATGTGTGTCTTTTAGTATGTCATGACTCAGACTCACGATTGTGCAACAATACAGAGAAGAACTCCACGAGGTCTTCACTACATGCATCATTACACATATTACACCTACAAAACATGCACATTTATCTTATTATTAGATACACAAACACGTGAATTATGAATTAATGCATGGATATGGATATTTATGGATAGCCCCTTACTAGCCAATTTACCCATCATCCGAACGGGAAAACTTGGTAATTACTGTCATAATAAAAATATTTTCTATGATTGTTACAAGTTTCGTAAACCCCTTCACTGATTTGTTCGACAGTGTGTGCGGGGGGGGACTACATGCACAACTATGGCAGGGATGGTTTACGTAATTTGGAACAATCGTACAAGCACGCATAGTGTTGCGAAAAATCTACGAAGATTATTTCCTGCGAAAGGTAATAGTGGGGAGAATTAAAAAAAAAAATTAAGTATTACGAATTCTTCCTGGGTCGTACGCTGACCGCTGAAAGTTTAGCGCCTGAGATTCAAAGTGTCCTTGTAATTTTATAAAGGTACTTGATACATATAATAATAGATAATATTTACATATATAAATACGTAAATATTATCTATTATTATATGTATCAAGTACCTTTATAAAATTACAAGGACACGCATTTCAATACGACAGTAGAGGTGGCGATGACGTGACGGGGCAATTATAAAAAATACAATTGACGTTTATAATTGTCTACATTGTTTTCACAATGCCTATTCATTTGAACGATAAAACATGCCTATGTTTGGATAACTACCTATGAATGGTCCCGCCTGCCGAATCGGATGTCGAAGTGCGCCAAACCTCTCGTGAAACATGATGACCTCCAGTGCATCGAACACAACACAGAAGGAAACTCGTTTCACCGTAAATATATGTCAAATAATAACATTGCGTTGAATATCTTTATTGTTCGAAGTTAATTTGTAAAAAATAAAAAATTCTCTTTATGCCAACTGTTATGCGTAACCATGTTCTGTGCCATGCCATTGCGCGACCCATTGTCAGTGGTCAGATTGTTTAGTAACACTAGTCACTATGCAACATATGAATAACCTTCACTGAAATATATAGCAACGAATGAATGATCTTATTTAAGCGACGATAGGCCTACTGGACACCAAAAAAGAACACGAACATGACACGGAGGGGGACAGGAGTGTCAGCGTTGATGTTCACAATTGGAACATTCAATATGACACGGATGGGGACAGGAGTGTCAGCGTTGATGTTCACAATTGAACATTCAACATGACACGGAGGGGGACAGGAGTGTCAGCGTTGATGTTCACAATGGAACATTCAACATGACACGGAGGGGGACAGGAGTGTCAGCGTTGATGTTCACAATGGAACATTCAACATCGAAAGTGTACGTTCGTTTATCGCTGCCAACTTCCCTCATTGCGTTAGCTGCTAACACTTGCGCCGGTCGTGAGACGGCAACAGCGGCGGCCGAAATCGAAGAGGCATGTAGATCACTACGAGGCTGGTGGCACACCAGCAATGCCGCGTGTCCTGTAATCCAGAATCTCCCTAGACGTCGTGAAAATGCTGTGATCGATGGTTGACTGCCGCCGAGCGGATGGCTTGGCTAAGCTGGCATCACAATTCGACATTCGTCTGGAAAACAATATTTATATTTTTTAATTGGGTGCAACATTGCTGCATCATCTTCATGCCTCACACTACATTCAAAACCTGAATAATCCACTCATATGCAACTATTACAGATGTTATATATGATTGCACGCTATACAGATTTGACAGCAAGCCACAGCAACTACTCCATCAATACAAGCGAGAATATGAAAAACGAATGTTTGCTGCGGTATTTCCCGTGGTAAAGTGACGTGCGATAAGTGTATGATGGGATGCCTGCCACGGGGGGACAGGGCGAGTATCCTTATTTAAATGAAAACTAGCTTCAAAATTCTTGCGTATCTTGAAAGGTGTTTCAACTGTTTCCTTTGAAATTATAAAGGGACATAAATAATGTAACGGCGATAGCATGCAACGACTTGGAACATTGGAAACAAGTGTTCTTGTGGATTTTGTGTGTTATCCTTTCACACTGGTCGAGGTAGTGGAAAAACAGAAAGTGTCCCACCTCACGTTTCATTGCAGCGAAACACTGATTAAATGGAATTAGCAACAATGACATGTCCATTTGGACAGAATATTTGGTGATGAAGAATTTGCTAAGGTGTTGAATGAAAATCAACCACACTATGTACCCGAACGAGGTGACCAACAGACCCGCCGCAGTCGCTGCATCGCCACTGCATCCACGGATTCAGCTTGTTGTCGGCCGTCACACAGACGACCGCGACTTTCTTCGCCACCGACGGAGTTTCAACAACGCATCGTTGTCTATATTTACGCAACAAAACATAAAGCTATGCGCATCATTCTTGGAAACGTGTGGCAGAGTGATGTCTATACTTTAACATGCATATGCATACATGTATTGTTAGCTTTTTTACCTTGTACGCTATATTTATCCTAATCAAATGAATAATTTGGTTACCATTTGACGTTGCAATACCACACTGCTCTGAAACGTTCATATCAGCACTTATTGTTACTCCTAAGTTCTTTTCTTTTACCATTTTATAGATTACATTCAAGTTCCCCTGTCCCTTGTGTAGTCATTTACATTTCCCGAAATTGAATAACATATGCCATTTTTCAAACCATTTAATTAATTTATCTAGATCGTCTTGTAAATGTTTATCACAACCATCGTTAACCTATATAATCACTTTTGTGTCATCTGCAAATTTCAGTACATAGCTTTTTATAATTATTATCGTCCAAGCCATTGCTATATATACATATTAAGAATATTCAAGGTCCTAATACTGGTCCTTGTGGTACCCCACTCAAAACTTATTTCCAGTTTGAAACTTCTACATCTACTACAACACGCAGCCTTCTGTAAGGCAGCCATTTTTCTATCCAGTCAATTATGCCATCTCCAATGATATGGGCTTTTAATTTAAGTAGAAATCTTTGATGTGGCACTGAAAATCTAAGTAGACAATATCTACTAGTGACACCTCGTCTTCTTAATTTAATAATTTATGCCTAACAAGGAAGTACACAATAAGTTTCCGAGCAATGTGGGATTGCTGCTTCAAAAGGAAATCAAATTCTAGGGCTAATTAGGAGAACTATCATGTATAAGGAGAAACAGCTAATTGTACCCCTGTACAAAGCAATAGTTAGACCACATTTGGAATATTGTATTCAAGCATGGAGGCCGTATCTTAAAAAGGACATAGACTAGCTAGAAAGAATACAACGAAGAGCAACCAAAATGATTCCAGGATTGAGAGACCTTAGTTATGAAAGTCGCTTATTACAATGTTTGACAACACTAGAGACCAGAAGACTAAGAGGAGACCAAATAGAAGTATTTAAAATAGTGAACGGTTATGAGGATGTTGATAGGAATATGTTCTTCAAAATTTAAGAAGGCAGTAGAACCAAAGGACACGACGGAGCATTACTTAAGGAGCAGTGTAGTTTGGACATGAGAAAGTACTCTTTCTCACATTAATGAATGGAACAAACTGCCAAATGATTGTGTTAATGCTAGTAGTGTGAATATGTTTAAAAATAGAATTGACATATATTTGATAAGGGTGGGTTACACATAGATCAGAAAATTGTTGGACTCTCGATAAGCCAATGGCTTCCTTGTCCACTTTGCCATCTGGAACTTGTCGTTTGGGATGGCAATCTTGTTAAATCTTGTTTAATCTTGTTAAATATGATATTTAATTAACCTTTCTAATGATTTACAAAGTATAACTAATGTACTACAAAACAACTGAATTACATGGACTATGTTGTTTTGTGATGCCAGGTACCTTTTCATTTACCTGTTCATTTACATTACATTACATCTGATATATAACACTCAAATTCCTAGAAATAATGTTACTTAGAATGAAAAACGCACGTAGCCAATGGTACTAAATAGAAAGACGATAATGAGCGTTTATATTGAGGAAATCACACACATCAATCATACTGACCCATCTTGATGATACGAGCGAGGTCGGATATCGGCTGTACTGGACGTCTTAAGACGAACGTGAGAACACAGGCAGTAACTGCCACCTTTATTGGTTGCATGATGCTGAAGTCTTCCGTGGTTGACGTGAGAAATGACGTCAGCCACGCCACGCTCTTTTCGTATTGGTAATACAGTCCATACATGAGGGTAATATATGACGAGATGGTGCACGTGGCTATAGTTAACCCCCAGCCGATGTATAAGCACCACCAAGGTAAACCCGGATTTTTTTTGGGCTGTTTGCAGCAGTAACATGCATGGACGTCTGATCCACTGTCGTCGTCGTCGTCTTCATGATCAACTTCATGATCATCATGATCATCATCGTTGTCATCATGATGATGATCATCATCATCGTCATCATCATCATCGTCGTCATCATCATCATCATCATCATCATCATCATCATCATCATCACCGATACTGTCGTCATCTTCTGTCTTTTCATCGGAACTTGAGCTTTCTTTTGATAAATCCGATGCAGAATCATCATACTCGCCCGAGTGCAGGTGAAACATCGGGTTACGTGGAGCTACATTGCGGAATATCAGCATGATAAAAAAGTTGATTGGTGCAGTGATGAGAGCGCTCTGCGTCCCAATTATGATTTGGTGAACGTCTACGGTGACGATACCGTAGAGTAAATTATCGTGCAAGTTGTTTTTCTTCTGCTCGTAGAATATTATGTTGACTAGCATCGAGGACATTATGAAAGAAAAACAACACGACAGACGTTGCACGCGTGTGAACGTGCTGTGTGGAAGGCAAGTGATGATGCTCATCCAAGAATGCTTGTCACGCAGGTTCTGAAGCGACATCATGCGAAGGGTGTACCCGAATGGCTGTTCCTCCGTCAACATAAGAGTGTAGTCGACCATGGTTCGTTTCACGTCCGGAATCAACCACTGGTCGCATACAAAATTCCAAATGTCGTCAGTCTGGGTGTCGCGTATAGTGATCTGTTCCAGAAACCTACGGTAACAAATGACAATACTGAAAGGTGCATCCTCGATTAGATTTTTTTGCTAGTCTCATTTAAAATTAATTTTGCGAAAAACCAAACCTAACTAATATCCACTGCCACATTGTAGCTCGTTTGTGAATCTTTTGTATGTATATTTTGGTGAAATCATCAGACAAACTATTAAATTACTTAATTCTTGTTCAGGCATTAAGTGAACTGAAAATCGAAATTCGGAAAAAACCCTTGGTGAAATGTTTTAACTTTGTCATGTGAACGGCGAGAGGATTGAAATCACAGCCATCATTTTGGATATCCACTATTTTGTCCCTCACCAGATCTAACGACTGAAGTCAATTCTTTCGTTGATTTGAACAAAAATAGGCATTTTTTATTTACAAGTACGCGGACATTACTTAAATTAGTCACACACTACACATCTGGACAAAAATAAACCAGATTCGCGATGAGGTGAACCCTTTGAGGAAGCAGCTATAAATGAGTGAGAATGCTTTTTTTGTGACAGTGTGATGTTAATTTGCACTTACCGATGCCTTTCTGCACTTATGTTATAACACATTCTCACAAGTACTATTACGAGAACGTCTGAAGAAATATCAACACATATTCGCACACTATCATGTATGTCTGCGCCTTTGTTGCATATCGTATAAATGTTAGTATTTATACAAAACTGGATTTCTCTGGTCTCTTTTATCAGTTTCAACACGATTGCAATGGCCTTTTCTTTTCGTAGCAGCGCGAACGTACCAGTAGCGTTGGGTATTGGAGTAGTCGATCGACAAGGCAACACATCTCAACCGACCGAGGCTGCAAGTTTCAGCCAATATGAACCAGTCTTCCGACCCTGTTTTAAATAACTGCTCGTTCTGGTCCATCAAGACATGTTTGTCGCTTGTTCCGTCTTCTCCGACCACACTTATGGAAATGTCAGCATTTGTGCCAGCTCGGTTCTTCAAGCCGGTCAGTACGGTAACCAGATAGAAGTAATTAGCATCGTCGTCGTTGTCAGCCAGATATGTCACCCGGCGCTGGAAGTGCACGAAATACGACGCGACATATCGATTGCTTAAAAGGACATTTCTTCACATCAAAACAAATACTTTTCTTACAATGCAATGATAGAAAACAACAGTCGCTAACAACAACAGTCGTGCTCTAACTGCATATGATATAAATATATATATATATATATATATATATATATATATATATATATATATATATATATATATATATATATATATATATATATATATATATATATATATATGCTTGACCAAATATAACACCGACAACATACGATATAGGTTCACCTACATTTTTCAGATCCTTGCGGTCTCTGTAATATGCCCACACACAGAGCAAGATGTAAATAAACCAGGCGACAAGAACGACGACCAAAGTCACAGTGTTTGTCTGTAGGCGATGGAGAAGTTTGAAGTCGAATATGTCGACCTTGGTTGGAGGAATAAAATGGAGGCCACTGAACGTACTTAGATGGTGGCAGATACACACGAGGCTCGAGGAGGATGTTTCAGGTGAGACCTGTATGTGGATAAGGCAGAACAACCAACGTCAACTGTTAGACAAGCAATACGTTCCTATTGGATTTATGTAAAATGAAGACAAGCTATAATTGTATTAGGACCTACCCAGTCCATCGATATACTATAAAATATATCGATGACTTGGATATAAAAAGAAAATTATTGCGGATGACATAAATGATTAGAAATGTTAAAACTGATGTAAATAAACAACATTTACAAAACGATTTATACAAAATAGTCAAGTGTTCTGTAAAATTACTGATGTTATTCAATTGTGATAAATGTAAATGCCAACACACACTACGAGAACGTGGATATGAAATATAAAATGGAACCTTATATTATTGGAACTACTTTAGGAATAACAAGGCAACATATGTAGCAACAAATGTGGTCTAGTCACTTATAATAACACATGTAAGTACAACATAATGTTGTCTCTAAATCAGTTTCAACATTGATAAGGATAATCTATGAAAATAACTGGCGGTGGGCTTTTAAAATGCTTATATAATAATTGGCGATATTTAACGACCTTCAATATATCTCAATTGAATTACAAACAGTTTCTTTGTGAATTGGAATTATCACATACATTGACAAAACACAATCCGATGACATTAATGCAGGTGAGTTTTATGTCAACCTTAAAATAAACAAAAAAGAGTTTTTGGTGATTTGTTTGATATATTAATATATTATGGCTTTTCCCCATATTACACCTCCTACAAGGTTTTCAAACAATAATGGCACTCTAATATACAACATCTTCTGTATACTAACCGACTCTACAATAAAGACTACGTCAGGTATTCTAACGAAACAATCAATTATTGGACCATCCGTAGTATTTACCTTTCAAAACACGATTCCCCACAAAGAACCATCGCCAACACATATTAAAATTGACATACAAACTAAAAACGCACTTTATAAGTTCATTTATGACATCGTCTCATCAACCGTTTGTAATTTGATTGGATTGGCCGGAAATCTTGAAGAGAACACGGAAATTAATTTGGTGGATTGGATATTTGTCTAAAGCGTGGAATATTGATCAGGTAAGTATTATTATTATTATGTGTATATTAAGCATATACTTGCAAGATACCTTGCGTAGGCAATATTCGCTGTTAAAATTTAGCTCTAGGAGTAATTTAGGTTAGTTTATATAGTAGATCTCCGAAGACTAGATAGCGCGAGCGATAAATAAGATACTTGTTGTGATCATGTGTTGAGAACGATAGGGTACATAATACGAAACATAACGATAGTGTACATAATACGAAACATAACGATAGGGTACATAATACGAAACATAACGATAGGGTACATAATACGAAACATAATATTATTGTAAATCATTTAGTACATATTAACGATTGAGCACCTGTATATTTTGTTTTAGCAACATGTGTTGTAAAAGTTAACCGTAGGTAGTAAATCATTTTCAAAATTTCGTTAGCGCGAGCGATATTACCTTTTGTTGTCGTCAGCTGTTACATAAAAAAATAAGTTGCAAGACAATAGTTGCAAATTTAATTAAGCCGTAAGTAATATAGCATAAAGTTTGTACTTTACAACACAAAAACAGTTTTTGTGAAAAACTACCTAGGGCATTACTGAGAAATTTGTTCCATTAAGAAAAAAGGGAAAAGATCCAGGAAGAAACACTTGTCAAAAGAGGCTATTAGAAAAAATGCTCACAAACAGATGCTGTGGGGTATATAAATACACTGGAACTGCAGAAGATTACACAAACTACAAAGAGGCACTTAACATTGCTACAACTGAAATTAGAAAATCCAAAAGAACATTTGAGCAGGTAATATAAAAACAATTACAGCAAGAGTTCCCCGTTCTAAGGAGTAAATAGAAAGTTCGACGTAAGGTCGGAGCATTGGAAAACAAGAGCGGAAACATAATTTCAGACGGATTTCAAATGGCAGAGGTCCTGAATGAGTATTTCAGCTCAGTCTTTACCACATAAGATATCACTTCACTTCCAGTTCCATTTACTAAATTTGAGGGCGATAAATAAGATCATTTAGGGCAGTTATTTGTAACTCCTGAAATGATAGCAAAGAAAATTAAAAAGATGAAAGATAATAAATTACCTGGGATTGATGGGATACCTCCAAAACTGCCTAAGGAAATTGTAGAGCAAATTAGTACTCCACTTACAAAAGTGTTTAACTTGTCACTAGAAGAAGAAATAGTCCCTTCAGAATGGAAAGAAACAAACATTACGCCACTATTTTAGAAAGGGTCGAGGGACAAGCCAGAAAATTACAGACCAGTGAGTTTAACATCAGTTGTATGTAAATTACTCGAAACATTAATTAGAGACCACATGGTGGAATTCCTTGTAACACATAAATTAATAAATACATCTCAACATGGGTTCCTAAAAGCTAGGTCATGTCTAATCAATCGCTTATGATGTTTGGAAAAAATTAAAAAGTGGATGTTGTCTACATAGATTTTTAGAAAGCTTTGGATAAAGTGCCACATCGATGATGGTTATTTAAACTAAAATCACTTGGTATAGGTAATGATGTATTCAACTGGATGGAAAAGTGGCTTACACACAGAAGACAAAGAGTAATAGTAGATGGTGATATTTACAACTTGAAATCTGTTTTTTATTATATATATATATATATATATATATATATATATATATATATATATATATATATATATATATATATATATATATATATATATATATATATATATATATATATATATATATATATATATATATAAATGATTTGGAAGATGACATATCTAGCAAAGTTAAAAGGTCAGATAAATGGCAAATGTTTTTTATTCAATTTTGGAAGTGTAAATGCACACACATAGGACATGGAAATATAGATGAATAATATAAAATGGGGGATGTTATGCTAGAACCACACAAGAAAAGGACTTAGGAGTAATATATAGTGGTGACTTGACAGTTTCAGAGCAATGTGGAATTGCTGCATTAAAAGGGAATCAAATTATAGGGCTAATTAGGAGAACTATCACGGATAAGGAGAAACAGCTATGTACCCCTGTACAAAGCAATAGTTAGACCACAGTTGGAATATTGTATACAAGCATGGATGCCATATCGTAAGAAGGACATAGAGAAGCTAGAAAGAATAAAACGAAAAGCAACTAAATGATTCCAGAATTGAGAGACTTTAGTTATGAAAGCCGCTTATTAGAATGTAGTTTGACAACACTAGAGGCCAGGTCACTAAGATAAGACTAAATAGAAGTGTTTAAAAGTATGAACGGTTATAAGTATATTGATTTGAATATGTTCTTCAAACTTAAAGAAGGCAGTAGAACCAGAGGGCACAAAGCAACATTAGTTAAGGAACAGTGTAGGTTGGACATGAGAAAGTGCTCATTCTCACAGAGGGTGATAAATGAATGGAACAAACTGCCAACTGATTGTGTTAATGCTAGTAGTGTGAACATGTTTAAACGTAGAATTGACAAATATCTCATAAGGGCGGGTTATACATAGATGATAAAATTGTTGGACTCTCGATAAGCCGATGGCTTGCTTGTCCACTTGCCATCTGGAACTTGTTGTTTGGGATGGCAATCTTGTTAAATCAATAAACTTCATCAATCGCCTTCTGCTGACCCAAATATCAATTATTGAATAATTAATTAAATGCGCAAAACACAAACACACGCCATGTAAAATAGTAACGTTCAAAAAGTATAACCAGAAATAAACATATATAATCAACTCAAAACGACGCAGTCTGGTTCACCTAAGCACTTTGTAATTCGGACTAATCTGAAAACGTATTATCACATTCGTAGAAAGTAATACGTACAACCAAATAAATGCAGAATGAATCTTGTTTAAAAAAAAAAAAAAAAAACACAGGACACCAACGAAAATAAACCATTCCCCAAATAATTTTTTTAATCAATATTAGTTCAACTTATTGTAACTGAAAAGATAATTTGCATACAGTTAAATATATTTTATAAAACGCAAATATCTTGTTCGATAACCAATATGGATTCAGAAAGGAAGATAACAATAAAATACCTATACATATGTAATTGGACCTTTCCAAAACATTCGACACACTGGATTATAGGATATTGCTAGACAATTAGAACTTTCATGGCGTGAAGGGAGTTGATTTAAGTTTAATTAGAAATTATCTAACAAATATAATTGCGAATTCCCTTTACTAATATATAGATAACACGAATACTAATAGTGTTTAAATTGAGTGTTTGAATTCAATTTTTGGAATAAGTTTTAACTAGCAATTTAACTGGAAAAGTCACATCGGCAAAATGTCAAGGTTTTCAAGGACGACGGTATTCTCAAAAACTAAAACGGTTACTACACTCTGATATTGCCACATTTAAACTACGGCTCTACGAACACCCCGAAATTATTACATTTGTCAATATGGATGAATAGGCAATACGAATAAGTTTGTCTTTGTAACTCTTTGTATGAATAACCATTCAAATAATGTATAATGACATGGTGTATAACCTTGAATATGCCAATCTGTCGGCTACAATTTGTGTACGCCAGGATGTCTGATTTTATTATAATTGGGTGGCTCCTGTGAGAGCGGCTTTATTTTAGCCTTAACGGGAGTCTTCTGGACCCTTATTTGATATATATATATATATATATATATATATATATATATATATATATATATATATATATATTTTTTTTTTTTTTTTTTTTTTTTTTTTTTTTTTTTCTTCTGTATATCTGTCTGTCTCGGCAGACCCCACGTACCCAGTTGTGATTTTTTTTTTCACTTTACATGTTCAATATTACAAACTGTATGCAAACAGACCATTTTGATTTGTTATGGGCATTTCTCTTTACTGTGGCCGCAACATTTGAAAGAAGGAAGACACGAAATAAACACGAGTGGTGTCTGGTCAGACTCCTTGTGCCGGCATGAAGGATAAGGAAGATAAAAGGACAAGAAAAGCGTAGATTTTTGATATCAGATAGTATTAATTCTCACAGACGATTATACATGAATGGAACCAATTATCTACTGAGTGTGTGAACGCTAGTAGTGTGAATATGTTTAAAAACAACATAAACAAATATTTCAGAGGTAACATTGATGTAACATTGTAAGTCTCTCGATAAGCCAATGTTTTCCATGTCCACTTTCTATCTCGGCATTTTGAATTGATGAAAATCTTGTGAAATCTTATTAATGTGCCGCCTCTTTAATAATAACGTTAATTTGAAGCGAAAAGGAACCACTATGGACGAGAAGCACACTGTGCCATAACAGAAAGGTCGTCGTTCTGAAATAACGTAACTAATTGAATTATACCTCGTGAGACAATGCAATTGTAGTAATCTGAACGAACGCACGCACACACACGCACCACCCACCCACCCACCCACCCACCCACCCACCCACCCACCCACCCACACACACATTCAGCTAATCGAAAATTACGAGTGCTGACATACACACACACATTCAGCTAAGCGAACATTACAAGTGCTGACATCAACTAGGAAATGCCTTGTATTATGCCTTGCCCTTGACACCAAGAAGACCTTCGACCGTGTGTGGCATAATGGTTTCATGGAGAAACTCTAATCTTTTGGCATCCAATGAGACTTGCTTGGCTGGATTGCAACTTTCTTCTCAGATAGACAACAGTCTGTTGTACTTGATGGCTCCACATCATCGGCAAAGCCTATATCTGCCGGAGTCCCCCAGGTGATGTTTAGCGATGACTTGGCTTCACACCTAGAGAACGATATCCACTTTTTTGCTGATGATTCTACACTTCATATTGCCATTAAGAATACGTGCGATAGAATCATACGCGCAGAAAGCCTCCAATGTGACTTGAATAAAATCGAAGCGTGGGCAGACAGTTGGTGTATTACATTCAATGCCAGCAAAACAGAGGAAATGATCATCAGCAGGAAAAGAAGCCAGAATCATCCCCCACTCCACTTTATGAACAAGGAATTACAGCCTACAGATAGTATTACTCTTCTGGGTGTCACCATCACCAAGACATTTTCCTCGTCACAGCACATCACATGTATTGCCAAAAAGCAAACAGCAAAGCGTCTCTATATCCTTGGCCGTTCTAGAAACATCCTTCCCCACCAAGCTCGTATCACCATTTACAAGGCTTACATCCAACTTCTTATGGAATGTGCTTCCCCAATCTGGAATGGAGCAGGAACGACGTCTTTGAAGTTGCTAGATAGGCTGCAGAAGAAAGCACTTCGCCTGCTTAAGATCGATGAACCTCTCAAGTTTGACATAGTTCCACTGAGTCACAGGAGAAACGTTACGTCTTCTACCGTCATATCTTCCTCCAGCCATCCATTGAGCTAGCTGATATTTTACCATCAGAGGCACCTAGCATGAGAACTACCAGATTTTCAGTGAGCGGACATCCATATTGTGTACATATTCCTAGGTCAAAAACATCTCAACTCATATATACCTAGGACGAGTTGACTGTGGAACTCCCTCCCAGCATCCGCTGTCCCTGCCTCTCCAAACATGACTGCATTCAAGACAGGTGTGAATGCTTTTCTTTTGGATCAGATGTTTTAAATCTTTTCTGTCTTAATCAGATCAAATGTGATTGTTTTCATCTTCTGGTGGTCATGGTGTTGAGAGTAGGTTAAAGCCTGGCTGGGAGATGGTGACCTGCGAATTAACAGCCTACGGGGCCCGATCACAAAAAATGTGGGTGAACGGCACGCCTAGTCAGGTAATGTATCTTGTAGGGCGTAGCGTTATTTCCTGGTTACCATGACCACCAGATAGATAGATAAATAATTTTTTACTTATTGTTTTTATTCATTATTTTCTTTCTTTTGTTGTATATATTTATATTGATCCATCCTTGTTTTTATCTCGCTATTAGTGCAATGTCGCTAAGCTAATGCTTTGGGCCACTTTTCATCTTTTGATGGTATCACCAGGCCCCTGAACTTCAGTATAAAAAAGACAGTTCACTTAGTATCGATTAAACATACACTGTTTCGGGTAGTCTGTATTACCCACTAATTGGTAGAACTGATATTAACACAATTGATCAATACTTACATTATGTTTTTAATTGAATCTTAGCGGAATATGGAAATATTACGGATATGTAATGCTATATGCAGATGTACATATGTTTCACCCCCACAACCAACTACACACACCAAGCACGCAGGGACGCACACGCATAATGTAGTTTGGCCTTCCACCACACTTACTTCACAACCTTCGTTACTCCACTTCTCTTCTTGGCTGTTCCAAAACACACAATCAGCCACATAGCGAACGACGGTGACTTTCACGTCGTGTTCAGTCTCGGCTGGTGTCCCCATCTTCCCTGAGCAGAACCCACACGGGTTGATAGAGTTTCCCGAGCACCGCTTACACAATATTGTGTCATAAGCGGCGGGCATCAGACCGAAGTACAACATCACTCTTTCTTCTTTGCTATGTAAAGTTCCAATCAGGGTCACAGTGGTAGCATTGACGTCCACTATCACGTGCTCAAGCCCAGGCGCCGTTTTCGTTTGGAGTTTCCTAGGCAGTGCTTTCCTGGCGAAATCTACCACGAAAATAGTCGCGTTCTTGCTGATGCGGTCACCGCCGTAGAAGTCCCAACAATCCGGTTTTGTATACGCCTTCACTACGAGGACCAATGTCACTTTGGCCGTCACAAACATCTTTATGTGGTACCGTTTGTTAGATAAAACGGGAAGTGCAGCAATACTGAGGTCGTCCTCGAAAACCTCATCGCGGTTTTTGACATATGATACATGGACGATTGCTGTTCCATTCGCCTCATCTGAAAATTGCGACATTTTTGCACCATTAGCTTCATATCATATATTTCTCACGAAGTAAGTCAACAACAGTCTGGTCGTTTTGATGCATTGTTTTTTCTCAATCATGTCGTCAAAAGTGGCATGTGTCCAGGAAATACATACAAATTACAACAACATATTTCAAGCCAAACTACATTTGTGCGCAGCGTATTACCTGCGTTATAGTATTATACAATTGTACCTTCAGTTGATAGTGGGAACGCAATAGTAATGTTTCGTTTCAGCTCCTTCGTTTGCCTAGATGAGCCAAGCGATTGGTAATGGTTGATGAAAACCACTCCACGCATTAGATGTTTTGACGAAGTGCTCCAGACGTACGGATTTCGTGTCATCCGGTGAACCTGTCAAACATCACGTAAATAGTGGCTGGTATGTTTACGTGTTGAGTAGTGGACTATGACGTTATATTCAATTATGTTGACACGGAAGAAGACAATATCTCCCTTGTTCTGTTGTAAAATCTAGCCTTTGTAAGCTGGCTGTTTCACAGTATTAATACCTGACATCATATAACATGTGCCTGTTACCACGTCACATATGTTTGATAAGATAACGTTTCGGTGTATACATACAATTACCTATGGTGTCATTACCTATATATATATATATATATATATATATATATATATATATATATATATATACATATACATATACATATACATATACACATACACATACACATACACATACACATACACATACACATACACATACACATACACATACACATACACATACACATACACATACACATACACATACACATACACATACACATATACATATATATATATATATATATATATATATATATATATATATATATATATATATATATGTTGTGATGTAAGGAATCAGTGACAGTGATGTAAGGAATTATACGTTGTACAAGAATGTACATTACACAAGCGTCACGAGCAATATTTGGAAGTATTTGTTTAGCTCATGACAGGCACATGATGGTATTCTGTGTTACGATTCCTCAGGTGTTCGTATTTCCCCCATGTATTGTTCATTGTGTGTGCCAGATTGATTGCTTGTTTGATCACTAGGCTAAGCTAATATACTATTATACAAATACACCACTGAACGGAATAACTTTACTTCGTTGAGTAGGAAATGATTGGTACTGTTCGTACGTAAGTCGAGACGGACAACATGCTCCTAATTGACACGACTGTACGACAGAATATGACGGAAGGGAACCGACGCAAGAGCTAGGTAGTGATAGAATGTGTGACGAGGAAAACGAGGGTGTTTGTAGGGGATTCGATATTTAGGAAAACTTACGAAACTCTAAATAAGGGTAAATAAGATGTGGTAGTGTGCTTTCTAGGGACCAAAATAGTGGATACCAGAGAAAGGCTGGAGAAAGTCTTGGGTCCTGGAAAGGTAGAGTCTTTCCTAATACATAGTCTTTTCTAATATCGCAAAGAGGAAGGGTACAACTGACATAATTAAAAAATACAGGCGGTTAGCCTGGACACTAAAGCAGGCCCGGGTTGTGCAGATAATTACGTCAGGAATTTTACAAGTAATGGGGAAAAGGTGTCAGGGTTATTGAAATTGCCACAGGATGGCAATTAACGCGCTAGGTCAGCAGCTATATAGGGAAGAGGAAGTTGGAATTGTTTTGTGTCAGTGTGCATGCAATAACATACAATGGTTAGGAAGGGACATTCGTTGTTCTTAATAAAATAACAATGAACATGTTAATAGATAGACGTTATCATTGTTCGCATTGTATTATATTACGTGCGACAAAGAACAAAGAACAATAATGCCATGCTCCACCGGAAACAGGCTGGTGTACAAAGAGGCACTTAAACAACTACGACTGAAAATATAAAATATATATGAATGAATGAGCAAATATTAGCATGTAACATAATAAAGTACATCAAGAGTTTGTATGCATATGTCAGAAGTAAACAAAACATTACTAGACAAGGTTGGGCCAGTAGAAGGCAATGCTGGAAAAATCATATCACATGTTTTTTAATGGCGTAAAACATAAATGGATACTTCAGTTCAGTGTTCACCAGAGAGGATATTAATTCAGTACCAGTTCCAGAAGCCAAATTTCAGGAGGCTAAATCAGACGATTTATGGCAGTTAATTGTAACTCCAGAAATGGTAGTTAAGACAATAAAAGTAATGAAGGATAATAAATAATCTGGACTAGATGGAATTCCGACAGAACTACTCATGGAAACAATAGAACAAATTAATATTTAACTTGCAAGAGTGTTCAGCTTTTTAATAAGAGAGGGAGTGTTTTTTGAAAGGAAAGAAGCCATCATACCATTAATTAAAAAAGGTTTCGAGAAAAAAGGCAGATAATTACAGACCAGTGAGTTTAACATAAGTGATTTGTAAATTATTAGGAAAGATAATTAAAGACCACATGGTAGACTTCCTTGTTATGCATAAATTATTAAATCCATCTCAACATGGATTCATAAAAGCGAGGTCATGCTCAACAAATGTGTTTTTTTAGAAGAAATCACATAGTGGATAGACGAGGGTTCACCAATATATATTATCTACTTAGATTTTCAGAAAGCTTTTGACAAAGTGCCGATTAAAAAAAATATTACCTAAATTAAAAGCCCGTGGCTAGCAACCAGGACGGCGAGTTACACATAGTTGACAACTTACAGACTCTCGATAAGCCAATTACTTGTCTGGGCCTTTGCCTTGGATGGCAATCTTGTTATATATGTCTAAATCTTGTTAAAATGCACACTTGCCATGAACATCGGACTAAGCTGACGTATTATGGTACACATACACCACTGAAAGAAATGACTTTACTCCGTTGTGTACATCATAGTTTGAACTGTTTCGTACAGTACGCATTCAGTTGTAATACATATCATGAAAATAGGTTAAAAATCACGAATCTTATGTTTAACTACTTACTGCCATTCCAAAGTTCATCCCGGACTCGTCATCTTCCGCGGCAGCCTTTGTTAATGTCAAAGATACA
Source organism: Lamellibrachia columna (assembly GCA_963662155.1). Classification (NCBI taxonomy): domain Eukaryota; kingdom Metazoa; phylum Annelida; class Polychaeta; order Sabellida; family Siboglinidae; genus Lamellibrachia; species Lamellibrachia columna. The sequence continues at coordinate 16,081,545 of OY759264.1, read as the reverse complement.
CCCCTACCATCGCCAGGGATTGGAGGAAATGAGAAGGTCTGTCTGCCAATGAGATATGCTAGTCCTTTCTTCAACAGAATGACGTCATCTCCCACCTTAATTACAGTCGTCCTGGATCCAGGCACCATTAGGTTGATAATGGTCGAAACAATGAGATCGATGGTCCTCAGAAGTTGCCTCGACAGTTTTTTAACCTTGAAAGCCATATGGTTTATGACGTCATAAACTCGTAATTCACAATTATTGTACACATTAGTTGCTTGCATATACCCCGTGATTGTTACATTATTGAAAGCCTGTTATAAACAATTTTAATATGTGAGTTCTTATCTGCTAACACACAACGTGTTGGCATTCTTGTTCACATTTAACACATATGAAACCCTAATCGCCTGTTTAGGCAAAGACAAAACGGCTTCGGACAGAGTGTCAGGTCATTAAAACATATACGAAGTGCGAAATGCATAGCAATCTAAATAAAATATAACGCGTATGCGTGTGCGTGTGTGTATGTGAGTATGTACCTGTGTGTGTGTGTGTGTGTGTGTGTGTGTGTGTGTGTGTGTGTGTGTGTGTGTGTGTGTGTGTGTGTGTGTGTGTGTGTGTGTGTGTGTGTGTGTGTGTTCGCTATCAATAACAATAACTTATTTCATCGATCCTATCGATCCTATTATTAACTTTGCTGTGCACCATACCGATTGCATGTTTTCTGGAGTGACGTTTTGCGTTTCAGTGTCCATCATCCTTAAACATCCTTCGTAAATAGCTCTGAATAATATGCATAATCAAGAATTGGTGTTAACAAGTACGATTTAAATTGCGTGAGTTTGCATGCAATAACATGCAATGGTTCGGAAGAGACGTACGTTGTTCGTAATAAACACAAATGAACATGTTAATAGATATACCTAATTATTGTATTGTAGTATACTATGTGCAAACAACAGAGAAGGAGGATTTGTGAGTCGGTAGTCAGAGATGTGTACGGCAAGTCACCAAATACGGTCTGTGCACGCAATGTGTCGTATAACATTATATAACTTTAGCGTTAGTCAAGATTTTATATGTGGTGATTATTAAAAAATTGGTTTCGTGATAATAACTGTTAATTTATTCGTAAGATTATCATGTGTTTTTATGGTTGCGTAAATATGCATGTATGGGTAATTGTCCTGTTGTCAGACATCCAGAAAACGCAATATGGGAGTCATGCATTTTAATTTCTGAAATACTTCAACTGAACATACTTGGCAGCTTCCTTTATATGCACTGGTTTGGATTCTGGTGAATCCCAGGTGTCATTGTCATCCTTCTGAAATGACTGTAAATTCTTTGCCATTTCTTCCAACAAACCAGCAGCAGCGACCTGCGAAAATTAAAGAATATTTTGCATTGATACATGAATTTAAAAAAAGAAAGACATTTTATATAATTAAGTTATAGCAACCAGCCATTAAAACACAATTCTCACTGAAGTTGCGTAACAAATATGATATATTACAATACTATGATGAAACAGACGAAGAAGTAGAAACAATGGCAAGGCTTTGAGGATGCATACAAAGCAGCAGCTCAAGAAGTACTGTGGTACAAAAAAAGGGCAAAAACCATAGATCAGCAAGGAGTCGTGGGAGCTAGTAAAAGAGAGAAAACAACTGAAGAACAACATCGAGCAAACACAGTCAGACAGGATTAAGCAGAATTACATGGATAAATATAGGTGTAAAGACAAAGAAGTGAAGAAGAGTATGAGGCAAGACAAGAGGAAGTGGGTCGAGCACCTTGTCATGGAAGCAGAGGAAGCAGCACGTAATGGAAGAATGAAAGAAGTGTATGATATTACAACAACACTCGGTAATGACAAACGTAAGACAACAAATGCAGTGACATACTATGCTAACGGAAAGATTGGCCAGAAGGGAGCGATGGAAAGAACACTTTGAAGAAATCCTTTATATACATATCCCTGATGATCATGTAACAGATGGGGAGGTAGATCCGATTATAAATTAAATCAGCACTGAACCAATAACAAAAGCAAAATTAGAACAGCGCTGAGGAGAATAAAAAACGGGAAAGCAAGGAGCAAGGATGAAATTACAGCAGAACTACTAAAAGCAGAAATTAATACCTTAGAAAAATGGCTTGTGTATTTACCCAGAACATTTTGGGAACAAGAGAAAGTGTCAAAAACATGGAAACAGGGACTGATCGTCAAAATACCGAAGAACGGTGACCTTACAGAGTGGGGGAATTGGGGAGGAATTACGTTGACATCTGTTCCTAGTAAAGTATTCGGAAGAGTACTCATTGACAGAATAACAGATGGAGTTAACAGCAATTTCAGAGGTTTCAGAAGTGGGATAGGCACAGTTGAACATACGGTTATTTTGCGACATATTATAAAACAGGTAGTGGAATGACAGGCAACTCTATATATCGCATTAGTGGACTTTGAAAAGCGTTTGACGCAGTGCACCGAGTTAGTCTATGGAAAATCACGGAGAGCTATGGAATTCCACGCAAGATAATCCACATCATTCAGATGTAATACGAAGATAGTGAATGTGCAGTGGTTCAAGGTTTAAACCGGAGTTTAAAAAGGATATGTAATGTCTGGATTTTTCTTCTTGATGGTAGTGGACTGGATGATGAGAAATGCAACAGCAGGAAATAAAACAGGATTAAAATTGAACTTCATGTCAAAACTAGAGAGCCTGGACTTCGTCGGTGACATAACACTGATGTCATCACGCTACATACACATGCAAACAAACACAAGACTACTGAATCAAACTGCAGCAAGGACAAGAGTAAGAATAAAATATCGTTTATGAAGGTAAAGCAAATATGGAGTTCAAATATAGACATATTGAGTTATAAATTGACGCTTTTTAACACACTTGTTAAATTAGTGTTTTATGGAAGTGAAACATGGAAAATAAACGAAGGCGACAACAGAACGTTAGATACATTTCTTTTCAAGTGCTTAAGACGAATCCTACAAATTAGATGGTCATACGTTGTATCAAATCAAGATATTCTTGGAAAAACAAAATTGGAGGCAATCAGCACAGAGGTCAAGTTAAGAAGATGGCAATGGGTAGGACATATCCTATGAATTCACAAGAACAGCAAATGTGAGACTGCATAGACATGGACGCCTGAAGGTAGAAGAAAGGTTGGTCGACCAAAGACAGCGTGGCGATCAACTGTTGGAAATGAAAGACGCGTACTGAGTGGAACTGCTGGAATGAGGCCAGACGTGTAGCAGCTGACCGAGTGAGCTGGAGGAGATGCACTTTGGCCTTATGGGAGAAGAGAATAGGTGAGGTAAGGTGTATACTTATTGTATACGCAACTGTATCAATGTGGCAGAGTACCGCGTGTGTGCAAGAACATATTACGAATTTTCAATACCCTCGCATTGGTTGTGGAGTTAAAGCTTGTTGCTGTAATTTCTTTCAAAACGTTCGCCTTTAGAAGAACAGTCGTTGCATATATGTCCTTGATGCCAGTGAGAAAGTATGTAATGGTATTTAGCCACTGTCAACAAACATAAGCCATCGACGACAAATAGATACATTCTGATTGGCCAATACAAAGTAGACACAAAAACTGAATTAAATATAATGCTATGCAATTTCAATATTAGCATTGACAGTATTAAAATGTCATAATGTTGCCACTAAATATAACATAGTTAACACCTTGTATTCTCGATACTCTGCATAATTTACCAGTGGTCAAGGCCGAGACCTAGGAACAGTTCTTGGTGTTATCTGGTTATGTTTGTAATTAACCTCGATCATTCTGAAATATTGAAGACTATCCACCCATAGCAATCCCATTTCGCGGGTAATACACTTGTAGATGTATACTTTGTTTTTGTGTGTCACTATTGCCAATGACAATTAACACTGTTAGTTATTAAACAGAAAAACAACAACTAAAATGCACATTCTATACTGAATATGATGGTATACACATATTATAATAATAATAATAATAATGTTTTTAATTCAGACAAAAAGTCCATAGATATACATAAAATACATGTAGAGATATGTATATATAAAACATACACTTTGAGCATAAAAATAAATATAAACATTAATTCAGGAAACATTGATGTGTGCATTATTTTTTCTGGCAATTTTCCTACATATTTTGCATTATGATATAGGTCTAAATTTTTCTAAAAGAACTCCTTGTTTTATGTATCAACTATTTGTAACCTGTCTCCCATGACGCTTTCTTTTCGCATCATTTTTATGTTACCTGTCTGATAGAACGCGTTCTATGACACATCATTTCGATGTAAATTGACGTTTTATTAAACATATACAGTTAAATAAATACAGTATTATTCATTGAAGTACCACCACCACTCTTTTATTCAGAAATATGTTGAATTCTATTTATATAAGTATAACTTAAGTTGTGTCTCACAAACGGTGAAGAGTAAGCACGTGTGCAAGCAGTAGGTGGAACGATGCTGCTTCAATATTTGCAGCAGTAACCTTTGCTTCTGATGACTGATTCAACACTCATGGTGTGATGGAAGTAAAATGTCCACAGTCCTCTCGTGATATGTCGTCATCACTCGGTAGCCTTTGACGTAAAGTCTCGAAGTCAGAGAGTTCAGAGCAACAAAATATGTTTCCAGAAGACCAAAGAATGAGTGGTACAGTCCAAGCTACACCAGGTCAACTGTTTAGTACCCTCATTAATGGTTTGGTGTTGCTTTGCAGAAAGTGTCTCTCCACTTTCTCACAAACCGAGAAGAACGCAATTCTGAGGGACTTGATACTTGCACAGATGCCACTGCTGGACTGTGAAACATTCACGCAAAACGACGATCCACGTTGAACCAATCAAACATATTTGGGTCATTGAAAAATCATGCGAGTACTGTGAACATTTAACTTCAAGCGTTCTACGACGTCTCAGTGTTTATTGAAATGTTATGATACCCAACATACTTGATGCTGTTCTAAAAGCTTAATCATCACTTCTTTAAATAAACCAGTGGAAGTCGTACTTCAATGAGCTGGACTGTAACTAAGAGATTTCATATTGTTTTATATGCACCGATATATCGGAATACCAATAAAGAGTGTTCGTTGTTGTGCCATTGTTTTACATACTTTGGGGGCCAGTTCCTTGGTTTCTGCTGATGCATTCCGTAATGTCGCCAACGCACTTTGAGCCAAACTCATGGCATCTAATAAAACCAAAGGCATGAAGTCGCTTAACTACATGACAGTGCGTGCGTGCGTGCGTGCGTGCGTGCGTGCATCATCGTAACTATGACAGTTAGTTTGACCTCACGTCATACTGACCATCAAATTCACCGATAGCCAAGGTAGTAATACGTACCAAATATGTCACCCTCACCCAGTGAAGTAAGTAGTTCACCCATCTTTCTCAGTTCTGTTCCTTTATTTCCGAAACGCAACAGCTGCAGGAATAATGACAGCACTCGTTACGACACCAACTGAATTGAGACACAAATTTATTTCTTATGAACATTTGATACATTTCCTTAGTTTTTAGTCAACAAATAATGGTGTTTTTTCTTAAGATAAGCCTTTATCTTATCAAACCTGGAACTTGACATCGAGGAAGGTGGACGCAGCCAACCCATCCACAACGACCATCCGGATAGTGGCCGTGTAGTTGTGCTGATGTTTAGTGGGCAGCATCATTGGCGGCAGGAATGGCTTGCCTACACTGACGTACATCAGCAAACCTACATACGAACACATGGATCATTGGCGGCAGGAATGGCTTGCCTATACTGACGTACATCAGCAAACCTACATACGAACACATGGATCATTGGCGGCAGGAATGGCTTGCCTACACTGACCTACATCAGCAAACCTACACACGAACACATGGGGAAAGGTTTGTCTTCATGTGTGTGTACTTGTGCGATCGTGCACGCGTGCGTGTGTATACGAGTGCTGTCATGAATGTATGTATGTTTTGTATGTACGTCATACGATTTCGGATTGCCCTAGTGGGCAGCATCATTGGCGGCAGGAATGGCTTGCCTACACTCACGCACATCAGCAAACCTACACACGAACACATAGAGAAACGTTTGTCTACATATGTATGTACTTAACCTAGCTACAACTGAAATTAGAAAATCTAAAAGAACCTTTGAAAAAAAATTGGCAGGTAATATAAAAAATTACAGCAAGAGTTTCTTTGCTTATGTAAGGAGTAAACAGAACGTTCGAGATAAGGTCGGACCACTGGAAAACAACAGTGGAACCATAATTTCAGACGGGTATTAAATGGCAGAGGTCCTGAATGAGTATTTCAGCTCAGTTTTTACCACAGAAGATATCAGCTCACTTCCAGTTCCATTAACTAAATTTGAGGGCAATACATCAGAACATTTAGGGCAGTTATTTGTATCCCCTGAAATGATAGTAAAAATAATAAGAAGATTAAAGATAATAAATCACCAGGAGTTGATGGGATACCACCAAAACTGCTACAGGAAATTGTTGAGCAAATTAGTACGCCACTTGCAAAATTGTTTAACTTGTCACTAGAAGAAGGAATAGTTCCTTCAAAATGGAAAGAGGCAAACATTACGCCGCTATTTAAGAAGGGATCGAGGAACAAGCCAGAAAATTACAGACCAGTGAGTTTAACATCAGTTATATGTAAATTACTCGAAACATTAATTAGAGACCACATGGTGGAATTCCTTGTAAAACATAATTTAATAAATACATCTCAACATAGGTTCCTAAAAGCAAGGTCATGTCTAACCAATATCTTGTGTTTTTTTGAAGAAATTACAAAGTGGGTAGATGACGGGTCACCAGTGGATGTTGTCTACTTAGATTTTCAGAAAGCTTTCGATAAAGTACCACACCAAAGATTGATACTTAAACTAAAAGCCCATGGTATAGGGATGTAATCAACTGGATAGAAAAGTGGCTTACACACAGAAGACAGAGAGTAATAGTAGACGGTGAGATTTCAAACTGGAAATCGGTTTTGAGTGGGGTACCACAGGGATCAGTATTAGGCCCTATACTGTTTTTAATATATATATAAATGATCTAGAAGATGACATATCTAGCAAAGTACTCACATTTGCAGATGACACAAAAGTATTCAGAAAGGTTACAAATGATACAGATAAACAAAGTTTACAGGATGATCTAGATAAATTAGTTAAATGGTCAGAAAAATGGCAAATGTTATTAAATTTTGGGAAGTGCAAATGTATACACATAGGGCATGGAAACATGGACGAAGAATATAAAATGGGGGATGCTGTACTAGGTAGAACCACACAAGAAAAGGACTTAGGAGTAACATTTAGTGCTGACATGACAGTTTCAGAGCAATGTGGGATTGCTGCTTCAAAAGGAAATCAAATTCTAGGGCTAATTAGGAGAACTATCATGTATAAGGAGAAACAGCTAATTGTAGCCCTGTACAAAGCAATAGTTAAACCACATATGGAATATTGTATTCAAGCATGGAGGCCGTATCGTAAAAAGGACATAGACAAGTTAGAAAGAATAAAACGAAGAGCAACCAAAATGATTCCAGAATTGAGAGACCTTAGTTATGAAAGTCGCTTATTACAATGTGGTTTGACAACACTAGAGACCAGGAGACTAAGAGGAGACCAAATAGAAGTATTTAAAATAGTGAACGGTTATGAGGATGTTGATAGGAATATGTTCTTCAAACTTAAAGAAGGCAGTAGAACCAGAGGACACAAAGCAACATTAGCTAAGGAGCAGTGTAGGTTGGAAATGAGAAAGTACTCTTTCTCACAGAGGGTGATAAAGGAATGGAACAAACTGCCAAATGATTGTGTTAATGCTAGTAGTGTGAATATGTTTAAAAATAGAATTGTCAGATATTTGATAAGGGTGGGCTACACATATATGAGAAAATTGTTGGACTCTCGATAAGCCAATGGCTTCCTTGTCCACTTTGCCATCTGGAACTTGTTGTTTGGGATGTTGTTAAATGTTGATAAATCTACTTGTTCGATGGCATGCGTGTATGCGTGCGTGTGTATATGTATGTATGTATGTATGTATGTATGTATGTATGTATGTATGTATGTATGTATGTATGTATGTATGTATGTATGTATGTATGTATGTATGTATGTATGTTTGTTTGTTTGTTTGTACGTCTGTACGTATTTATGTATATATGTATGTATGCATGAATGTATGGATGGATGCATGCATGTGCATACGTATGCATATATTTGAGCATGCACGCCCACGCACACACAGGTAATCATCCATACACGCACACTCACACGCACCCATACACGCACACTCACACGCACCCATACGTTTTCCGATTGCCTTAGCTAGTCATAACCGACCGTGCGGACTGGTTTTGTACTCTCTCGGGTCCAAATAGAACATGTAGGTGAGGGGCGGAGTTAGGTCGATGAAGCCGGAACAGTTGACGGCGAACTTGTCTTGTAGGAATACTCCTTTTCTCGGAGTGACAGAGCAAGTGCCGAGCGTCGGTGGGGTCGCCATGTGCAGTGGTTTTGATATTTTGAAAGTCCGCATCCGTTTTGTTCCTTGACGAATTTGAACTAAAATCAAATGGCGAATATACATGCATGCATGGATGCATACATATATACATACATACATGCATACACATATAAATACATACATACAAACATACATTCATACATACAAACAACACACATACATACGTATATATATATATATATATATATATATATTTATATTTATATATAAATATATATATATATATATACGTATGTGTGTGTATATATGTATACATGTGTATATATATATATATATATATTATATATATATATAAATATATATATATATATATATATATATATATATATATTATATATATATATATATATTATATATATATATATATATATATATATATATATACGTATGTATGTTGTTTCTATGTATGCATTTATGTGTGTATGTATGTACGTATGCATGTATGTATGTTGTTTGTATATATGAATGTATGTATATATATATATATATATATATATATATATATATATATATATATATATATATATATATATATATATATATATATATATATATATATATTTGTTTTGTATTGTTGTACGATTATCTTCTTTCTTGTTTGGACTTCGGTAAACTAATCCCATAGTTATTGTTGAATTTCCTGTAACTATATTACACCAAACAGCTTCATCGCAATTTGCTTCCCTTTCCAATTTTATTTCGTAAGCCTGAATATATTGATTAATGTAGGAAATAACTCCCCCTCCCCTTCTTCCTACTCGATTTTTCATAAATATTTCGTATCCTGTCAGTCCTAATTCAGTATCTGATATGTCTTTGTTGACCCATGATTCGGTTATAACAATTATGTGAGGGTCAATATCTTCAAATAAAATGTTTAATTCGTTTTTGTTTTGATTACTTTGCTTCTTGCATATAAACACACGCATTGATAACCAGCTTCAGAAATGTTTTCCGGACATTGTGTTACTGGTTTGTGCACACTGTTGGCCTATTGTCCTGTTTCCGGCACCTCTATAGAAACTAACTGGAAGTTAACATAATCTACGGAAAAGAGAAGCAATTTTGACTGAGCACAGATATGTTATGGTGTGTAAAAAGGAGGCCTATGCTAGAAAATGTCACAAAGATGAATGAGAAAGAACGGTGTGAGCAGCAGCACTAATTTAATCGACTTCTGAAGAAATCTGAAGTCCCGATCTCGATGCAGCGTTGGACTATACATAAGTAAGCGACCAAGAGGCTCCCTTTCTGCAGACTACAGCTGCCCCTAAATCCAGCCATGATGTTACTGAATTAACCATCGACAAGCCACAACGAAAAACACTTTGGATAAGTAATGCATGTCATGCAAAATCAATTTAGTGTCAAATAAAGCAATTTAAATTCATATGTGTGGTCGTAGAAACGTATATGGGGTATTATGGGCGGTAATGGTCATGAACTTCAACCTTTGGTATTGACCCCTCAATATTGATCAATTCCAAACACATTTTGGCGTTTAGTTTTTAGTTGATTGCTGAACATGTCATTCGGCATGTCTGGGTGCGAGAAGTCCTGGGCTGAGGTCCAGGCAGATAGTTTTAGTTTTGAGTGTAGGGGATGTACGAAGATGAAGGAACTAGAGGTGGAGTTGGAAGAGCTGAGGCTGCTCGTTGTGGCAATGGTGGGAAGGGAACAGGGGGGTTGTGCCAGTAGTTCCGGTGGTTGAACAGTGGATGATAAAGTGGGGAAAGACACAAGAGATGCTAGGGAGAGCTCACCGCAGCCTGGGAGGAAGCTGAGAGGAGGGAAGGTGACGGTCGTAGGGAGACAGGACGTAAGGAGACGGGAAGGAAAGGAACGGGAGGGAAGACAACCGGAACGAAGGAGAGGGGAGTAGGGGAGACAGGAGGGAAGGAGAAGGGAGTGGGGGAGACAGGAGGGAAGGAGAAGGGAGTGGGGGAGACGGGAGGGAAAACAACCGGAGTGAAGGAGAGGGAAGTGGGAGAGACAAGAGCAAAGGAGTGGGAAGTGGGGGAGACAGGAGCGAAGGAGACAGGAGGGAAGGGGTCAGGACAGAATGTGATGGAGGGGATCGAACGGAAGAGTTATTCTGCAGCAGTGATAGAGGGGGTGAGGAAGAGAGCGAGGGTATTTGTGGGGGATTCGATAGTTAGGAAGACCGACAGAGTCTTAAACAAGGGAGATGATGTGGTGGTCTGCTTGCCTGGAGGCGATAACTGAGAGGGTAAAAAACATCGTAGGCTCGGGTAAGGGTGGATCTGTTTTAGTACACGTAGGGACAAATATCGTAGAGAGGGAGGGTACAACTGCCATAGTTAGGAAATATAGGCAGTTGGTCAGAACACTAAAACAGACGCGGGTTGAGCAGGTAATACTGTCAGGGATTTTACCTGTAATGGGCAGGAGGGGTCACAAATATCGAAATTGTCGGGGGATGGCAATTAACATGTTATTCCAGAAGTTATGTAGGGAAGAGGAAGTTGGATTTGTGGATTTATGGGGAAGTTTTGTTGGGAGGGCTGATATGTACATGAAGGATGGGCTTCATTTAAGTGGAAAGGGGGCGGCAGTATTCGCAGACAAACTTTCAGCAGCAGTAGATAGTGACTTGGGTACAATGACAAATATTTTTGGAAGTAAATATTCTTTAAACTAGAAGTGCAGGGGGGTTACCTAGAGGTGTCTCAAGCAGAACAAGAGGCCACTAGCACAGATAAACCAATATCAAATCATCCGAAAAACAACTCTGAAAAAGGTTATAGATGCGTATGTTTAAATGCAAGGAGCATAGTAAATAAGAAAAACGAATTAAACATTATGGTAGAAGATATTGACCCTCACATAATTGGTATAACTGAATCATGGGCCAACATAGATATAACATATGCTGAATTAGGACTGACAGGATATGTAATGTTTAGGAAAGATCGAATAGGAAGAAGGGGCAAGGGAGTTATTTTATATGTTAAAGAATCTATTCAGGCTTATGAAATAAAACTAGAAAAGGAAGCAGATTGCGATGAAGCTGTTTGGTGCAAAATTGTTTCAGGAAATTCAAAATTAACTATTGGATTAGTTTACCGAAGTCCAAACATAAACGAAGAGGACAATACAAAAATAAAAAACGCTATAAAAAAGTTAGTAAAGGGGAATGTATCATAATGGGAGATTTTAACCATGGACACATACAATGGAATTCTCTAGAGAGCACAGGGATTGAGGACCAACAATTTCTATTTTTAATCCAGGATAGCTTTCTTACTCAGCACGTACTAGAACCAACCAGGGGAGAAAATGTATTAGATATAGTTTTGTCATCACAAAAAGAATTAGTGGACAATGTAAAAATATTTGAACCATTGGGTAATAGTGACCATAATCAAATACATTTTGACATCAAGGTAAAATCAGAAAGTAAAAATAAGAAAACGTACAAGAGAAACTTCCACAAAGGTAACTACAAAGATATGAGAAAATACTTAGCAAAGCTAGATTGGAATAACATGCTGATGAATAAGACCGTAATTGAATGTTGGAATATTCTAAAATATGAAATTGAGAGTATCATCGATAAATGTGTTCCCTTCCAAAAACAAGGAAAACGGTGTAGAAAGAAACACTTGTCAAAAGAGGCTATTAGAAAAATAATGCTAAAACAAACTATGTGGAGGGTTTATAGGCGTACCAGAAAGGACGAAGACTATGCAAAATACAAAGAGGCACTTAATGCAGCTACAACTGAAATCAGACAATCTAAAAGAAGCTATGAGCAAAAACTAGCATGTAACATAAAAAATGACAGCAAGAGTTTTTTATGCATATGTCAGGAGTAAACAAAACGTACAAGACAAGGTTGGACCTCTAGAAGACAGTGCTGGAAATATAATATCACAGGGATTTTTAATGGCGGAAGACCTAAATGGTTATTTCATTTCAGTGTTTACCAAAGAAGATATTAGTTCATTACCAGTTGCTGATGCTAAATTTCAGAGGGCTAAATCTGACTATTTTGGTCCGTTAGTTGTAACTCCAGAATTGGTAGCTAAGAAAATAAAGGCAATGAAGGATAACAAATCACCGGGAGTGGATGGGATTCCTCCAAAATTACTAATGGAAACAGTAGAACAAATCAGTATACCACTTGCAAGAGTATTCAACTTGTCATTAAAAGAGGGAGTTGTTCCGTTTGAATGGAAAGAAGCAAACATCATACCATTATTTAAAAAGGGTTCGAGAAATAAGTCAGATAATTACAGACCAGTGAGTTTAACGTCAGTGATTTGTAAATTATTAGAAAGGTTAATTAAAGACCATATGGTGGAATTCCTCGTTAAGCAAAAATTATTAAATTCATCTCAACATGGATTCCTTAAAGCGAGGTCATGCTTAACAAATATGTTATGTTTTTTGGAAGAAATCACTAAGTGGATAGACGTGGGATCGCCAGTAGATATTATATACTTAGATTTTCAGAAAGCTTTTGACAAAGTGCCACATCAAAGATTACTACTTAAATTAAAAGCCCATGGTATCGGGGATAGCATAACTGACTGGATAGAACAATGGCTGACTGACAGAAGACAACGAGTTGTAGTAGATGGAGAAGTTTCAAATTGGAAATCGGTTTTGAGTGGGGTACCTCAAGGATCAGTATTAGGACCTATATTATTCTTAATTTATATCAATGACTTGGACGACAGTATAACAAGTAACGTACTGAAATTTGCGGATGACACAAAACTGTTTAGAAAGGTTAATACTGATGGTGATAAACAACATTTACAAAACGATCTAGACAGATTAGTGAAATGGTCTGAGAAACGGCAGATGTTGTTCAATTTTGGGAAATGTAAATGCCTACATACAGGACATAGGAACTTGAATGTAAACTATAAAATGGGAGATACTGTTCTGGGTACTACTGTAAAAGAAAAGGACTTAGGAGTTACAATAAGCGCTGATATGAAAGTTTCAGAGCAGTGTGGTATTGCAGCTTCAAAGGGTAATCAAATTCTTGGATTGATTAGAAGAAACATAACATACAAGGGAAAAAAGTTAATTATACCTCTTTATAAAGCAATAGTTAGACCTCATTTAGAATACTGTATACAAGCATGGAGACCATATCGTAAGAAGGATATAGATACGCTTGAACTCATTCAAAGGAGAGCAACTAAAATGATTCCAGAACTGAGAGACCTTAGTTATGAAGAACGCCTGAAAGAATGTGGTTTAACAACTCTAGAGACAAGGAGGTTAAGAGGAGATCAGATTGAAGTTTTTAAGATATTGAATGGGTATGAAAATATTGATAGAAATATGTTTTTCTCACTCAAGAAGGACAGCAGAACTAGAGGACATGAGGTAAAATTAGTAAAGGATCAATGTAGATTGGACATCAGGAAGCACTCTTTCTCACAGAGGACAATAAATGAATGGAACAAATTGTCTACAGATTGTGTAACTGCTAGCAGCGTGAATATGTTTAAAAACAAGGTTGACACATATCTCAGGAGGGCGGGCTATAAGTAGATGAACATTGTTGGACTCTCGATAAGCCAATGGCTTCCTTGTCCACTTGCCATCTGGGCCTTTGGCTTGGATGGCAAATCTTGTTAAATCTTGTTATAGCATGCACACACGAACGCACGCACGCGCCGACTTGTCACTGATTTGGGTCAAACACACACGCACGCACGGACTCACACACACACACACACACACACACACACACACACACACACACACACACACACACACACACACACACACACACACATATATATATATATAATGTGATGAATAATCAATTGTGTATGCACTATTTGCACACATATGCACACAAACACCACACGCATATATATATATATATATATATATATATATATATATATATATATATATATATATATATATATATATATATATATATATATATATATATATATACATATATATACATATATATATATTTATATATAGGTGTGGGTGTGTGTGTGTGTGTGTGTGTGCGCGCGTCTGTGCAAACAATGCATACACAATTGACTATTCATCAAATTAAGCCCACCTTTATATTCGTCATTTGACGAGTTTCTCCAACTTGACTTACCAGTAGCTGTGACGTTATACTTAGTCCCTGGCTGGAGCACATTTTCGTAAATGCTCAGAAACTGACGACTATTTCCTGAGCCGGTATCGCGCTTCCAGTTGATTGCCGGATTGACTGACCACTCAGTGGACACGATGGGCTGCAAACTACTTGTGATTTTCAGTGCGATCGCCTCGTGGACGTTGGGCCGCCCTCTGCAGTTCCTCATACAACTATTAACGACATTACCCATGTACGTCCTGGTTGTGTCGTAGGCATTGTTTATATGTTTATATCAATCTCAATGATATTTGAACGTTCAATTATATTTTGTCGATTCTCTCATTCAATTACCTGAATATGAGTTGCGATTCAGCTCTCATGCTTTTTACTGTGATCATTATATTTCACACGCAACAAAAGAACACACTGACTAGTATTGTATTGACTTTGTGGTGGTCAGGTACAATATGTAGGGGTCTTTAGCTCGGGTAGGTTGGTCTTTTGTTTTCTCAACTTGACCTTCAATGAAACAAATGTAGTGGGAAACGCGTGTGATCCATCACTAGTCACGCACGAAGCTCATACCGATGTCATACGACAATGGGATGTAGTTATGTTTTGTCACAATAGACTCTTCGCACCCTGAGTATGTATCAACGGGAGAACTTTAAAGTTTTTGACTCAACATGCTGGCACAACGAAGTGGTTTCTATGTTTTTGCAGCAAAGTAACTAAATAGATGAGTTTATATAGATGAATCCGTAAATATGAAAACACGAAATGCTAAGAACAAACATACACAACTGATACATAGCAAGCAGTACAAGAGCTTGTGCGACTATAGGCCGCATGTTTGAAAAACAATGTCTCTGTATGCCACATACAATTTTGGCCATGTAAATTCATCAAATGTTTTTAGTTTCACAAAGATTCAAACATCACGCCAAATTAGCGGTTTCAACTAACAATTAACATACACATCATGTACACCAACTTATGTTAACTTAAACATAATTCAGTCATCATTTCACCACTGGTAAACCTCGAACGTTATGTGGATAATGTTATTTCAATGGCAGGATCGAATATTCACCAAGACGTGAACAATACAATACACGCATTATAGTTGATAATTTCCATGTAACATACGTACTAATGCAAAACATTCAGTGTTTCGTACCGATCCTGAAAAATAATATTTGCACCTTGACATCGAAGCTACGAACTCACAGAAACTTCCCAAAAGCGGACTGTCGTTTTACACGAATTTAGGAGACGAAATATTTTAGGTTAAGGAATATTACTTACATACAGGTAAAACATAAACACGTCAAATTTAACGATAAACTATTTTTTATTTTTCCTTTCAATAGTACTGCGCAATGTATGTGCTTAGAGGGAACAATTCGAAGCTACGGATTCAGAAAACAACAGTAAATAATCCACAATAAGATTCATGAGTTCACAAAGACAAGTTAAATTTTTGCTCAAAAAAGCCTCGAATGTGTGTTATTACATTGGTGTATTACACAAAACAGGTAGCTATTCTTATTTAAAAGATACACGTTGAAATAAAGTAAAAATATCACCTGTTTCCATAAATGAAAAAAATGACACGTTTTCAATATAGGTGTCACAGTTTGCCACATGTATCGTACAAGTACACACTAAGCAGATAGTATGACGTATGAGACGAATACATCAAAACGTAAAAGAAAGGTTAGTGGAAGTAAAAAAAAGCGTCTGCCTGACGAATCCATTAAGAACAACTGTAACTTGAATACTTATGGATATTAGTGAAATATACTGCACCATAAATACAATTATTAGGGTAATGTACCTTTACCTGTTTGATTTGGACAAGGGAATCGCAAGCCAGATCGGCCCTTTCAAAAACGTACGACGGGATGTAGAACATTATGTAGGTTTAAATTATGTGACATAGCAGGAATCGTATCCAATTTGTATTTTAATATGTAGCAAAAGAATATGTTGCCTACTGTTACACGACAAATGTATAAATTGATATGATTAGAATACATAAATAGTGTACTTAGAAAAAGTCGAGATCTACTTAAACAACTGATGTTGGTGTTGTACATTGTTTAATTAGGGAGGTAAACACTGTTGCGTAAGGAGATAATTGGCGTAGCTGTCTGTCAAAAATGGTTAATTAATGCACCGAACATGCAGGGCTGCGTAAGGCTGAGGGATTCGAGAGGAAGATCAGCCCTTCAGAAAAATCGCTATACGGAGTTAATAAAATGACAATGATGATGAGCACTTTGTAAACAACTTAAAAGATAAACTCCATGAAGCCAAGCTTCGTATTCTATACGTAAGGTGAGTTTGGGGTATTATTGACTATGAATTATATATGCCACGTACGTTCTGAATATAATAATTATATATGTAGCTCCAGTTATTCAATCACCAACATGGCATTTAACAGGGCGGGACAATAAAGAATGTGTGGCATACATTGTAGTGAATGGTAAGCGTACATTGCTAAGCTTGTATTGTGTGTCGCCCGATTGCACGGTTAGCAAAGATTTTCCATTCCGTAGTTGTGCGAATGAGTCAGCGCACAATTCACGACTCTATTTGACTGGTCAGCGTACAGTGCACAACAAACGTTGGCGCGACTTGTGTGCGCACCGCCTCGATCGGGGCGTTATTTTTGAAACTACGTGCACTTTCAGATGTCGGCTAAATTGAGTATGGTGACTTGTTAGTCTTTTCGGAATGTCATCAGCTGTGAACAGAGGAAAGCGACGTGTTTTGTAATTCTGCAATAAGACTAAACATTAAAACAACACCACACCACACCACCTTTTAAATATGTATGGAACACTTAAATTGTTTAACATTTCACCAGATTCTGTCTAGCAAATAGTACAATAAGGAAGTGGCCCCAAGTCATCGCATATAACAGCACAAGAATATAAATAGCATAAAGACATAATTAAAGAAACATAATAAGTCAAAGTAATGTTTGTGAATTTCATTCAATAAATACTTTTTTCTATGTGTTCCCTATTGAGAAGGATGCTGCAAAAATGTACCTTTTAGTAACTGTGTACCACATTACGCTAACGATTAACAGGTGTAAACACAGACATACCGAAATAATAATAGGGTAATCTCGGGCATGTTTTAATCATCAGATTACTTTTCATTGATACAATCCGGTGCCATGTTCAATATTACCCAAATTACATACATAATTATATAGCTCTTGCCGCAATTTCTGATTGAATAATCCTTCCAGATCCACCCATTTGACATTTTAGATTAACACGATTATCCCAATGTTTTTATTTCACAACCAATTGGAATCTAACTGTAATCGAGCTAGCGTATGATTGTATGTGGTATTGTTAACATTTTCGTCCTAGACGGCTAGAACCTCGGGGACAAACTTTCAGGGATTAATCTACGACCCCACGCCTTTTTTTAAATACCCCGTATATCAAGGTTTCTTAGTGGTTTTTCTGGTAAATCAATTGTTCGCTACATAAAACGTTAACACCCCAACAATCGCAGAAACCACCCGCGAAGGTACGTAAACCCTTAGAGAGTACGTAGCGCCATCTGGTACGTAACATTTAACTATGTGGGCTGTTTATATTAATTATAGTAGAAGACACGCGTAGCAGTTGTACATCATTAACACATACGCATTATTTTTGTAATTACTACGTTCAAGTATTTGCATCGCTACGCCTGAAATCTACGATTAGAACTACACAATTACATAAACTGTTCGATGCGACAGTGTGCATGTAGCGCCCTCTGGCACATAACATCGACTATGTTGCTTGGCAAAGACAACATGTATTAGACAAGGTAGGAAGACGTAGACATTGTTTTGTAGCCATATTCATAAAAGCGATCACCTATTTGGTAAGCATTGCTATTATGACTGTCACGCATGAACTACCAAGTTATCCCGTCCTGGGGACGGGCAATTTTGCTAGTACTACTAATGCCAACCGTCTTTACATTACGATGAATAAAACATACGTTATCAAGTTTTCTTCATTAAGAATATGCAACTTTAATGAAAAATACTTACCATCCGTGATTCATAAGTAATCGTCCATCCACCGATGGCGTTACACTTCCTTAACATCTAGTTGGTAGAAGCTGTAGCTTGGTGCAAACAAAAGTATCTGCATCCGATGCAATGATACCAGGTCCAGGACGACCTTTTGAAAAATGTGCGCGATGCAACACCATGTGCGATATATTTCAAATTTACTATAAACAAACACATAATACATTTCAAACCAAAGTAAATTCAAAACGTTGCTGATATAAAAATGAACACGAGATATGAGGTTACAAAATGACTTAACATGTCATTGGTGTATACTTTTACAGATTCATCCATATATAAACGTTTTCCAAGTATTGCTAGGATTTTTAAACAAGCAAAATTAGTTTTGTGTTTTCTTATAACTTTATGCATTTTGTCGGCCATACGAATCCAAATGTGAAACCTTCGTTAGAAACTTACTAAAATACATATGGCCACAACGTTTGAAATCCCACAAGACCCTCTATTTCCAAATACATTATTAAAATATTAATGCGATTGTCTTCATTTAGATGGCCCAATTGCAAAATAGGTAATGTCTTCAATACGTAGCTAATAAAATAAGGTGGATTACCCGCTATAAGACTGAACAAGAATACATTAGTTAAAAAAGCATTTCACTTTTTATGATACCAACAACTTCTTGTGCATATGTCACAACCATCACAGTATAACTATATATTACTGATTTTTGTTTAACTTCCATTGAATGGAATCATGTCTGGAATTTTAAAGCCAGATATGGGCTTTACACAATATATATGTACTGTAGGAAACATAGTGATCAGCATATATGTTGTCCAAAAAAGTAGTTTTTATGGTAGTCAAATATGCAAATGACACGTCTACTTTAGTGCAAACAAGATGTGACGATGTTTCATAGGAAGCGACCATATAGGTTAAAGAGTTCACTCACACAATAGCCACCGGATGATTAACCGGACTTTTCTTGGGCATTGGATGCATGTGAGTGGTCTGTTGTCGGATTGTGACCTCTGTAAGGAGAACATCGCGGGTTTACACGAGAAAGAGATAAATTTAGAGCATGTGGACAAATCATATATTAAGCACAACGAAAAATGCAGCCTATTATATTAAATCAAATCAAATCAAATGTATTGTAACTCTTTACAATATATACAAATCAAATCAAGGTAAACCCTATATGATAATGTAAAGAGAACAATAGGGGAAGAACATTATACAATGTTATACTCCCTATTCATACAATCATGTCAATAAGAATGAATTAAAACAAGATTGGAAGGTACAACTTTTAGTAGTAAAAAATAGAAAACCATAACACGCCAGCACGAATAAGTACTTTTGTTCTCCTTGTGTTCCGAACAAACCACCGATCGATACTCTTGTTTTGTGTAGACACAAAACATTCCTGATCAAACCAAATAATGGGTGATCTTACCCATCGTCATATACAGTGGAAATAATTAGAGGGTGCTGGGGGACGACCATCTGTTTCTGCTTTTAACACAGGATTGTTTCCTTACTCAACATGTGTTGAAACCAACCAGAGGTGGAAACAACGGAGGAGGAAAGGTTCTTCAACCAAGGCAAATATAAAGAGATGAGAGCATATCTTGTGAATATAGAATGGAATAACTGGCTGAAGAGACCAAATAGAAGTGTCTTTGAAATGGTGAATGTTTATGTGATATTGATAGAAATAGGTTCTTCAAACTTAAAGAAGGCAGTAGAACCAGAAGGGACAAAGCAGAATTAGGTAAGGTTGGACATAAGACGGTATAGGTTGGACATGAAAAAGTCTCACAGAGGGTGATAAATGAATGGAACAAACTTTCACATGATTGTTTTAATGCTAGTAGTGTGAATATGTTAAAAAATAAAATTGAAAGATATCTGGTAAGGGCGGGCATAGATGATAAAATTGTTCGATTCGCAATAAGCCAGTGGCTTCCTTGTCTATTTGCCACCGGGAACATGTAGGTTTGCGTAGCAATCTTGTTAAAGCCCCTGTTACGGAGAAGTTTTGCGCGATATGGGCGAAACTCACGAAAGTGTTCGCATTCCGATTTCTTAAAAAAAGAAAACACTCTACATCGAACATATAAGACAAAAAAGAGTGTATAACGAAAGTAAGTATAAGGTCCTTAAAAGTAAACCTATTGGCTTCCTCAGGAAATGTGAACGTGAACATAATACGACTCTTTCACGAATATAAACACAACCTCAACAATCTTGGTTCCTGTTAAAATATATAATAAACAAGAACCACCAACCCATAACAGCAGACAAAATCAAATAAACGAATATCTTAATAATTGATATATACATGTCAGTTCTAATCTAGCACAAACTATTCCACTGACCCAGACATACCCTATGTTGCATTTGAAAAGTATTACTACTATATAACTTGAGCAGATAATTGAAAACGATTTGTCAACCATTTTAAACTCAATCTCAAATTATCATGTCTTGGATGGGATGATATTTTGCATAATACCAAATTAAAAATATATATACGTTTTATTAAGCCGTTAACCTACTTATATAATATCTTTATAAATACTGAAATATGTCCAAATGAAATAAAAATTATGCTTATCTACAAAACTAAGGAAAATAATATATTATCTACCTATCGGCCAATTATTGTTCTAAAACATTGAAAAGACTAATGTATGACAGATTGCTACATGTTATTAATAAGCATGACATCTTTCGTAAATATCAATTTGGTTTCCGAAAATTCATTCTACTACCAGGGCACTAATGGTCATTGTTGACAAAATATCAGAAGCCTTACAAAACAAAACAAATCGTGCTGGTGTTTTTTCTAGACTTGCCTAAAGCATTCGATACTGTTGACCATGAGATAGTGTGTCAGAAATTACAATTTTATGGTATACGTGGCTCAGCCAATGATTGAATTAAGAGTTATCTATCTAATATACGCCAATATGTTTATTACAATAGCAATAGCTCCACTAAACAAACTATCACTGTTGGAGTGCCTCAGATTATTAGGACCACTACTAGTTTTATTATAATTATATCAGTGATATCGCTAAGATATATTATTATCTCAGATATAGTATTTACTATATTTTTTACCAGTGACATTAATATATTTATATATGATGAAAATTTAGATGAAAAACGGACAAAATGAATACTAAATTAACTAAAAGTAGGGGTTTGGTTAAATGCTAACAAGCTATCTTTTAACATTGATATGACTCACTACATGCTATTTAGAACGTCCAACAGAAAATATACTAAACCAACGAAACTTGAGATTACTTATAATATTATTAAGCATGTATCGTCTACAACATTTATCGGTTCACTGTTGATAACAAACTTAATTCTGCTGAACGTAGTGTGTATGTAAAACATAAAATTTCGAAATTTGGCATTCTCAACAAAGCCAAAAGAGTATTAACTAAATCATATTTAGTCACTTTGTATTACTCGTTTCTATTCCCATACCTGACCTATCGTATTGATGTGTGGGGAAGTGCATTTGAGTCATAGTGTTCTAATATTGAAAATGTTAAGAAAAAAAACAGTAAGAACACTTGTCTCATCTAAAAGATCAGCTCATACTGAAGCTATTTTTAAATTGCTAAAAATTTTAAAGC
>OY759264.1:15879141-16054141 GCA_963662155.1 Lamellibrachia columna | reverse complement strand
ACATAGAGTCGCAATTGGACAACTAATCGCTTGTGTGAACGAGCATTTGCTGTGTAGCAAACGACAGTAGCTGAACAAAAGAAACTAAAGCAATTGAACTGAAACATAGCACCAACATGGATCAATCAGGTCAGTGATGCCTCCTGACGGTAACAATCAAAATGCGGGTTCCCCGCACGACTCTGTTTCCGTGTTTGTAGTGTGCGAAGCGCCTCTAAAAAGGATACGGGAACCAGATTATTCGTTTTACAACCCTCTTCTAAATATTATTTGTGCATAATTAAAGCTGGAAAAAATATCACTGGAAAGGTTATACGATGTTCTTCATAGTATTTATTCAACGGTTAGCCGTGAGGATATCCACTCGATGTTCACAAAAGTATGCTTAACATATGACTTTCAGAATGAGGCAGCCGCGTGTTAACTGAATGGATATATCGCTGAAATAAAACTTCTTGGTTGGTCTAGACTATTTTACCGTGATATATAACACGCGGCTACCTCATTCTAAGAATCCATCTGACATCTTGGTGACATAAAGGGGGAGGTAGTTCGGCAGCGTGCAGGTCAATGGCACAAAATTACCAACTAAACGGACAAATCTACTGCATTTCCGAGAAAAGCCGACACATACAGTCGACATACTCGGCCAAGTCAAATGACCTAGGCCAAAGGACAGCACAGAGCCACTGCCTCGTCGAGACGTGCTGACGCACTCAGTCGACCTACTCGACCCAATGCCAAACCACCTAGACCGAAGGACAACACCTCAGTTAGCACAGCCACTGCTTCGACGAGACAAGCCGACACTCCAAGTCGACGTATTCGTCTATACTGCCCTAATAGGAGGTGGCGATACTGTTTTGGACACCCTGACTTGTAAAGTGCTGCCACTGCGGACTTGATGTGTAACAATGACTATCACGTAAGACTAATACAGATGTGGACGCAGATTCCACGACTTGTGTTGTAGTTTATGATTATTTTTCGTGGACCCATAGAGATTTTCTAATACACCAATCGGTGTGTCAGATGGTAAACTTCTACAATATCTAAAAGCAGTTATAACTTAACAGGACAGGAAAAGATAAGTATTTTTTTTATACGTCGTTTATACGTTTAGGAACGAATCGACACCCCCGATGGCGGAAAATCACACACGCATGGCATGGTGAAGTCCGAGAAATGCCCTAGAAGGGTGTGTGGCAGGGATCTCAACCTCAGTCCCATCTGTTTTGGTGGGGCCAACCTCCCATCTCCCACATATTTTTGAGGCCAACCTCCTACCTCCCATTGTTTTTTTGGACCAACCTCCCACTTCTCACTTCCAGCCACCCCCTCACACTAGGGCAATTACGGGGTGGGGTTGGGGGTCTTCAAACGTATATCTGAAACAGCATTATTGCTACGTATGAGATAAGTTTAACTTATATGTTATACGTTAATCGCTGATATATGTTGGGAGCGAAACACGTATAGCTGAAACTGTCTAATACCTGCATCCACAGAGAGAAACCGAATGGTTCACAATGAGCATGGGTAATGCCAGTGGGTGGCACAGTAACAAAAACCAACTGAACCATGGTAAACGGGTTACAGTGCTATTCTTAATGTATGTATGATTGACAAAATAGTCACTCTCGACATACATGGTGGGGTCGTGTAGAAATCAATATCTGCACCACAGAGAAATGCAATTTTAATGGTTAAAGGGGTATAGTTATGTGAAGCAGGTGTAGGGTTTTAACATACGCCAAATCATTGTGCTGAAGGTCACGATCATAATTACGATTATGACGTCATACTCTGGATCCGTCAATTCGGCTGTCTGCCGCATTGGTAGAGTTGGCACACATGCAGTGGTGTTTCTGGGATCTCGCAAGGGAGAGACCAAAGGGGAGGCTAAGCCTACAAACCCATTGATTTACCATGCAGCCAACAGGTTATAGGTGAAAAAAAAAAATCATTAAGACCAAACGGGGGCATGGCCCAACACCCCCCCCCCCCCAATATCCCACTGCATACATATACGCTTTCATACGCCAGCCAATTGATGAATTTATATACAGGTTATTGCATGTAATCTCAATGAAGTAATGTCAGCGCATGTCGGATTAAAAAAGAACGCCATACGTACAATATAATGAGACCACCCAGAGCGTGTTTACGTACCCGCACGACATCCAGCAGTTGTTAGAAGCAGCAGTAGGCCAACGTATACACTCAAGAAGCGGAGGCATGTCAAGAACATAGTTTCATATGACCCACATTCGTTCTCAAGGAAACAACTCTGGCATCTGATGTTCGGCTGGATTTAAACCGTTCGTGCAGCAACGTGATCTACGCAATTACTACGTCATCGCGACGTCATAGTGATTTTCGTGAGGCGGGCTTTTAATGCCAATACGAATTAAATATTTCGCTGTGTACTAATATATTCGTTGGTGGTGCAAAAAAGTATATATATATATATATATATATATATATATATATATATATATATATATATATATATATATATATATATATATATATATATATATATACATATATATGATTTTCTTCTCCGTTATATCTATAAAGCTTGCAACAATTGTGACATTCTCTCGCGTGCCATATATATGTATATATATATATATATATATATATATATATATATATATATATATATATATATTTATATATATATATATATATATATACATATATATATATATATATATATATGTATATACCTTTATATATGTATATATATATATATGCATATATATGTATATACATACATATATATATATATATATATATATATATATATATATATATATATATATATATATATATATACATATATATATATATATATACATAAATATATATATATATATATATATATATATATATATATATATATATATATATATATACATATAAATTATATATATATATATATATATATATATATATATACATATAAATTATATATATATATATATATATATAGCGGAAGTTACACAACACTAGTTGTGTATATATATATATATATATATATATATATATATATATATATATATATATATAGCCAAATAGTATATATATATATTCCGTGTTCCAATTGGTTATGACGTAAAGCGGGACGTACGTATATATATATATATATATATATATATATATATATATATATCATGTTATGGGCTTACTAGCTGTTTGAAGAGTGGGATTCTGCTTTGTATGTACATATATACATATTGTAAGTACATATATACATATGTACGGACTTCCGGCTACTTGGACTTGGTGCAGCGACTTGAATTTGGTGTAGCTCATTTACAGAAAAACGCGGTATATCAAATATAATAAGTATTACTATTGCATATATATTATACACAAACGTATTGTAGACATATATTAGGAAACAGATTTTGTTAATTATTAGTCAGAGGGAGTATTTAAGAGTAAGTTAGTTTCGGACTCTGTCAGGGAAGTCAGCGAGCGTTAATAGGGTTGTTTACCATTCGAAAATTGAGATAGCATAGTGAATAGTCAGTAACATTGGAATATTGGTTAGAATAAGTATTACTATTATACATATATTGTTCACAAACATCTTATAGACATATATTAAGAAACCGTTTTAGTTAACAGAGGTAGTATTTTTTCCCGGATTCAAACTCAACGAGTGATAAAAGGGAGTTTGTTTACAGGTCGTGAATTCAACTCGTGCTTCGAACTATCGTTTACATTGGCTAATATATATATATAAGATAAAGTGATATATTTACTTAAATTACATACATAAGGTAATATCTGACAGTGGTGGTAAACGTTTTCGGTAAAATGAATTAACAGCAGGATTTTAGCGTAAATTAGTACACACTGATTTCGTTGTTTTGTTACACAGTGTTCTCCGTATTCGCTAGGTGGCAGGTTTTTTTCTCATGCAAGCTTAATAGAAGACATATTTAGCAAGTATATTAGCCTAAAGTGTTCTTTTGATCACAAAAGCAGCCTTATTCAAGGTTAACGTAGCAAACTAATTCAAACTAAATTGTATGATGGCGCCGTGCAAACGGCAGTTAAAGGCCACAAGGCACTTAATTTGTGGCTGTTGCAGTAACTGGGTGGACTTCGTCAAGTCTGGGTGCGAGAAGTCCTGGGCTGAGGTCCAGACAGATAGTTTTAGTTTTGAGTGTAGGGGATGTACGAAGATGAAGGAACTAGAGGTGGAGTTGGAAGAGCTGAAGCTGCTCGTTGTGGCAATGGTGGGAAGGGAACATGGGGGTTGTGCCAGTAGTTCCGGTAGGGGAACAGTAGACGATAAAGTGGGGAAAGACACAAGAGATGCTAGGGAGAGCTCACCTCAGCCTGGGAGGAAGCTGAGAGGAGGGAAGGTGACAGATCGTAGGGAGACGGGAAGGAAAGGAACGGGAGGGAAGACAACCGGAGTGAAGGAGAGGGGAGTAGGGGAGACATGAGGGAAGGAGAAGGGAGTGGGAGAGACGGGAGGGAAGACAACCGGAGTGAAGGAGAGGGGAGTGGGAGAGACAAGAGCAAAGGAGTGGGAAGTGGGGGAGACAGGAGGGAAGGGGTCAGGACAGAATGTGATGGAAGGGATCGAACGGAAGAGTTATTCTGCAGCAGTGATAGAGGGGGTGAGGAAGAGAGCGAGGGTGTTTGTGGGGGATTCGATTGTTAGGAAGACCGACAGAGTCTTAAACAAGGAAGATGATGTGGTGGTCTGCTTGCCTGGAGCCAAAATAGTGGCGATAACTGAGAGGGTACAACTGCCATAGTTAGGAAATATAGGCAGTTGGTCAGAACACTAAAACAAGCGCGGGTTGAGCAGGTAATACTGTCAGGGATTTTACCTGTAATGGGCAGGAGGGGTCACAAATATCGAAATTGTCGGGGGATGGCAATTAACATGTTAGTCCAGAAGCTATGTAGGGAAGAGGAAGTTGGATTTGTGGATTTATGGGGAAGTTTTGTTGGGAGGGCTGATATGTACATGAATAATGGGCTTCAACTAAGTGGAAAGGGGGCGGCAGTATTCGCGGACAAACTTTCAGCAGCAGTAGATAGTGACACGGGTACAATTACAAATATTTTTTGAAGTAAACATTGTTTAAACTAGAAGTGCAGGGGGGTACCTAGAAGTGTCTCAAGCAGAACAAGAGGCCACTAGCACAGATAAACCAATATTAAATCATCCGAAAAACATCTCTGTAAAATGTTATATATGCGTATGTTTAAATGCAAGGAGCATAGTAAATAAGAAAAACGAGTTAAACATTATGGTAGAAGACATTGACCCTCACATAATTGGTATAACTGAATGATGGGCCAACACAGATATATCAGATGATGAATTAGGACTGACAGGATACGTAATGTTTAGAAAAGATCGAATAGGAAGAAGGGGCGGGAGAGTTATTTTATATGTTAAAGAATCTATTCAGGCTAATGAAATAAAACTAGAAAGGGAAGCAGATTGCGATGAAGCTGTTTGGTGCAGAATTGTTTCAGGAAATTCAAAATTAACTGTTGGATTAGTTTACCGAAGTCCAAACATAAACGAAGAGGACAACACAAAAATAAAAAACGCTATAAAGGAAGTTAGTAAAGGGGATTGTATCATAATGGGAGATTTTAACCATGGACACATACAATGGAATTCTCTAGAGAGCACAGGGATTGAGGACCAACAAATTCTATTTTTAATCCAGGATAGCTTTCTTACTCAGCACGTGCTAGAACCAACCAGGGGAGAAAATGTATTAGATATAGTTTTGTCATCACAAAAAGAATTAGTGGACAATGTAAAAATATTTGAACCATTGGGTAATAGTGACCATAATCAAATACATTTTGACATCAAGGTAAAATCAGAAAGTAAAAATAAGAAAACGTACAAGAGAAACTTCCACAAAGGTAACTACAAAGATATGAGAAAATACTTAGCAAAGCTAGATTGGAATAACATGCTGATGAATAAGACCGCAATTGAATGTTGGAATATTCTAAAAAATGAAATTGAGAGTATCATCGATAAATTTGTTCCCTTCCAAAAAAAGGAAAACGGTGTAGAAAGAAACACTTGTCAAAAGAGGCTATTAGAAAAATAGTGTTAAAACAAACTATGTGGAGGATTTATAGGCGTACCAGAAAGGACGAAGACTATGCAAATTACAAAGAGGCACTTAATGCAGCTACAACTGAAATCAGACAATCTAAAAAGAAGCTATGAGAAAAACTAGCATGTAACATAAAACATGACAGCAAGAGTTTTTATGCATATGTCAGGAGTAAACAAAACGTACAAGACAAGGTTGGACCTCTAGAAGACAGTGCTGGAAATATAGTATCACAGGGGTTTTTAATGGCGGAAGACCTAAATGGTTACTTCAGTTCAGTGTTTACCAAAGAAGATATTAGTTCATTACCAGTTGCTGATGCTAAATTTCAGGAGGCTAAATCTGACTATTTAGGTCCGTTAGTTGTAACTCCAAAATTGGTAGCTAAGAAAATAAAGGCAATGAAGGATAACAAATCACAGGGAGTGGATGGGATTCCTCCAAAATTACTAATGGAAACAGTAGAACAAATCGGTGTACCACTTGCAAGAGTATTCAACTTGTCATTAAAAGAGGGAGTTGTTCCGTTTGAATGGAAAGAAGCAAACATCATACCATTATTTATAAAGGGTTCGAGAAATAAGTCAGAAAATTACAGACCAGTGAGTTTAACGTCAGTGATTTGTAAATTATTAGAACGATTAATTAAAGACCATATGGTGAACTTCCTCGTTAAGCATAAATTATTAAATTCATCTCAACATGGATTCCTTAAAGCGAGGTCATGCTTAACAAATATGTTATGTTTTTTGGAAGAAATCACTAAGTGGATAGACGTGGGATCGCTAGTAGATATTGTCTACTTAGATTTTCAGAAAGCTTTTGACAAAGTGCCACATCAAAGATTACTACTTAAATTTAAAGCCCATGGTATCGGGGATAGCATTGCTGACTGGATAGAACAATGGCTGACTGACAGAAGACAACGAGTTGTAGTAGATGGAGAAGTTTCAAATTAGAAATCGGTTTTGAGTGGGGTACCTCAAGGATCAGTATTAGGACCTATATTATTCTTAATATATATCAATGACTTGGACGACAGTATAACAAGTAACGTACTGAAATTTGCGGATGACACAAAACTGTTTAGAAAGGTTAATACTGATGGTGATAAACAACATTTACAAAACGATCTAGACAGATTAGTGAAATGGTCTGAGAAATGGCAGATGCTGTTCAATTTTGGGAAATGTAAATGCCTACATACAGGACATGGGAACTTGAATGTAAACTATAAAATGGGAGATACTGTTCTGGGTACTACTGCAAAAGAAAAGGACTTAGGAGTTACAATAAGCGCTGATATGAAAGTTTCAGAGCAGTGTGGTATTGCAGCTTCAAAGGGTAATCAAATTCTTGGATTGATTAGAAGAAACATAACATACAAGGGAAAACAGTTAATTATACCTCTTTATAAAGCAATAGTTAGACCTCATTTAGAATACTGTATACAAGCATGGAGACCATATCGTAAGAATGATATAGATACGCTTGAACGAATACAAAGGAGAGCAACTAAAATGATTCCAGAACTTAGAGACCTTAGTTATGAAGAACGCCTGAAAGAATGTGGTTTAACAACTCTAGAGACAAGGCGGTTAAGAGGAGATCAAATTGAAGTTTTTAAGATATTGCATGTGTATGAAAATATTGATAGAAATATGTTTTTCTCACTCAAGAAGGATAGCAGAACTAGAGAACATGAGGTAAAATTAGTAAAGGATCAATGTAGATTGGACATCAGGAAGCACTCGTTCTCACAGAGGACAATAAATGAATGGAACAAATTGTCTACATATTGTGTAACTGCTAGCAGCGTGAATATGTTTAAAAACAAGGTTGACACATATCTCAGGAGGGCGGGTTATAAGTAGATGAACATTGTTGGACTCTCGATAAGCCAATGGCTTCCTTGTCCACTTGCCATCTGGATCTTTGGCTTGGATGGCAAATCTTGTTAAATCTTGTTAAATATGAGTTAGACATAATAACGTGGGAGACGCTCCACGCACACAAGGCATTTTTTATTTTGATAATTATAGCAAACTCAGGGAGCAAACAGTATCTTGAATTTTACACTTAGAGCCCATGTTACCATGGTAACAAACACGATTTGGGAGTTGGTGAAAATATAGCATGGGAAATGAGAAAAAATTGCAACTTTGCGTACGGTCTTCAGTCATTATTAATGTAGATATGATCATACTTATTTCGCTATCAAACTATATTTGCAAATTATATATTTTAGTTTTAATCAGACCAAATTGTAAACTCAAACTCAATGTTTTTTCGTTATAAATACCTACATCACAAAATAGTGTTCAACGTGTTGCAAATATATCAGTTAAGTGCAAACCGTAATGACGAACACAGCGATGTAAATATTATTTGATATATGCGAAATGCAAATAAGAAAATGCATATTATGTAAATGGCCGTATACGTAATGTGATTATATTTAATAGAGACACTCTTTATGCATGAACAAGAGTGACATAGAGTTATGTAACTGTTATAATAAATAAAGATATTAGCATTTATAACGCAACTTGTATCCGGATAAAAAGGCGTTAAAATGGAAAAATATATAAGATTAGATAAGATAAACTGAGACAAATTAAGGTGAGTTAAAACCAATTAAATAACTAAACAAGTCAAGACAAATAAAGATAAATTGAGATAAGTTAAAACCAATTAAATAACTAAATAAATTAAGATGAGTCAACACATGTTAAAAAGTTAAATAAGTCAAAAGTTCTTGTCATTAAAACAGCGTTGCTACTACTCAAAGTAATTCCCCACAGGCCGCACTAAATAGATTTATCTCCAGGACCGCCTTGAACGCAGCAACGGTTTTCGTGTTTCTCGCTCCAGTAGGGCAAGGATCGTTCCACAATGTAGGCCAGCCACAGAGAAGGAGCGGCGTCCATAGAATTCAACGTTGTATCGCAGAACAAGTTAACAAGCTCTGGTCGGCGGATCTCAATGATCGGGCCGGCGTGTACGGAGTTATTAATGCCGACATATACATAGGGGCGAGATGGTGTACATCTCGATAAGCCAACAACAGAAACTTGAATTCAATACGTTGACGAAGGAGACGCGTTGCTGAGTTCTCCACCATCTGGAGTTTCTGCAGATTTGAATAAGGGACTCCGTGTGTTACTGCGTTACCATAAACTAAGCGTGATATCACTAGAGTATGTACGACTGTTTTACATGCAATAGTGTAAATAGATGGTATAATCCGGGCGAAGTGCGGCTGATATGCCTAGCCATCGACATGGCATAGTCAAACACAACACCAATATCACGGATGCAGCGTTTCGGTGACGGTGACGGTGCAGCCACATACGTCGATGTCGGCGTTCACGGAAGGCTGAGCACATTTCTGGGAGTTCACAGCAGAAATCACGATGGCTTCTGTTTTGTTCTCGTTGAGAGGTAGGTTGTGGCGTACCATCCACGCCAGTGGTAACTCGCACCTGCTGATCACGAGTGAATTCAACATGGAGCTGGATGTCGTCTGCATACATGTGATAGCAGAGTTGATGACGTTTGAAGACGCTGCTGAGCCCCAGACAATATGTTGTAAAAAACAAGGGTCCCAGCACGCTACCTTGCGGTGCAGCAAAGCACATACCACTAGTTATTGAGGTGACGTTATCGACTGTGACAGCTTGTGTTCGCTGCGAAAGATACGATTGTACACAGCTGTGTCACGTATGCCAATTCTGTGCAGTTGGTCGAGAAGCAGGCATTAGTTGACCGTATCGAACAAAGCAGCTGGCACTACTGATGATTCGATCGACGTGTTCACAATGCATGTTAACACTGGTGCGAGGGTAGCAATGTTCAAGTTAAGCAAGGCAGCAGAAATTACGTCAATGTTTGAAGACAACTGGAACCCTTCATAGCCAATCCACGTATAGCGTCACGTAAGGGTTTTACAACACGGCTTACATTGCTAAATTCGGACTGATGTCACTGCGTAAGTGTAGTCGCCAGCTGTGTACACATACATACATACATACACACACACATACATACATACATACATACATACATACATACATACATACATACATACATACATACATACATACATACATACATACATACATACATACATACATACATACATACATACATATACATATAAGCACCAAGACATCGTCGACGTTCGGCAGCACAGGACTATGAGAGCGGTCCATCAGATCGTTCGTGATACGGGAATTTCGATTTGTTATCATGGACTGATGATTCAATTTCCGTACCGTAGTGTGTTGATTTGACTGAGGCGATGTTTTGCATGAATGAGTCACACATATATGCGTAGATTTCGCCATGGACGACGAGTCGCGTGTGCCGCCATCTGCGTTCCGCTTGTCGAACTTGCTGTCTCAGGCGCTGCAGGCGGTCAGTTCACCTGTTTGTCCATTATGGTAGTCAGCTCAGCATCATTCTGCTCGCAAAGACTGCCAATGTTGCATGCATGAATGGTGACCAGCGGCGAGTCCACCCGGTCGCACGCCGACAGTTTCATGTCGATTGTGGCATGTTTCCCTAGAATATCTCTTTCTGCACTGGTCGGGTTTTAACTGAAACTAGCTTGCATATAATGACGTGGTGGTCTATTACTCCACCGACGCGTCTGTTAACACAGAACCTGTCACCAAGGTGATCACAAGATCATGAATTTTGCCTCGACAGTGTATTGCTGATGTCACCTGTTGTTGTAGATTAATATTGTTGAAAATTGCTGCCTTCTTGTCTACGTCATTTCCGTAGTGAACGTTAATCGCCGAGTATGATGAGTCCACTCATTTGGATTGAGACACGTTCGAGCAATTCGCTGAATTCCGTGTGATGGTAGCCGGTATATCACACAAAATACGTACGGAAAGATTTCGCCGGCCACGGTTTGGCTAGTTCAAGGTGGAAGGAAGCTTTGAAAAAAAAACCCAGTGACTATCAATAAAGTTACCTAGTGTCTCCCCTTAATTTCTTATACTGCACTAAGCTTTCGGTGACCAATCAAACGAGACCGGATCCATTCTTCACTTGTTTCAGATTTGTTTAGGGTTTTTGGAGGGGGCGGGCGCGTGGCGGTCTGACTGGCTGGCTGGCTGGCATATATATATGGGTTTGAAAGGCTGGCCATTTAATCAGGCAAGAATGGAAGATAAATCTTAGACAACAGACTGGTCAGGTAACCTAGTGGCTCATGCTTGCTTTTAAACTAAGAATTTGGGGATTTTGAAAAAGTATTTTTGAAATGTTTGAAAAGTATGCAAATGTGTCTGAAACAAATATTTGAGAAGTATTTTAGAGGTATTTGAAAATTCAAATGTTTTATTTCAATGCAAGTACAACTTCATTTGGTTGAACATATACACATACAAGTATTGGCT
Source organism: Lamellibrachia columna (assembly GCA_963662155.1). Taxonomy (NCBI): domain Eukaryota; kingdom Metazoa; phylum Annelida; class Polychaeta; order Sabellida; family Siboglinidae; genus Lamellibrachia; species Lamellibrachia columna. The sequence goes on along the minus strand of OY759264.1, from coordinate 16,042,596 downwards.
CTAAACAACAATGTAGAGACACGAATTGCTTTCATATGGAAAATTGTAAGGGTTGGGGAAGGTTTGTGTGCTGCATTCATAAAATAGCACATTTGGACGGTGCACCGTGTATTATTATCGTTAGTATTATTGTTGTTGCTGTTGTTTGTTCCCTTCTAATGAGACAAGTTATGCCAATAACTGCCAACTTGTCTCATTAGAAGGGAACAAACAACAACAACAACAATAATACTAATGATAATAATACACGGTGCACCGTCCAAATGTGTGTATCTGCGAGACGAAATACGAAATAGATTTAGCGAACGCTTAAATCTACACGGGTTATGTTACATGCATTATTATCCCGGTAGTTTGTTGTATGTAGAGACGAAAAGTTCATACATTTGTGTCCACCAACAACAAAATAGTAACACAACTCATAATATCAACCTGACGACAGATACACTCGACTATGTCTATATAGATACATTAGGCATTTTGTAGGAACGTCTCACGAGACACCTGCATGGCAATCACATGACGATGCCGATTATGAGTGTACAGCGATTACAAGCAACACACGATTCCTGTAGTGCGTTTGCGTCGGCGCATCTTTTTTCAGCGTTTACAAAACATACGTTCGTGTCGCGTGCGATTGCTCAAATTGGTGAACGACTTACCACAGCGACTGCACGAGTGCGACTTCACGCCTGTATGCGATATGCTATGCTCTTTAAGATAACTCGAAGTGGCAAACGATCTACTGCACGTTGGACACGGATACGGCTTCGCACCGGAGTGCGATCTTTCGTGAATTCTAAGATTGACGGCTTGTGCAAAAGACTTGCCACATAAACGACAATTGTACGGTCGATCGTCTATGTGAAGAGTCGCGTGGTGCTGTAGTGAGCCCGAACTGCTAAATATTTGGCTGCACAAATCGCACGTATGCAACAATATATGTGTTCCCAGACTCCCTGGATCTTGTACCGGTTGAGCCAAAAATACGGGTATGATGCTGTTGTTTATATCGTCAAGCTGCTCTACGTCAATACGCGGGTCGTCCGCTTCTGAAGTGATCGCGTCGAATTGTCTTTCTTTTAGACCAGCGCTGCTGCTGCAGCTCTGTTTTGCGCAGTTGTCGTCTGCTAAGCACGTGCTTTCGGTTTTGAAGACTTCCTTTAGTACGCCGCCAGCACAGGCAACCCAGCGTCTCGTCTGGTCACAGTTTTCAGAGACGCCCTCCTCCCACTTCACTCTAATGTCTGGGCACTCGGCCACGTCGTAACGGTCTGGACATGGCATGCCACACTGTGAATTCATTCTTTGTCCGCTAGTGGTTAATGCCTGAAAATATAACGTATAACGTATAAAGTATAACGTACGTGAAATATTGTCTGCGAGTTGTCCATACCAAAGCATGCATTCCACATGGTATCCGGACAAAATCCCACAGTCGTCTAAAATCTTACAGGACATAATCCATCAGGTTTTAATTCCACGGGACCAAATACCACAATGTGATACGTTGACACAATCCCACAATGCATTTTTTTCGTATTTTTTATGATCTTTTTTTATTTAAAAACAAATCCATTTTATTTGGATATATTACAGCCGTAGCTTTAAATGAAACCAAAGCCATTGTTTTGGGCCTTGGCTCCTATAAGAGTGCCTAAAACTAACAATTTGTAACTATAATAAAGAATATCATGCAAATGGTTTACTGGGAATCTGTTCTAAAAATGCGAAATTCTGGTCTAATGTCATTTTTCGTGAAGGCTGACATATTAATCAGTGTTTGCAATTTTGACCAATCAGCGGCGAGCAGCCCCTTAACCCCCCCCCCCAACGCTGTACATATGGCGTGTATTTTTAGGGTGGTTGAGATGTGCAATTACATTAGGAGGATAGTGGAGTATGAAGAGGAATAGGGACAATGGACGGGATGTTCACTCTGAGTCAACTGGTGGAAAAGAGACTGGACGGACAGGAGAATATGGCTTTTGGATTCATAGACCTCGAAAAGGCGTACGACAGTTCCGAGAGAGATGGCCGTGGCCACCTTGAGGTGGATGGGTGACCCAAAGGCGGAGGCGATGATGGTCGAAGGCGCATGCGAAGAGACAAAAGGTAAAGTAGTGGGCAGACGGGGAATATCTGAGGAATTCAGGGTGGACGTCAGCCTGAGACAGGGGAGTGCCCGAAGCCCACTGTTGTTCATCGCAGTAGTGGAGGTGATTAGCAAAAAAAAACTACTAGAGACATTCTCAGCAAATTGGTATATGCAGATGACCTTCAAGAACGGTTGGTAGAGTGGAAGGAAATCAGACATTGACTGAAAGTAAGTGTAGAGAAGACGGAGGTGCTTTGGGTCGGGCAGCAGAAAATATATCTAGGTATAAGACTGGATGGGAAGAAACTGAACCAACGAGACAGCTTTGTATACTTGGGTGGAGCAGTTTGCGGGGACGGCAGCAGGGAGACGGAAATTCGCAGAAGAATACAAGCTGGGGTGAGTGTATGGAGGAAAGTGAAAGGGGTGACGCGAGATAGACACATATCTCGGAAGCTAAAAGCGAAGGTGCTTAGCTCATGCATAACTCCAACCTACCTATACGGCCTAGAGACCATGGTGATGACAGAAAATCAACAAGAGAAACTGCACGTTTTCGAGAATAACTGGATGAGGAGAATTGCGGAGGAAGGGAAAAGGAAAGACATGCGAAGAATGGAGGAGCTGAGGGAGGAAACTGGTGTGAGAGAGAGTCTCACGAAGAAGCTGGTGAGGAGCCGACTAACGGGGGCTTGACATGTGGAAAGAATGGAAGGGGTACGGTTGACGAAGAGAGCGGGTGCGCTTAGAGTAGAAGAGGAAGACCGAAACTGAGATGTGAGGACTGGGTGAAGAGAGATTTAGCGGGAGTGGGACGGGAGTGGAGAATGAAGGATAGAGGGGAGTGGAGACGGGTGGTTGAGACGGCAGTGAAACGGGACTAGTGATGAAGAAGAAGGGGGAACAAAAATCGACGACCGGTACCGGTGCCAGCCTCACCCCGGGCAACAAAAAGGATAGCAACAACTCAAGTATCACTGAAAAACGTTAACATAACTTGCAATAACAGTATATTTTGTTTTGTGTTGCATATAATTTAATTGACAAACATATAATAACACTGCATTATGTCGTATTGTCATAACAGACAAAGGACAGCTATCTGCTAACGCGTTTAGTCTACTCACACGGAAATAACGCCGCTTGGTGCTGGCAACAACTATACCGTCCAGTCTCCTCAATACAAGAGTTTGTAATAATGAAATCCATGCAGTAGCATTCAATAGTAACGTCTTAATAGATCCAAAAAGCAGGCGTATTTAAATCACACAATACATACCACGCTATCGCTCAACGGTCAAACGCTACATTGTGTTCATGATATACTAGACGTAGCGTAAGGTGTGCTCTTGTGACGTCACACATTAGCGGTTTGATTACGAGTGTAACGCAAGACGTGCTCTTGCGACATCACGCTTTGGCGGTTCGAGTGGACCTTGACATGGGCCGGTTAGCGCGCGAGCGGCGCTTTATATTCTGTGACCAACACGTAGAAATAGCATTTAAATAAAAATTGCAATTCCGTGTTTTGCATCGAGGCGACTCCATTTTGGTGGTCAAATTTCTTCGTTGTGCTCTGCAATTGGTTTTTTAAATCAACATGCCGGCCGGTTATATGACTGCGAATGCCACACCTTTCAAGCAACTTCACATGTTACGTTCTATCGGTTTCATGTCGAACCAGAACGGCGAAATAGGTGGATTGTGATAACAAATAAAAAAAAATGTAAACCGACTGAATAGACTTCGTGAGTGTAGACCAGTTGCCACTTAATTTCTGGTACTTTTTGCAAAAATCAAATATCCCTATAGTTTGACAAATGTTTGTGCAAAAACTATGCAACAAAATAGGTCCCCATTGTAGTACATTATGACATGTGGGGCAACTTAACGTGTAGCTAGGCACAGCGTTGTCTGTGCCACCGGACTAGCCTAACGTTAAACCGTAGTGTAGGCGTAAACGACCAGACACATTTACGGCAGTCTTAGCGTCATCGGTGTTGTCAGTAATTAGTATTAAATAGACGTAGTTATGGATCACTGTTATCATCAATGATTATGGAGATTGGTGAATGCACTTGCCATTAGTTAATGTTATGCTCCCCAAAAATGTAAGACAAGAATAAAGGTTCTTACTATTGTGGACAGAGATGTCTAAAAGTGTTCGCCAGGTATATATATATATATATTTATATATATATATATATATATATATATATATATATATATATATATATATATATATATATATATATATATATATATATATATATATATATATATATATATATATATATATATATATATATATAATTGTTATTGCGGGCAAGAAAAGCAACCACCCGCTTTGTCAGGATGCTGTGCCTTCTATCTATGACATATCTAGCAAAGTACGCAAATTTGCAGATGACACAAAAGTATTCAGAAAGGTTACTAATGATACAGATAAACAAAGTATACAGGATGATCTAGATAAATTAGTTAAATGGTCAGAAAAAATGGCAAATGATATTCAATTTTGGGAAGTGTAAATGTATACACATAGGACCTGGAAACATGGACGAAGAATATAAAATGGGGAATGTTGTACTAGGTAGAATCACACAAGAAAAGGACTTAGGAGTAACATTTAGTGTTGACATGAAAGTTTCAGAGCATTGTGGGATGGCTGCTTCGAAAGGAAATCAAATTCTAGGACTAATTAGGAGGTGGAGTTGGAAGAGCTGAGGCTGCTCGTTGTGGCAATAGTGGGAAGGGAACAGGGGGGTTGTGCCAGTAGTTCCGGTGGGGGAACAGTAGATGATAAAGTGGGGAAAGACACAAGAGATGCTAGGGAGAGCTCACCGCAGCCTGGGAGGAAGCTGAGAGGAGGGAAGGTGACAGGTCGTAGGGAGACAGGACGTAAGGAGACGGGAAGGAAAGGAACGGGAGGGAAGACAACCGGAGCGAAGGAGAGGGGAGTAGGGGAGACAGGAGGGAAGGAGAAGGGAGTGGGGGAGACAGGAGGGAAGGAGAAGGGAGTGGGGGAGACGGGAGGGAAACAACCGGAGTGAAGGAGAGGGAAGTGGGAGAGACAAGAGCAAAGGAGTGGGAAGTGGGGGAGACAGGAGCGAAGGATACAGGAGGGAAGGAGACAGGAGGGAAGGGGTCAGGACAGAATGGGATGGATGGGATCGAACGGAAGAGTTATTCTGCAGCACTGATAGAGGGGGTGAGGAAGAGAGCGAGGGTGTTTGTGGGGGATTCGATAGTTAGGAAGACCGACAGAGTCTTAAACAAGGGAGATGATGTGGTGGTCTGCTTGCCTGGAGCCAAAATAGAGGCGATAACTGAGAGGGTAAAAAACATCGTAGGCTCGGGTAAGGGTGGATCTGTTTTAGTACACGTAGGGACAAATAACGTAGAGAGGGAGGGTACAACTGCCATAGTTAGGAAATATAGGCAGTTGGTCAGAACACTAAAACAGACGCGGGTTGAGCAGGTAATATTGTCAGGGATTTTACCTGTAATGGGCAGGAGGGGTCACAAATATCGAAATTGTCGGGGGATGTCAATTAACATGTTAGTCCAGAAGTTATGTAGGGAAGAGGAAGTTGGATTTGTGGATTTATGGGAAAGTTTTGTTGGGAGGGCTGATATGTACATGAAGGATGGGCTTCATTTAAGTGGAAAGGGGGCGGCAGTATTCGCGGACAAACTTTCAGCAGCAGTAGATAGTGACTTGGGTACAATGACAAATATTTTTGGAAGTAAACATTCTTTAAACTAGAAGTGCAGGGGGGTTACCTAGAGGTGTCTCAAGCAGAACAAGAGGCCACTAGCACAGATAAACCAATATCAAATCATCCGAAAAACATCTCTGAAAAAGGTTATAGATGCGTATGTTTAAATGCAAGGAGCATAGTAAATAAGAAAAACGAATAAAAACATTATGGTAGACGATATTGACCCTCACATAATTGGTATAACTGAATCATGGGCCAACATAGATATAACAGATGCTGAATTAGGACTGACAGGATATGTAATGTTTAGGGAAGATCGAATAGGAAGAAGGGGCGGGGGAGTTATTTTATATGTTAAAGAATCTATTCAGGCTTATGAAATAAAACTAGAAAGGGAAGCAGATTGCGATGAAGCTATTTGGTGCAAAATTGTTTCAGGTAATTCAAAATTAACTATTGGATTAGTTTACCGAAGTCCAAACATAAACGAAGAGGACAACACAAAAATAAAAAACGCTATAAAGGAAGTTAGTAAAGGGGAATGTATCATAATGGGAGATTTTAACCATGGACACATACAATGGAATTCTCTAGAGAGCACAGGGATTGAGGACCAACAATTTCTATTTTTAATCCAGGATAGCTTTCTTACTCAGCACGTACTAGAACCAACCAGGGGAGAAAATGTATTAGATATAGTTTTGTCATCACAAAAAGAATTAGTGGACAATGTAAAAATATTTGAACCATTGGGTAATAGTGACCATAATCAAATACATTTTGACATCAATGTAAAATCAGAAAGTAAAAATAAGAAAACGTACAAGAGAAACTTCCACAAAGGTAACTACAAAGATATGAGAAAATACTTAGCAAAGCTAGATTGGAATAACATGCTGATGAATAAGACCGCAATTGAATGTTGGAATATTCTAAAATATGAAATTGAGAGTATCATCGATAAATTTGTTCCCTTCCAAAAACAAGGAAAACGGTGTAGAAAGAAACACTTGTCAAAAGAGGCTATTAGAAAAATAATGCTAAAACAAACTATGTGGAGGGTTTATAGGCGTACCAGAAAGGACGAAGACTATGCAAAATACAAAGAGGCACTTAATGCAGCTACAACTGAAATCAGACAATCTAAAAGAAGCTATGAGCAAAAACTAGCATGTAACATAAAAAATGACAGCAAGAGTTTTTATGCATATGTCAGGAGTAAACAAAACGTACAAGACAAGGTTGGACCTCTAGAAGACAGTGCTGGAAATATAATATCACAGGGGTATTTAATGGCGGAAGACCTAAATGGTTACTTCAGTTCAGTGTTTACCAAAGAAGATATTAGTTCATTACCAGTTGCTGATGCTAAATTTCAGGGGGCTAAATCTGACTATTTAGGTCCGTTAGTTGTAACTCCAGAATTGGTAGCTAAGAAAATAAAGGCAATGAAAGATAACAAATCACCGGGAGTGGATGGGATTCCTCCAAAATTACTAATGGAAACAGTAGAACAAATCAGTATACCACTTGCAAGAGTATTCAACTTGTCATTAAAAGAGGGAGTTGTTCCGTTTGAATGGAAAGAAGCAAACATCATACCATTATTTAAAAAGGGTTCGAGAAATAAGTCAGAGAATTACAGACCAGTGAGTTTAACGTCAGTGATTTGTAAATTATTAGAAAGGTTAATTAAAGACCATATGGTGGAATTCCTCGTTAAGCATAAATTATTAAATTCATCTCAACATGGATTCCTTAAAGCGAGGTCATGCTTAACAAATATATTATGTTTTTTGGAAGAAATCACTAAGTGGATAGACGTGGGATCGCCAGTAGATATTATCTACTTAGATTTTCAGAAAGCTTTTGACAAAGTGCCACATCAAAGATTACTACTTAAATTAAAAGCCCATGGTATCGGGGACAGCATAACTGACTGGATAGAACAATGGCTGACTGACAGAAGACAACGAGTTGTAGTAGATGGAGAAGTTTCAAATTGGAAATCGGTTTTGAGTGGGGTACCTCAAGGATCAGTATTAGGACCTATATTATTCTTAATTTATATCAATGACTTGGACGACAGTATAACAAGTAACGTACTGAAATTTGCGGATGACACAAAACTGTTTAGAAAGGTTAATACTGATGGTGATAAACAACATTTACAAAACGATCTAGACAGATTAGTGAAATGGTCTGAGAAATGGCAGATGTTGTTCAATTTTGGGAAATGTAAATGCCTACATACAGGACATAGGAACTTGAATGTAAACTATAAAATGGGAGATACTGTTCTGGGTACTACTGTAAAAGAAAAGGACTTAGGAGTTACAATTAGCGCTGATATGAAAGTTTCAGAGCAGTGTGGTATTGCAGCTTCAAAGGGTAATCAAATTCTTGGATTGATTAGAAGAAACATAACATACAAGGGAAAAAAGTTAATTATACCTCTTTATAAAGCAATAGTTAGACCTCATTTAGAATACTGTATACAAGCATGGAGACCATATCGTAAGAAAGATATAGATACGCGTGAACGCATACAAAGGAGAGCAACTAAAATGATTCCAGAACTGAGAGACCTTAGTTATGAAGAACGCCTGAAAGAATGTGGTTTAACAACTCTAGAGACAAGGAGGTTAAGAGGAGATCAGATTGAAGTTTTTAAGATATTGAATGGGTATGAAAATATTGATAGAAATATGTTTTTCTCACTCAAGAAGGATAGCAGAACTAGAGGACATGAGGTAAAATTAGTAAAGGATCAATGTAGATTGGACATCAGGAAGCACTCGTTCTCACAGAGGACAATAAATGAATGGAACAAATTGTCTACAGATTGTGTAACTGCTAGCAGCGTGAATATGTTTAAAAACAAGGTTGACACATATCTCAGGAGGGCGGGTTATAAGTAGATGAACATTGTTGGACTCTCGATAAGCCAATGGCTTCCTTGTCCACTTGCCATCTGGTCCTTTGGCTTGGATGGCAAATCTGGTTAAATCTGGTTAAACTATCATGTATAAGGAGAAACAGCTAATTGTACCCCTGTACAAAGCAATAGTTAGACCACATTTGGAATATTGTATTCAAGCATGGAGGCCATATTATAAAAAGGATATAGACATGCTAGAAAGAATACAACGAAGAGCAACTAAAATGATTCCAGAATTGAGAGACCTTTGTTACGAAAGTCGCTTATTACAATGTGGTTTGACAACACTAGATACCAGGAGACTAAGAGGAGACCAAATAGAAGTGTTTAAAATAGTGAATGGTTATGAGGATGTTGATAGGAATATATTCTTCAAACTTAAAGAAGGCAGTAGAACCAGAGGACACAAAGCAACATTAGTTAAGGAGCAGTGTAGGTTGGACATGAGAAAGTACTCTTTCTCACAAAGGGTGATAAATGAATGGAACAAACTGCCAAATGATTGTGTTAATGCTATTAGTGTGAATATGTTTAAAAATAGAATTGACAGACATTTGATAAGGGCGGGCTACACATAGATGAGAAAATTTTTGGACTTTCGATAAGCAAATGGCTTTCTTGTCCACTTGCCATCTGGAACTTGTTGTTTGGGGTGGCAATCTTGTTAAATCTCCACACACCATGCAAGCACCAAACAGAACAGTCGCTTGCCAGTTTTAACTGTCAACACTGCAATTAAAACGTCGTAAGTTGGAAGAAGAGCGAAAGAAAACGGTGGCTACTATCTAGCACGTAGCTAATGTATTACCCAATTGTTGTGATTGACTGAATCTAGGGCCAATACGTAACATATAGTGATACCATTTGGCTCAATGAAAATAATAGGCAACCCATGTTACGGCAGTACAGGGAACATTATGAGATTGGTATGTACACTTTTACAGGGAAAGTAACATGTTTTCTAATGTCCATGCAAAAAGGCTACTAGCAATTAATCTATGCATGGTGCCAACTTTTAGAAACCCCAAAACTGAATATATTGTGGGGGTGGGTTAGGGAGGGGGGTTTGCGGAAGCGGGGGTACAACCCCCATAAGCTGAAAAAAAAATGCCATTCACAACACTAAAAATTCAATTTCCTGATACCCTTTACTGACTCAAAGAATGCATACAATTCAAATGAACATTCAATAGTAGTCTTTTGACGGGCCAACAAAGTTAAAGTCTTTTGACGGGCCAACAAAGTTAAAGGATACTTTGAAATTTTCGGAGTGTTCTTAATTGCACACGATTCTACAGCTTTTGAATTCTGCGCATGTTTTGAAAACTTCACATGCTGCGTTATGTCGTTCTGCCCTACATGGGAAATGTTGATATCACAGCGATAGACCGTGCAAAATGCGTAGATATCGCGTGATGTTTGTACGAAAGCAAAATCTGTCTCGAGGAACTGCTGTTGTTGCGTCACTTGTCTAGAATCCGGGCCCACCTCGATTTCGACGTTATTAACATTCAATATGTACCGTAGCCATGCACAATACATACTGAGCTACGGAACATGTAAATTAGTAAACATATGCGTAAAAACACATTTAATCGACTTTTACGAAGCTCGAATTCGCATATTTAACTTGGACTGAGCGCCATATTGCTCCCTTTATTAGCAAGATGGTGAGACTTAATGCGAGGTAAATAGTCGAATTCAAGCATCAATAAAGGTGATTAACTGTGTTTTTGCGCACAACAAGGTTAATAATTTACATGTCCCGTAGTCCAGTATGCACTGTGTAAGGTTATTATACACATAATGTCATAACGGCGGCATTGAGGTGGCCCCTTAATTCGCTATCAGTGATGCCATCTTGCGAATAAAAGTAGCAAGAGGACACTCAGTGCAGGTTAAACATACGAATTCGAGCTTCGAAAAAGGCGATTAACTGTGTTCTTAGGCACAACATGTTTAATAATTTACATTTCAGTATTGTGAATGGTTAATGTACAAACTGCATGCAAATAACAGCCGTGTGTACGATCGACAACGCAGTGCTGATCTCACACCGTGAGCGCTCGATCTACAAAGTACATTGATGATGTACAAGTACGATCGGCAACGCAGTGCTGATCTCACACCGTGAGCGCTCGATCTACAAAGTACATTGATGATGTACAAGTACGATCGGCAACGCAGTGCTGATCTCACACCGTGAGCGCTCGATCAACAAAGTACATTGATGATGTACAAGTACGATCGGCAACGCAGTGCTGATCTCACACCGTGAGCGCTCGATCAACAAAGTACATTGATGATGTACAAGTACGATCGGCAACGCAGTGCTGATCTCACACCGTGAGCGCTCGATCAACAAAGTACATTGATGATGTACAAGTACGATCGGCAACGCAGTGCTGATCTCACACCGTGAGCGCTCGATCAACAAAGTACATTGATGATGTACAAGTACGATCGGCAACGCAGTACTGATCTCACACCGTGAGCGCTCGATCAACAAAGTACATTGATGATGTACAAGTACGATCGGCAACGCAGTGCTGATCTCACACCGTGAGCGCTCGATCAACAAAGTACATTGATGATGTACAAGTACGATCGGCAACGCAGTGCTGATCTCACACCGTGAGCGCTCGATCAACAAAGTACATTGATGATGTACAAGTACGATCGGCAACGCAGTGCTGATCTCACACCGTGAGCGCTCGATCTACAAAGTACATTGATGATGTACAAGTACGATCGGCAACGCAGTGCTGATCTCACACCGTGAGCGCTCGATCTACAAAGTACATTGATGATGTACAAGTACGATCGGCAACGCAGTGCTGATCTCACACCGTGAGCGCTCGATCAACAAAGTACATTGATGATGTACAAGTACGATCGGCAACGCAGTGCTGATCTCACACCGTGAGCGCTCGATCAACAAAGTACATTGATGATGTACAAGTACGATCGACAACGCAGTGCTGATTTCACACCGTGAGCGCTCGATCTACAAATAACAGCCGTGTGTACGATCGACAACGCAGTGCTGATCTCACACCGTGAGCGCTCGATCAACAAAGAAACAGGAAGCGGAGCCATCTACCTGGTGTCTATGTCAAGGGAAGTAAAAGATCCCACACAATGGGTATATGTGTAACCTGTCGTGGACTCAAAGAGTGGTGGTCTCTATCTCTAACCCACCGATTCGGGTGCGTGAGAAGCGCCGAGCAGGCAGCGTGGACGACATGCAGAAACACGCCGCAGGACTTACAGCGCTCTTAATGAGCCCAGTCCTTGACAGGAAGAAGAGCAGCCACTTACGCATGCGCGGAGGGTATATATGCATTTTCAAATACGGATCGCAGAAAAAACGACCGAATAAAAATTACTCAGCGGAATTTTTTCAGAAAACGGAATATGATCGACAGATTCGTATTTCCGTACTTAGACTTTGAAACCGGAAAGAATACGGAAAAACTGAAGTGTTTGCAGCTATAATCTATGTATTTGCATTACTTCCAGTTACATTTCAAGAATCGGATGCCACTGAAATTGAATTTTACCAGCACATATACGTAATAGTTTTCAATTTAAAATACGAAAAAAGTCTGTTTTGAGGCAGAATATTGTAGCAGAGCATTATATGACAGAATATATTGACTTTTGACAAGGGTTGCTCATCTCTTATACAGACCTCATATAAATTTCTTAAATATCAAAGTTTTTCACTATTGATATAATTTTAGCCAATCCAATAATGGATGAAAATTGAAGTTGCCACTTGACTATGTAAAATGTATTATTTGTAACAGCAAGATAACAAACATGGCCGCCGCAAATACAAAGCTGTCGGACGTTGTGTCGTATTTTTCGTTGTCTTTTGTCTTTGCAACAAAAACACAAAGGGTAAAGTTGGACAGAAGGTAAGAAAGTTTGATACGGCAGATGTATACCGCCCTGGTAATGTAATGCATACATGGCAGCTATTGTGAAGGTCACGCTCGTAATTAAGATTGTGACGTCACATTCTAACAATTCGAACCAGACCGACACCCATGTTGAACTCATAGGTAGTAGAACTAGAGGACACACTATGGAACAAAATAGCATTAGCATAATGCAAGTGAAGATTGGATATGAGAGAGCACTTATTCTCCCAATAAAGGACAATAAATTAATGGAACAAATTATTTTTACTGGTTGTGTTAATGCTAGCAGTTTAAGCATGTTTTCAAATAAAATTGACATATATTTGATAATGGCGGGTTACACATAAATAAAAAATGTTTGGACTTCCGATAAGCCAATGGCTTCCTTGTCCACTTGTCACCTGGAGCTGATCGCATTAGGTGGACATTTTTTAAGGGTTAAGAAATATTGGTTCACCGGAATGGACATCGATATTGTTTTCGAAAACCTAATACCCTAAAACATGATATGGGAGTACTACTAAATAATACAACTCAGCATGAACCACACAGGTGGGTAATATTTCGCAGCGTGACCAACGAGGCAAAGTCGTCACACAAGTGACTTCGCATAGTTCTTTATTAGTCTAATCTACACTTGGAAAGCAGATCTTGTTGTTAATATTAACACGCAGTCGAATCGTGTCCTAAAATTAGTGTTTGCTTATACTATGGTGTAACAACACACGCGATCATTCACATGAAGTAGTATTTTCGTTGACAAAATAAACGACGTTCCAACAGTGAACAGCGATAGCGCACGTTATTCTGATAGGGGAATCTCTGCCAAGCTGTAATAGAACGTAACGATACAACCGTTATCTCGTGTAATCGCTACACATTACTGGATCAGTCCAGCTACAGAAACGTAGGCAACTCGTCAGTGTAGCTAGCAGTTTTGCCGAACGGTGTCCGCATACAACTTCCTGATCGCGCACACTTCCAATAAGTAACACACGAATACTTCTCAACAGCATCGGTGGATACAAGGACGAGACAGGGCAGCCGATACACCGCACGCGAAATACCACTACGGTATCCTATACGCGCCTGTTACCGCCCAACAAACGAATTCCTCTAACAAACACAACATCGCAAATTACAGTTTGCCTGCTAATCCGCTGCATGGGTTGTTTCTATAAGAAACGAAGGTTTCTTTGCGAATTCCGCCTGATTGCCGATCGCAGAGAGCTACACTTTTGGACCATGCAGTGATTTTTCGTGTCGGCTGAGATGGCAAGCGCGAACGAACGCTCTCCCGCAAACGGCGCATATGTGCGGCCTCACGCCCGAGTGGATCTTCCTGTGCCGCGTCAGGTGGCTGTAGCTGACGAACGACTTGTCGCACGTGGGACACATGTACATGCGCACGAGCACGTGCGTCGTCTCGTGCTGCCGAAGGTTGCTCGAGCTGACGAACGACTTGCCGCACGTGGCGCACAGATACGGCTTCTCGCCTCGGTGCGTTCGCTCGTGGATCTTCAGCTCGCTCGAGGCGCCGTAAGATTTGCCGCACGACGTACACATGAACGGTTTCTCGCCCGTGTGCGTTCTCGAGTGCGTCTTCAGACAGCTCGTCTGCGCGAACGACCGGCCACACGTGTCACATGTGTAAGGTTTCACCCCCGTGTGAACCCTGTCGTGAATTTTGAGGGCACTTCGAGAGAGACACACCGTCCAACACGAATTACACTTCCACAGACGCTTTGGTTTCCTCTGTCTTCTCGAAGGTGTTGTCACTTTCCTCTGGCTACCAGCAGACAGTTGTACATCGATGTACTGCGAGATGTCGCCTTCTGACTTAACTACATCGACATAATGTGAGTCGCCTTCTTCTGACTTCACCATATTGCCATTCATTTCGTCTACATCCGGGTACAGTGTGTCACTCTTTTCCATCTTGACCACGTTGCCATGTCCTGCTTCTAGGTCACTGTTGGTACCCCAGTCACACGTTCTAAATGTTTCTTCTGTGCAATCGGCGCTGTCAACTTTCGACACATCGTTCAGTACACTGTCTTCCCGTGCTGCCTTGGTTACACCATCAGTGCGTCTCAACAAGGATATTATAACTTCATTGTGTGACACACTTGTTTGATCATCTGTGTGTTGCGTAGCGTCTGGACTGCCTGGTTCATTTCTTTCACCGGTCGCTGTGTCACACGCCTGAAAAATATAAGGCATCGTTAAGAGACATTCTTCGCACATTGACATTATCTTACCTGACAAAACTGGCATCTCAACTGAAGTTTTTGAAAAACAGGAACTTCGCGAAAAGTAAACAAGTAATCCACTTTTGCTCTGTAGACAACGGCTTAGGCCACGCTAACGTTGCTTTATACAAAACATTACAAAATGTTAAACAATCCAGTTATTAATTTGGGGTAGCATTAATATTACATGTACAAAATATATTGTTTCCGCTTTTACCAAACTATACTGTCCAACGTACATTATTATACTATTACAGCATGATATCCAAAACTAGCAATGTTCAAAGGTGTACTCAGGTTCATTTTGCACACGTTATGCCCAGTGCGACGACTGACTAGTCGCCAGCTGGCACTACTGGTATTCGTGGGTTCATTCACGAGGCGTCGCCACTAGAACTTCGTCACAACAACAGGACACAAATAATTATTTTACTTTACAAAGGATTTTTCCCCTGAAAAAATAGGTTATGAAAACCGAAAGGGCACATTTAAAAGTGCATTGTTTTTAAAAATGTTTTAAAATCTTAATCATAATTTTGCTCAGTGTGGAATTGCCTAAATGACCTTTAGCAGTGGTTTCAATGGGAAAAACAATAAAGATCTGTAGCTACATCACAAAATACACTTGTGTTATTCAACAATTTAAACTGGATTTTTGTGGTTTGTTTTCGGAAATATAGAACAACTTGCCTAACTGGTAATTCATGCTTAGAGGCAACTTCAAACCACCAACAAATTGGTCAACGGGACATGGTGAAACTTAAAAATTGGCATCAAAACATGCATAATGTCACTCACAAACCGTATTTATTAATTAGATAGTATTAACCAGTAATACCTGCTAACATTTGGAGAACTGCCAACATTATCTGGAAACAAGTAAGACTCCTAGGTTACTGTTTCACTGGGACAAGGCTTTGGACTGTTTATCAAACACCAGTTACTATTACAATTACATGAATGCATGCAAAACATCTGTTACATAGGTACAAACCTGAGGGACAAGGTGTGCGAACAAAATATGCACACCAGAGACATGCACAAAGCATGTGTTCACAAAACATCCATATTTAGGTATTTGATGATAATGCCCAGACTGCTTTAAGTTTAAATGTCACTATTTGTTGGAGTGCTCAAGGCCAATTGCAACCAAAATGTATGACAAAACGTAATGCAAATTCCACGAAAATGGAGATTTACTTACTATTGTGGGGTACAGAACATATGGTCAAAATGTTGGACATATAATGTGTTTTCAGTTACTAAATTAATTTAATATTACAATTACACATAGCTCCCATACCTCATGGTCGCCGTTACTTGAGCCATCTCCAATATGACTTGTCTGGGATGCAGATTCTCCACCGTAAGGTTGAGTTGAAGGGGTTGACCTCCCAGAACCTCCTGGAGTGGACGCACTCGGTGTGGGAGAAACACTTTGAGCAGGCTGAGACGAGCCAAGCTGTAGCCCAGTGCCAGGAAGAAGGGAAGACATCCATGGGGCCGACACAATCGCAGATTGCTGATATCTGTCGCCAGGTGGTGACTCTGGCAAAGAAGGCTGAACACTGTTGTCACTGAATGATCGATCCACCGGACAGTCTGCTGAGTTGCGATTTCTACACTGTTTTGCTGTTTTTGTCGCAGTGATTCGTTCTCTTATATCTCGCTTCATGCATTTCATTGCTGCTCCGTGTTGACCGATCTGCCTCACATATGTGTCTATCTCGTCCCGGGCGCTTTGGATCTTTATATCGAGGCTCTTCACTTTCGTGAAACAATCCCGACAAATTACTTCAGTGTGGACAGATTTTATTATGTTCACCTGAAGAACTTGCTCCACCAAGGTGCAGATTCTCGACTTCCTGTCCACGCTTTGCCACAACTTTCTTCGGTCATACGCATTGGAAATGTATTCACTACACAAGCAACAGTGAGCTTCGCGGGAGCTCGGCGACAGACTTTCCCTCATTGGGAGCTTCATCGGATGATTCTTTTGTCTACTCATTATGCTACTTAAATACCCCAAGTATGTCCAAGTTTTGCATCTTCAAATAACCTGAAAAAAGGTATATATCGTATGTAAATGTTGGTGCATTTACATATATGTCAGATGTAAATGTTGGAATGTGTGCATTGTAAGTTGCAAACTTGCAATGTACTGAGTAATGTTAAATCTGTCAGCGGCTACCAAAAATAATGCTTAGCGATTACTGAGACCATCACAAAAATCATATATATGAAAGCACTTTGGTAAAAGAGAATTCTACTACTGTCTATAGCCAAAAACTCATTACTATTTGAGCATAGTGTTGTGAAATAAATAAAAATCCAATGCAATCCAATCCCCATTTCCATGAAAAGGAATAAAATTACAGTCCAGCTTCTACACCAGTGCCGCATTTGGACGATACAATGACTGGTATCCCAAAATAAACAGAAAGCCAAAACAAAGACATTATGACACGTCTTAGTTTATCAAGGAGACTATTAGAAGAGCATGTCACCCACTTAAGCATGGAGCGTTTGAGGAGCTCCCACACTCGCCTAGATAACTGTTTTTGTGATTTATTTCCATAATTTGGTTTAACATTAATAACAACATGTACTTAAAATACCAATAATAAAAAACTATTTGTGCTAGAACTCTGAAATTTGGCCTGCTTATTCTCCATTATATGTACATAGTAACCACATCTGTATATTATCCCACGATCTGCACTTGAAATTGTGTGTTGTTATGAGTCAATGAGTGATTTTAGACCCACATTTCAACAATAAAACATGTTAGAACACAAATGAATCTTATTTTGATCAATAGTACGCCAATATATATGAGAATGTTTATCTTGATTAGTTTATGAGATGCTGATATCCAAAGGTACAATGCCTATGTAATACACCATATTTGGATTTCCTATTCAAATGGGTTCATGTTGAAAGATATATTTCAAATAAACATATTTTGTGTTTTTATGTTATCAGTAGATCACAATATGAAATACTATAGCTGATTTTACTACCTATTCCATCTCTAGTAAGAAAATTATGTAAATATTGTTGTCAAATGCAAAAACCTTCTGAATACATAATTCTGGATTATGTGTACCTGGGTCATTCCATGTGAAATCAACCAATCGTCAAAAAGTTGATGTCTCAGAATTTAGTTACATTTTAACCAATGACTAAGTGGCTATACCTGAGCACTTGTGCAAAAGAACTAAGCATTTGCATGCAAATTGTCTCTGTAATGCCCCAGTATAATATGAAAAAGGGGCAGGGTTGAAAAAAATAATGATTTTTATAAAAAGAAAAAAAAATAGATTTTTTAAAATTTAAATCGGATTTATATTATTTTTTTTAAATCTGGTATATAGATATTTATATAGATGTTTAAATTTGTAAACTCTTTCAAACATGTTCTATTCAAATCGATTTGGGTTCTTGTCTTAACAGAGGGTACATGAGTTTTGCTTATATAAAGACATTAGACAATGTCCACAAGGCCTCACCCCTGTAGTTGCATAATTTGTCTTGGAAAGGAAAGCATGCTGTGTGTCTGTGGTAATTATTGTTTGCCTATAGGGTGGATTAGCACCTGTCCAGGGCTCTGTGTACTCTAAGGGTCTCTAACCAGAATACAAACTGGTACAGTATTAAACAACTGAGTCAACATACTGAATTGGTAACAACTAGCACAAGCTATAAGTGGACTTTAACCCAGGGCTTCTGTGTTAAAAAGATACTATCAGGCTATCTGGTGACAATACAGCTACACAAGTGTGCGCACTTTGTGTTTTGTATTAAAAAACATACAAAACTTTTGATCTCGATGCTTGTAAACAATTATTTGTGTTCAATTCATATAAATCAACGATTAAAAAAACCGGAAGTAAAAAAAACGTAAATCAATGATTTTTTTGGAGTGACTTAAATCATGATTTAAATCAATGATTTAAACCAAATGATTTAAATCAAACAACCCTGACAAGGGGTAAACGCTAAAAATCGTACCCATTATGTTTTACATGTTTTCTTGTGCCTCTAACTTAGTTTTCAAGCTATGTATATGAAAATTGCTGAAATTGTAGATATATTAATACAGATTGTAAATGCAATGGGTATACTGGGTGCACAAAAATGGTGATTTTTTTTACTTTCAGCACCCAAAATGAGAGTGTGGGACAAGTCCTGACCTCCATTTTTTAACTGTGCATAGTCGTTTATTCAGTAAACAACATATTCTAATTTCAGGATGGTGTTCTGCCTCATTTAGTTTATATTGAAGCTGAAAATCACTATTCTGCCTAATGGCGTTGGTCAAAAATATCCAAATAAACAAGGCAGAACACCATCCTGAAATTTAAATATGTTCTTTACTCAATAAGACTATGCAGAGTGAAAAAAATGGTGGTCATAGAACTTGCCCCACATTCTCATTTTGGGTGCTGAATGTCGTTAAAATATATGAAAAGTTAAGTTTAAGATTGAATTATTCTGAAAATATAGAAAGTTGATACCTACTAAACTAGAACATTATTGCCAGTGTCCCTGACGATAGAGGGTTGCTATTTGGATGTTGTACTATAACACAACAATGAAACACACTGCTGAAATAATTTTTTGGAAAACAAAATGTATGGCCATTTTTGTGCAGTCAGTATACCCATTGAACTCCCCCCATCATGGTAGAATTTTGCATTCACAGTCTGTACCACTATATCTACATCTTCCATAAATTTCAGATACACAGCTTAAAAACATGTAAAAAATAATGAGTACAGTTTTAGGTACTTACCCCTTGTCAGACCTGGGTTCGAGTACATTTTCATGAGTACAAGTACATTGATGATGTACAAGTACATTGATTGAGTATGGTACAACTGTACGGCAGTACAAGTATATTGTTAAAATATAGTTTTAGCTCTGGAGTTCACTGGTGACCTCGGCTGTTTGGATGCCTGCGTAAAGAATAGGATTATATATTTTTTGTTGTTGATGTACTCACAGAACTGACACCAAACAGTGTAAACTGTTTTTGTTTCAGACTGACGAAAAGATGTTAAAGGTGTGTGAGAAGCTTTATATATAAGAACGTTCACTGTAATTGTTTGACAGTTATTTACAAATGGATACCATGTATTATCGCTCGCGCACTGCCGGCATGGCAAAATCTACATGCATAACAAATCTTTTTACTTTATTCAAAACAGACCATGTTGAGTAATTCGTAGTATGTTTTTAATATCTGAAGCGAGATCCGATATTTAAATAATTACTTAAGGGACAATAATTTGGGAAATTACATTTCTGACTCTTCAATGTGGTCTGACACAGTTGTTCCTTCTGCTCAACAAACATTGTGATTAGAATAAGTATTGTATATTTATAAGTTCTTATGACTGTAGAAACTAAGTATTTTACTGTCATTATTTGCAATATTAAAACTGATACTGATTCAGTCACAGCAGAAGCTTCATAATTCATGTAATACAAATGTTTCAATATTAGTTTTAATATTGTTGTAAATAATGACACAGTAAAATATTAAATGTTCTATAATCATAAGAACTTATAAATATACAATACTTATTCTAATCACAATGTTTGTTGATCAGAAGGAACAACTGAGTCAGAAATGTCATTTCCCAGTTAATTGTCCCTGAAATAATAAACAGTTTTAAATAGTACTGGACCTCACTTGGGATATTAAAAGCATACTACGGATTATCACTAAAACTGCTCATTTAGATGTGTGGAATCAGTTGAAATCTTTAAATATTTAGACCTAACAAGGTGTCTAAATGCACATAAGCCCACAAAGCTCATGCCTCCAAACAGATTGTTTTGAGTAAAGTAAACAGATTTGCTATGCATATAGATTTTGAGCTAAAACTAGGTCACAAGACTTATGTTTATTATTGTATGATATAAGTAATTATTAGTAATAGCATATTTTCAAAATAAAACTTGTTAATTAATTTATATGATTCAGGAACAATGGATTATGCAAAGGCAGTAGATCAGACATGTGGCATATGTTTAGGGGCACTCTGATTAACCCACCTGACATACTCGGCACATGTATACTCACTTAAACTAATCATTACCTAGGGTTACCATCTCAGAAAAACCTAGCCAGAAAACTTCAAATATTTATGTAATGATCTCAAAAGAGTGGGTCATTTCTAAATCTGCTCAGTGTTAAGCAAGTCATAAAATAAAGCAATGAGCAAGAGATCTGAGGCACCAAACCACTTCTCTTATCTCTGCTCTCTCAGACCCTAGATGTAGTTTTGCTAGCACCTGACTGTTAGTTGCACTTATCATCTGACCTCCGTCTGATTTGTAGATATGTAGAGAGCCATGATCTGTTCACTACAAAACACTTTTACCAAGAACATGTTGTGCAACTGGATTCACAAGTCAGACATTGTAAATGTAGGTTTACTCTGCACAGTACACAATATGAGGCATATTAAGAAATACTATAAAGCAGTACATCAGGTGCATAATCTAAAAATAATAATTAATTTTTTTTATAATAAAAAATATAGCCATTAGACAAGTACTTTATCAGACTGCATTTATTGGTCTCGCCCCAGAATTACCTATGTAATCAATGTAGTGAGTCTACTATTGAGAAAATTTGTCCAAACTGGAACAAAGGGGTTGTGTACTAATTTGAATAAAGACTACTGGTGCTGTGTAACTTGGCCCCTTCATTATGGACTTCCTGGATTACTTAAACAAATGCTAGGATAACAGCCTGAACTGGTTACTAGCATAACTGTTTGCTTGAGGCTAATTATGGGTTTCTGACTAGGAAAAGATGCTGCCTTTAGTTAATGTTGTTAATATTTGAACATTTCAGATAGTTTATGGAAGTATTTAAATAAAAAATATTGTCATTCTATTAACTACAAATATTTGAAACTACATTTAAAATAAAACCATAAATAATTATCACAGCATCATATTAAAAAAAAAGTACTGAGATGTACTCATAGAATCTGAGTACACTGAGCTTGAGTATGAGTACATAACCCATAATTTCCGTGAGTATGAGTACTTCAAAAATGTGCTCATATACATGAAAGCATTGGCCCCAGGTCTGCCCCTTGTTCATATTAAATACTAGAGCATTACAGAGGCAATTTGCATGTAAATGCTTAATTCTTTTGCACAAGTGCTCAAGAATAGCCACTTAGTTATTGGTTACAATACAAGTAAATTCTGAGACATCAACTTTTTGACCATTGGTTGATTTCCCATGGAATGACCCAGGTACATATAAAGATACATACAATAATCTAGAACCATGTATTCAGATTTGTTTTGCAGTTGGCAACAATATGTACATAATGTTCTTAGTACAGGTGGAATAGGTAGAAAAATCAGCTATAGGAGTTGATATTGTGTTGTGATCTATTGATTAGATAAAAACACAAAAACGTCTATATTTGGAATATTTTTTCAACATAAAGCCATTTGAATAGGGACTCCAAATATGGTGCGTTACATCGTTACATTGTATCTTCCTTTCATATAAAAAATAAATTGGAATTTTAGTTCCATGGCCACCTAGCATTTTTTGCTGCTAAATACAGGCCACTTTTCACTATGTACCAACTTTAGAGATCAATATCTCATAAATGAATCAAGATAGAAACTTCAAACTTATATAACTATATATGTAGGTGTACTATTGATCAAAATAAGATTAATTTGTGTTCTAACATGTTTTATTGTTTAAATATGGGTCTAAAATAACTCGTTGGCTCAATTTTGCACATAACAACACACAACTTCAATGGTAGATTGTGGGAGAACTAATATACAGATGTGGAGATATGAATGACAGACAGTTGCTCACCGGACAGTTGCTCACCAAGGAATTAAAAAAGCGGACAGTTGCTCACCAGACAGTTGCTCACCAAGGAAATAAAAAGGCGGACAGTTGCTCACCTTGTGTTAATGTTATGTTATAAAAACCTGAATAAGTAGGAATTGCGGAAACAGGGTTTATTGAGGGAACAAATGTAAAAATGTAATTTCCCTTCCCCTGCAAAATGACAATAAATAAAACAAGTGACAGTTTAAACAACTTAATTCAATGATCCTTCTGTTTCCGTTACTATTAAAGCGACTACCAAGAGGTGCCAAATATTTACATAATATATATTTACGTAATATTATATATCCTGTGGTATAATTTAAAAAAGGACACTTCCAGTTCCATGATGATCAACATTTAAAAATGCAAATATATCAGCTTCACAGAAAGTCCGTTTGGGATCGCGGTAATCGGCGTTGCTACTACAACTATCATTAATTAATTTTAACATTATATATTGGTAAACTTTACGTTTGATCCAATTTGATTTATTATCTATATTTATTATCATTATCTATATCGATTAAAGTCTCAAGTTGTAGTATTTAATAGGATGGCTATTTTTACCTTCAGAGCGACGCCTTACTGACTTTTTGTGAAGCTAGTACATTGCAACGTCTCGGCACGCATGGACATAATGACTTAAGGCGAAATGTAGTTTTTTATTTTGATCGTTATAATATATATCACTGATTAAAATTTTTACAGCCAAATGAAGCCGGTGAGTCAGCTGAATCCACCAGTATCCAAACAAAGCCATTCCTACCATTGGCAGACAGGTCACACAAGACCATTTTACCAGTTTGGGGAAGCCATTACATTCGCTTAAATCACATTTCCTGATCACTGCAATAATTTATAATTCTACCGCGGCACAAAACTGTCTGCTTTTTTATTTCCTCGGTGAACAACTGTCTGGTGAGCAACTGTCTGAGCACTGATATTATAGTGTGCCTGTTACTATCTACATATAATGGAGAATAAGCTGGCCAGAGTTCTAGCACAGATAGTTTTTTAGTTATCGATTATTTAATTAGAACAAGAAATCTTCATGATTTCCAAAAAGTGGCAACAATTACAGAATCTGCCAAATTTGAAATGGTCATAACTCAGTCTCAGAAACAATTCGATCTACAGCCCTGGCTATGGCATGCTATGGTTTGACACGTGTGTGCTTATACTGACCTATGGATTAATTAGTCAAAAAAAAATGTTATTCACAAATATGAGTGCAACGTGCCTTGGTTGATCTGAGACGGAATGTCCCATATGGGGAACCCCCATATCATGGGCCGACACATCCGACACCCGGGGCAGGACGGGCGTGCAACAAAGTACTGTGAACCAAATTGATGCTTTGAAGTGATAATGTATTCTAGTCTCTATGTATATTGATTAGGTAGGCACTAATATATCAAATTATAGAATTCGGGAAGCCGAACATCGTCGAATGTGTATTTCCGCGAATGTAGTTCGGTGTGACGGTGGGCGATTATAGGGGACTGCAACAAAATTACGATACCTACGAACGAAGCTAAGCAATCAAACTTATTGCAGACATATAATTTTGCTACATTTGGATATACTGTACAACGTTTACGCTAAATATAAATAAATGACGCGTGTTTTCGTTTAACGTCGTCTTTCTCACAGAATCTGAAATAATTTACAATGTACACAAACCGAGAGTCGCTGCGATTCCAAAAGAATTTGCCTCATTACCAACTCGCCCCCCAACCATCTTGATGCGAAGCAGCGCAATTCGGCTTTTGGTCCGCGAATATGGCGTATTTGATATAGATTGCTTTATTGGAATACACAATTTGGAGTATTACAAAGTAGCTGCAATACTTTTTGAAATATACAATACAGTACTGCATGTATTTGCAATAATTTAAACAGTATTGCAGTATTATTAATTCTGTGTTTATTGTTAGACTTATATTTCTGTTTTGTTCCCCCAAAATCAACAATAAAATAACAACATTGATCACGTCATTGCAACTAATCATTGATATAATACCTAAATAAGGTGTAAAATATACTACTGTAAAAGAGTGGAAAGTTATTACAAAAAATATTCGTTCGCTGCACTACCGTACAGCAAATATTATACTTTGAAAAAATATTGAGCCCACCCTTGGATACATAATAATAATGAGTTCATTATAAAATATAACTAATTCCACTTTTGGTCAACTTGTTTTGGTATACCAATGTATAGGGCCTCCATTGAATTACTGAAATCAGATAACATATTCACATATACATCTATCCGATGGTTTTATGACAACTATTATTATACCCTTGGTAAAAAAATGATGACATGAGTGATGTTAATAACTACAGACCTATAGCGCTTGTCTCAGTTGCTTCTAAGATCTTTGAAATTGTATTGCTTGAACTTAAGGAATCTTATCTGGATACAACTGACAATCAGTTTGGATCCAAGAAGGGTAATTCTGCTGATCATTGTAAATATGCGTTAAAATGTTTTATTCAGTATCATAGAAGCTATAACAGTCTTGTGTATACTTGCTTTTTAGATGCATCTAAAGCATTTGATAATGTAAACCACACTCTTTAGAAAATTACTTAATCGAGGTGTGCCTGTCCTACTCATGCGAATCGTGTTATACTGGTACAGAACCCAAATGTTTTGTATTAAATGTGGTTCCACGACCTCTGACTTCTTTAATGTATCAAACGGTGTTCGACAAGGTGGGATTTTATCTCCCTACTTATTTACTGTATACATTGATGATTTAAGCAACACGTTAAATAGTGCAGGTTTAGGTTGTCACATACATAACTGCTGTACTAACCATATGTTTTATGCATATGATATATGTGTTATTGCGCCTAGTCCCAGTGGTTTTCTGGCTTTGTTGAATATTTGTGCTAAGATTGGTTTTGAAAATATTAAATATAATGTTATAAAGTCGATATGTATGGTTATCAAACCACGTGGCTTTCATCTGAAATGTCCAGATATTTATATAAAAAATAACACACTTGTATTTAATGAAAAGACAACATATTTAGGGGTATTGATCTGCAATGACCTGAAGGACTATAAAGATATTTTAAGCCACTTGCACAGCTTTTATTGCAGGTCTAACAGCATTATCCGAAAATTTCGCAACTGTTCCATCGGTATTAAGCTACATTTGTTTAATGTATATTGTTGTACAATTTACTGTTCTCAACTATGGGTAAATTTTGAAAATGGCACCTATTTAAAACGTAAAGTTGTCTACAACAATATGCATAGACGGATGTTAGGATACCACTGATGGGACAGTGCGAGCAACAAGTTTGTCAGTAATGCTATTGACACACAATTGACGCAAGGATGTGTATGGTTTTAGAAAACGTATTCTTAACATTGACAATGGTATGATAAAATGCATGTACAATTGTACAGATATTGTTTATGGGCGCATGTGGACTAACTGGGCTGAATCACTGCATATTGTAAGATGGTGACTTTATATCCTTTTTTACATAATTATTTATTTAATTATTTCTTATACCTTTTATAACTTATTTATTTATTAACTGTTTTTAAACTTATAAAACTATTTTATTCAATCTGTTTATATTTTTAACTTATTTACTTTTAAAAGCTGTATCTTTTTTATACCTATTTATATGTACCGATTGTTTATGGGTGTTTTTACCTGAAATAAATGTATTCGTATAGAAAATAAAGAAATTCAACATAAAATAATACTGGAATTAAAACTACGTATATCTCAGAAACCATTAGGATGAATATAGTACCTATGGGAAACAAGCTGTTCATATATAGGGCGTCACATTCTCGAGTCAAACGATTGTTGCTTAGATGTAGAACTGCTTTGGTGTCGCGTCAAGATGGTTGATGGGCGATTTGGCAATGAGCCGAATTCTTTTGGAATCGCGGCGGCTGTTGGTTTGTGTAAGTTTTTTTAGATTTGATGTGAAAAAACAACTTTAAATTAATGCACACGTCATTTCTTTCGCTCCACTGCTAATGTCGCAGAATTATGTTCAACTGTGCTAGAATTATATGTAGGAATACGTTAGATTGATTAGGTCCGTTCATAATCCCCCATAATCGCCCACCACACCTGATTGGGTGATTGAGTATTGACGTTCGCCGAAGTGCGGTTTCTATCATTAAAAAGCAGTGTTAGTGCCTACATAATCAGTATACATAGATAACTGATCACTTCAAAATCCGCAAGATGCTGTACATTGTCATTGCAACTTTTAATGTATTCAAACTACAGTTCTCAGAAATAACTAACGGTGCCTACAAGTACATTGGGGAGTATCAATAATAGGTACATAACACATACGTATGATATACCTAAGCACGTACGTGTGATGTATCTATTTTCAGAGGATTTGATGAGGCAAACACTTGGAAAGACTTGGGGTGTTTCAGCAGCACAATGCGTAGACAAAAGAATCGTCCGACGAAGCTCCTAATCAGGGCGTGTCTATCACCCAACACCCGGGATGCTCACTGTTGCTTGTGTAGTGAATACATTTCAAATGCGTATGACCGAATAAAGTTGTGGCATAGCGTGGACAGGAAGTCGAGAATCTGCACCTTGGTGGAGCAAGTTCTTCAAGTGAACATAATAAAATATGTCCACACTGAAGTAATTTGTCGTGATTGTTTCACGAAAGTGAAGAGCCTCAATACAAAAATCCAAAGTGTCCTGGACGAGATAGACACATATGTGAGGCAGATCGGTCAACATGGAACATCAATGAAATGCATGAAGCGAGATATAAGAGAACGAATCACTGCGACAAAACAGTGTAGAAATCGTAACTCAGCTGACGTTCCGGTGGATCGACCATTCGGTGACAACAGTGTCCAGCCTTCTTTGTCGGAGTCGCCGTCTGGTGACATACATCAGCAGCCTTCATTCGTGTCTGCCACACGTATGTCTTCCCGTATTCTTGGCAGTGTGCATCAGCTTGGCTCGTCTCCGTCTGCTCAAAGTGTTTCTCACACACCAGCTATGTCAAATTCACAAGGTTCAGGGAGGTCAACGCCTTCGACTCAACACGACTGTGGAAAATCCACATCCCAGACAACACACATTGGAGACGGTTCAAGTGACGGAGACCATAAGGTATGTACACTACGTGTACACGTATGCACACACTCAATCGTGTAATTGTAATAGTAACCGATGGTGTGTACTCAGTCCCAGAGAAGCAAAACAATGATTATTACTAATCTTACGTGTTCACGTGGGCGTGTGTGGACTTTCGGGCGTGCATGTAATTTGAGGAATACACAATTGTGGGAAATATTGGCGGTTCTGTTGTTTTTTAGTAAATATACAGAGTGGATAGCTTAATATGCTAATTTATGGAATTAATGCTGTCAACATACAATAACTAGATTGTTGATATTGTGCATATTTGGTGTAACGTTAGGGTGGCATAAGACGTATTGAACCCAGTAATGGTTGTGGATGACTTTATTTTTCACTAGAGTTCTGTTTTCCTAAAGCTTCAATTGTGACGCCAGCACGTTATTTGTCATGTTAGGTCAGAATTGTCTCTTACCAAAACTTTCTAATTTTCAGTTGTGGGACACAACGATCGGTGAAAGAAATGAACCAGGTGATCGAGACGCTGGACAACACACCAATAGTCTAATACGTGCGTCACGTAGTGACGACATACGATCCTCGTTGAGACATACCAAGGGTGTAACCAAGGCAGCACGTGAAGAGGATGTACTAAAAGATGTGTCGAAAGTCGACTGCGCCGATTGGACAGATGAAACTCATAGAACGTATGATAGTAACAGTGACCTAGAAAGAGGACATGGCCATGTGGTCAAGGTGGAATATTGTGGCCCTCTGCATCCGGATGTGGACCCAGATAATGACGACACGGTGAAGACAGAAAAATGCGACTTGCAACAAGTTGCTCCAGAGGTAAAATGTGTCGACGTTGTGAAGACAGAAGACAGCGTCTCGGAGTGCATCGGTGTACAACTGTGTATGAACAATGGGAAGGTGACGTCAGGGACATCAACTATAAGCGAACGGAATAAAACAAAACGTTTGTGGAAGTGCAGTATATGCGGGTTGGTGTGTCTCTGTCGACATGCCTTCGTAATCCACGAAAGGGTTCACACGGGCGAAAAGCCCTATGCATGTGTCACTTGTGGCAGATCGTTCGCCCAGTCGTGTTACCTGAAGACGCACGCGAGAACGCACACGGGCGAGAAACCGTTCGCGTGTGCGACGTGCGGCAAATCTTACCGCACTTCGTACGACCGGGAGACGCACCAGCGAACTGACAGAGGCGAGAAGCCGTATCTGTGCGCCACGTGCGGCAAGTCGTTCGTCTGCAGCAGCAACCTGCGGCAGCACGAGACGACGCACGCGTTCGTGAAGACGCACAGGTGTCCGACGTGCGACAAGTCGTTCGCCAGTCGCAGCGTCTTGACGCAGCACAGAAAGATACACTCCGGGCTGAAGCCGCATTCGTGTGCTGTTTGCGGGAGCTCGTTCGGAACACGATTCCATCTTACTCGACACGAAAGAACACTACATGCTCCGAACAGTAATATGTAGAGCTGTGTAGTGTAGCATCATCGCACTGCGTTCTTGTGTATACACCAACCCCTGGTTGATAGCCCACACAACATTTGTATTCGATATCACTTGCAAAGTTAGTTAGTTTCTTGTAAGGTAAACCATGTATGCTCCGAAATTCACGAGTAGCAGTGTAATATGTATGTTTATACCCCGCGTCGGCTTGTCTCCAATCAATAATCTGTATCTGTATTATTTACTGGCAAATAGTGTCATTCAAATGTCGCGCCTGTGCGCTTGGCGACTAAGTCAGCTTTGTCGCGTAGGTGTTGAATGGCTGAAATTATCTGGGGGTAGGGCGTTCCAATACTTTAGTGTAATTGGGAAACAACTATTTCGAAAAGTGTTTCATGAATGCCATGTTTTAAGAAACTGAGTGCTGTAATCGGTACCACTTTACTGTTTCCATAGAATCCATCGCAGAATCTGTCTCGACAAATGCACCCTATTTCCACAATGTACACAAAGTGACTTTGCTCATATTTAATGACGCAAATGGTCCAGTGTGTCCATTAATATAACATTGTCACGTGTTCTCTTTCTTCCAAGAATCGCCAATATTACAAATTGTATGTATGCTGAGTATATAAATGTTATTTTGCTTTCGTCTGTATTAATATGATATATGTCATAATACGATGTTGGCGGCGGCCGTTTCGTTATGATCTGCAGGTCATTGGTAGATAGCATCTGCACGTACACGTTTGTCGTGCTGCGACTCACTAATATTAGACTCGATGTGAAGCCCAGTGCCACCACCCGTCACTACCACCACAGCCACTGTACCATCCACAACGACAGACCACCGTAACCACCACAGTTACCAAATCCTACAGTACTGCTACTACAACCACACTGTTCACGCCTGGCTACACCCAGATATATATGACACTAGCAGAAGAACTGCTGTTTGTCTTCTGCGTCACGTTCGGTGCTGACGTTGCTACCTAATGACGTGATCAAACGCTCCGCTATCGTCACGGCCTGACCGACCAACCAGGGGCCATGTAGTTGCCGCGCTACGGGTTTGGGATCAGACCATAGCCACCGCGCCGAGGATATGGGTACGGACCATACCCATAGCCGCCGTAGCCGCCGCAACCATAGCCTCCGTAGCCTCCGCAACCGCCCCAGTTACACCCTCCTCCCCAGTGTCCGTGGTCTTGCCGCCGTCTCAGCACCTCGTCCGGCACGCAGCATTTAGAGTCGGTGTCACAGCGTAATTCGCTGACATGGTGCGTCTCCTGGCAACAACAATGAAACGAAAAGGTTTTACATTGAACTCCCAAAGCCAAGCATCCATATGGCAAGTGGACAAGGAAGCCACTGGCTTATCGAGAGTCCAACCATATGTCATTTATGTATAACCCACCCTTCTGAGATATTGTTTTTAAACATGCACTCTGCCATCATTTACACAATCTGTAGATAGTTTGTTCCATTAATTTATTGTCCTTTGTGAGAATGAGTACTTTCTCATGTTTATTCTAATCTAAGGTGATGGTGACATGACAAGAGAGCAGAAGCCGTTGCAGCGGCAAAAAACATCGCTACTGCTGGTGTCATATAAAATATGAACCCCTGAAACATGTATGACGCGCATGGGTTAGGTTGTAAATGATACATATGTAGGCGCAATCATTTATAAATGACTAACCAGTTGGAAGGTAAGCACTTGCAGACAGAATTTATAGAGGGTATTTGAAAAGTATGTGATTCTGACGTTGGTTACTCTTGAGTGCCGAATAAGCGTCCCTATATTCGTATTTATTAGATGAAAAATACCACCCTATACGAACCTTATTTGGCACTATACTATTATTAAATTTAAACATTTGTGCCAGCCTATATTCTCCGATAATCGTGGCAAATTATGCAGGGTATAATTGTTAGGAGAGCAACCGCTCTCACTAGCTAGCGCTAATCAATCACCCACGGAGCGGTTTACCGCTCGCGATAACATCACTTGCTCCCAACTGGAGCTTCGTGTGGCTCCCTCTGACGGCTAAGGTTTCATCCTTTCGAACGACGGTCGTGAATTTAGCGGGATCCCGCGCTTCTGAGGATCCTAGATTTTGATTCCGAAGCGTTAGACCGTTAGATATCCATGATTAGATGAATCGGTCAGAATCCTTAGTTCTCGGGCGCTCGACATGGTATATTATTAGTTAAAACGCCATTATCACCGACCGTAAATATCCGCCATGCTCAGTGCCTCAAACCGGTCGTAACCTACTGGCGGCGGTTTCCACTGAAACGGGCTAGCATATTCAATTCAATAAAACATTTAAAAACATAAAATTCCTCAGTTTTTCGCAAAATAAAATGCGGTTACTATATCTGCGGTGACGCGAATACGCACAAAGTTTATGAATATTCGGCAGAAAAAACCCAAAATACACTTCGATCCGCGTACTTTTCTAGGGACGCCTTGGCTTCACGTCGGGTAAAACAAATGCTTCGGCGCTAAAAAATACAAATATATACTAGTGTCTTTTTCACACTGTACTATTATTTGTTTTGAACAATTTGCCCCTATACTGTTATTCAGCACTATACTATTATTAAATTTGACCGATTTGCCACCCTATACTGTTATTTGGCCTATACGTTTATTTGGCATTCGAGAGTACATGTTGATAGTAGACATCGTGAAGTTCTACATTTTTGGAACAGCTTTTCTTCAATTACGTAAATCGTTTACATTACCACCACCAGGAAAACATATTGGGGTCTGATCCGCTATTGCCACCGCAGCTGCCTCGTGCAAACTTAGCAGAAATACAGACTGAGAAGAACTCATACAGTTATACCCAGGAATCTACTGACTGCCCCCATGACCCACCAACAACCATTCAAACAGGCTATATTCCAAAACCCCAGCTTAATAGAAATACAACCAGAGCGGAACTAATTCGGTTCGCTACTTCTATCCAGAAATCTACCGGCTGTCCCTAAAAGCCACCGAGCCCCTGTTAAACGCCCCGTACCTTCGCTCGACATCCTGACAAGTCGCTCGTGCAGTAGCCGCTGTAGACGCTCTCACACAGCAGTTTCTTCGGCAGGCAGCACACGGACACGGGGTGCCTATAAGGATGGTACACTCATTTGTATTGGCTCTTGAAACGTTGGTGTATATAACGCAAAAAGAGATATACTACTGATAATTTGATATAACATAAAACGTTCACCAATGTGTTTGTTGCTTGCATTGGTGGAGATGGACGTGGCAATTATATACGTAACGTAATGGCATTATAATAAATCTTACTATTTGCAAATATGTGTTAATCGTGATGCTGTCTGTACAAAAGTGAGATATTGTATTCACAACTCAATAGGGAACGTATGCGGGTCACGATACATCGCGAGGTTTCGCGTAAATTAAACCGATTGGCGACCACTTGAACGAGGCGCCTTATCATCCACCTAGTTACGTTATTGTTACAACTGACTACAGCTTCATTGATTGTATTATGACGTTATTGCTTCAATTATTTGACGTAAATTACATACCAAACTCAACCACGCTATAAAAAAGGGAGCCAGGCGACATCTGACAGCGGACACATTTTTAAACTTTATCTTCGAAGTTCGATACGGAATGCTATTTTTAAAACCGTGGCGTTTTCCGCTGCCATTTTTCAACTTTATATTATGTCAACCACACCTCGTACAAAAAATAACTGTTAACTGTTAATTGAATAATATTTAATAACATGATAAGCTAAGTTAATGGAACTATTGTCATACCTACATTAAAACATAATCTGCCGAATAGCAGTGAAGTCATCCGATATCGACTTAATGTTAGCTTGGCATTTGGCCTGGCAAATGTATGGCATCGTTATGGTAACTGGGCTAAATGTATGGCATCGTTATGGTAACTGGGCTAAATGTATGGCATCGTTATGGTAACTGGGCTAAATGTATGGCATCGTTATGGTAACTGGGCTAAATGTACTAACATAACTAGGTAAACAAATAATATTAAGAAAATGCGTTGATAGTTGCTGTACTAGGTTTTATCTGACAGTATATCACACAGGATGAGTATTATGGTGATAAAACATTAACTTAATGCTATCTATATTAGCTCTACTTTATTTCCACAGTGTTTAAGTCCAACATATTTATATTCCATGACGATTTTTGACTGTTGTCTGTGTCCCCTGTAAGTTATTGTTTCATGTTGATCTTGATAATGCATACGTATTATGACACTGCTGCATCTACATGCGAGTGTCTTAAATTATGCGTATCACGTGAGCACGTACTGAAAACATGCACCTTGTGTGTTAGGCCTATTGTAACTTGAAATGTATGTGTGTATGAAAAGCCATTAATAAAATACATTCACTCAGGGTGAAACATTTTATTATTAAAAATATTAAATATCAAGTACCATGCAACATACACAGTCTTTATGTTGAGTCATTTGTTTAGATTTGTAATACTTCTCAAATGCATTTTGATTGCAAGTAAAACAGTCTGCTGGTTTTTTTCAAATAGGTAGCATGACATTGACTAGGCAACACCATATAACAAGGACAATTAACCACTCATTTGCTCATTCAACATGTACTCAAGCTCTGGCAATCTTTATTCAAATGTATAATAAAGATTTTGGCAATGCTGTTAATTGAACCTATGTGTTTGACTGTAAAGACCCACACTACACAATTCTTTCAAACAGTTCTTACAGTATTCGTACACTATAAAACTGAGAAACATATTTGAGACGGTGGCTCGGCTCTGTTAATATCAAACTGCTCAGAGATGTCCAAACCCTGCAGTCGAGGCAGACCTTCAGCATAGTCAGCAAAAGCTGGTTTTGAAATTACAACTTTCTAGCCTGCAAAATAGTCCATAAAACAACTTTCAATTATGGAAGTAAAGAGCAGCATTTGGAATATTCAATCAATCACTATTCATTTGTATTTACAGAAACACTGATGCAATTTGTGGTGCGGGAGATATTATTGTGCTGTGTCATATGTTAATATAATATAAAGACAAATTCGAATGCATCGAAAATTACAATCTTCAACTCCTTCATTACACAGCATTATGTGATTTAACATATTAATTAAATGAATCAACAAATTTTTAATAAATTCTATATAAGTATTTTATGAATGGCGCGCGCACGCACACACGCACGCACGCACGCACGCACGCACGCACGCACACCTTGATTAATGAAACAACTAATAGCATTTGTATTACAGTACACTCATTTCTAAACGATTGCACAGTTAACAGTGTGGAAGGTATAGTATAGTTTATTGTGTACCATTTAATTTGAATGACATGATTACCTTTTGCAGAACATGTTGCATAATTTAAAGTAAACTGTATTGAAACTATATCTTAGTTATTTGCTATTGACTGTCTTTCATGCTGTAATAATGGTGGTCTCCATCCATAGCTACAACCCCCTAGATTCACTCACAGCAGAAGCTTCAAATTCATGTAAAACAAATCTTTCATCATCAGTTTTATTATTATTGTCAAATAATAAAATACTTAAAGTAAAATACTTAAAGTTTCGTCAGTCATAAGAACTCAATTACAATTACAATTACATAATTGGACCCAGCCCTGGTGATTAGAATAAGTATTGTATATTTATAAGTTCTTATGACTGTAGAAACTAAGTATTTTACTTTCATTATTTGCAATATTAAAATTGATACTGATTCAGTCACAGCAGTAGCTCCATAATTCATGTAATACAAATGTTTCAATATTAGTTTTAATATTGTTGTAAATAATGACACAGTAAAATATTAAATGTTCTACAATCATAAGAACTTATAAATATACAATACTTATTCTAATCACAACGTTTGTTGAGAGGAAGGAACAACTGTGCCAGACAACCTGGAAGAGTCAGAAATGTAAGTTTCCAATTAATTGTCCCTGAAACAATTATTTCAATATCGGACCTCGCTTCACATGTTAAAAACACTTCAGATTATCGCTAGAATGTTAGTCTCGAAAACTGCTCATTCAGACGTGTGGAATCAATTGAAAATTTTTACTAAATATTTATACCTAATAAGGTGTCTAAGTGCACATAAGCCCACAAAGCTCATGCCTCCAAACGGACTGTTTTGAGTATTTAAAGTAAATATATTTGCTATGCAAAGTTCGCGAGCGATAATACATGGTATCCAGTTGTTAATAACTCTCAAACCATTACCGTGAACATTCTTATATGTAAAGATTATCACACACCTTTAACAGTACACTCAAAACATAATCCTATTCTTTACACAGGCGTCAAACAGCATAGGTGGCCAGTGGCAGTGGGCTCCAGAGCTAAAACTAGGTCGCGAGACTTATGTTCCCTATACAGATGGAAATACAAAGGACGGAAGTCTGAAACATGTGTTCATTCATATCCGCCCATTCTTTATCACGTCTACCTAGCTTATAGTGATAACTTATAGTGATAACTGGAAAATTTGAAGGTGTTCTTATCAAATGTCGTGCCATTTTACCATATCAACGTTGTCTTCCTTTATAACTGATCGGCTGATGGTCTCCTTTAAAGATAATTCACAGACCTGGTAATAGTTGTTTGTTTGTTGGTACCTGCAGAACGAGGCGATGATGTGCGTGTCTGGGAGGCAATCCTCGCGAGGAACGCACGACCCTCCGCTAGCGTCGCACCACTCTGCCCTGGTCCGGGGCGGCTCTCGCTCTCGTTCTAGTTTCACACGCGTGACGTCAGCACCTGCATGGATATTATCCAATACAATACAATACAATACAATACTATACAATACAATACAATACAATACAATACAAAACAATACAATACGATACAATACGATACGATACGATACGATACAACACAACACAACACAGTACAGTACAGTACAGTACAGTACAGTACAGTACAAAACAATACAATACAATGCAATACAATATAAAACACTTGTATTGTGTTGAAATCCTCGGGAGACCCAAGCTCGGCAGCTAACCAAAACAAAAGGGGTTAAGCAGTTTCTAATCGATTAGCAATGCAAGCAGTTGGACTGGTACACTGAGGAGCTGTGGGGGATAAGCCAGATTAAACAGGATGTTTACTGCGAAATGTTATTATATTTTCTACGGACTTGTTGCTAACAAGGAGTGACTTTCAAAGAGTCGGTGCATCGATTGAGGAAGCCATATTTCCGACGTCTGTCATAACACTGGAAACGAGAAGTAGATTAGAATTAGACAACTGAAGCTGTCTGATTGAATGAGCAATGAATGTTGGATATGCTGGTTGCTTGGATGGAAGTATTTGGTAGGTAACTGTGCAGATCGTAAAAATAATATCTGGGAAGGAGCCAATACAATGATTTAAGATGTGTTAAGATGATTTAACAACTGTTAAGATGTCGTTGAGAGCAATATTGTGAAAAAGGGAATTGCAATAGTCAAGTCTACTGCTAACAAGAGCAGTCCCAATAATTTTGGCGACATAAAAAGCTATATACCGGCAAATACGGTGAAGGTCTCGAATGTGATAAAAGCAGCAACGACAAATTTGTGAAATAAGCTTTCTAAGATTAAATTTACTATCGAAGGTAACCCCTGAATTCCGTGCTGAGACGGTCGGTGTGAAATTCTGGCTCAGCATTGGTGTCGGGGAAAAAAGCAATAAAGTTTACCACGCTGCATTTGTGTACCAATAATATCAATGTTTATCTGCGTTTAACTTTAATTACTGTCAGTCATCGAGTGGAAGATATAATGGAGACAACCCCTGAGCTGGCTTAAGGAGCAATTTGCATCCGGGGTGGACAAAGAAAGGTAAATATGTGTATCATCTGTGAATATAGGTGGTGGTCCAAGTTGTGATTTTGGATAACTGAGCTGAGTGGAGTAGTGTAGAGAGTAAAAAATAATGCTCCAAGAACAGAACACTGAGGAACACCACATGAAGTGGGTAGTGCCACTGAAAAACAATTGGCTATGTGTGTGCATCCTGAGCGTGTGCATTCGTGTCGTGTGCATGCGTGTTCTATGTGCGCGTCCCGTCGATTATTCATTGTGAGGTCTACTGTATCTCCCTGCAGGTGAGACACTGTTGCCAGACGAAGACACTAAGCACCCACAAGTGTGTCTTTGGGGCCAACATGGACCTCCTGTCAGTGGCAACTGGGGCACGTGCTCAAGTAGACCGGAAATACACCGAAAAAAATCTAGTGAACTTAATAAAAAATAATTTAAAAAAATCCTGAAATTCAACAGCTTGATTGTAGGCCTAGCTAATCAACATTCAAAATACCATCTATCGGGATTTTCATAGCGAGAAATAATTGATGAAAAATTTGTTCGAAGAATATCGTACACCAATAGAGATGAGCAAAAGGAACCTCACTTTCTTCTGCCAAACGAATGGAACTAATTTTTGTATCCGTTTCAGTTGCGAAAATGTGCGCTTACCACTGCAG
This sequence comes from Lamellibrachia columna, assembly GCA_963662155.1. Lineage (NCBI taxonomy): Eukaryota > Metazoa > Annelida > Polychaeta > Sabellida > Siboglinidae > Lamellibrachia > Lamellibrachia columna. The sequence continues at coordinate 16,004,672 of OY759264.1, read as the reverse complement.
TTACATACAAACAGACACACAGTTGGGTGTGGTAGGAACTGGGCGGTGGGAAGTTGTTCGTAATAATTGGTGTGATGTGGAAGGTTGATACCGCTGCTACACACCCTCCTACACACCCATCCAACACACCTCTCCGAGATAAAGGCTTAGTGCGACTTTAACATTTTGAAATGTGTGCGCCAAAATAATCTTGTTTGACATGCCAACGAAACATGTTGAGTTCTTTGCTGGTTTTTTTGTCGGTGTGAATCTCTTGTTTCACGACTGGAGTGCGCAGCAGAGATGTAAATTTTACGAGTCGTCGGTCTGTGGCTGTCCAGCAGCTCGCCCGAGTTCTTGTTCGTCGATATCCTCCAATTCCCACTTCCGGTCTGTGACACCGGGACGCGTAACGCATCACGGGACCACTGCCACTCGACGGTACTCGTCAGTGCACAACGTCTTTATTTTGGGAATAATATATTGTTTGTTGATGTCACGAGAGTGCTACTAGCCAGATGTGATGTTATCTGGCTGGCAGCACTTCGGTTCCACGAAAAGTTCGTACTCAACGAAGGATCTGATTATAAAAAACAGGCAAGGCATTGCGACCAATCGGGTGTCTATGCCAAGTTGCCAACACACTTAATCGATCTCTTTCTAAATGATTTAAACGTCATGTGGATTCCCAGAGCGAGGTAGCCGTGCGTCAACTGGAAGGTTACATCACGGTAAAATGCTCTACACTAATAAGGTAGTTTTTTTTACCGTGCATTAACATACTGGATAACACATGGCTGCCTCGTTCTAAGAATTCTTGTGTTAAGCATTCGTTTGTGAACGTCGAGTGGATATCAGCAGAGCTAGCCTTTGTATAAAGCGTGTTACGCAACGGCTAGTCGTGCTAATATCCACTCGACATTCAGAAACGTATGATTAACACAGGACTCCAAGAAAGAGGCAGCCGTGCATTATCTGGATGGGTATATCACAGTATTTAGACTACCTGATTGGTCTAGAGCGGTTTGAGAATCCTTGTCGCTTAAATCGAACGCGACCGGCATGCAATTGTTCGAACGCTGCGCGTGTTTTCTGAGATTGTTGCGATTTACGTAATCTGCGCCAAACGTCCGCATCCGTTCCGTTGTACGGTAGGAATGCTTCGTAGCACCGGACCAGCAACGTATACAAATGTAGGAGGCGAACAAGTACGCTCAAATGTTAATTTGCCGTTAGGTAACGGGAATAACATATGGTTGTTCAGTTGATGTCACTCTAGCGTCACAAGCCATATGACATCATGTTATCTGGCTGGTACCACTCTCATGACATCAACAAACAGTGTAATATTTCCTAACTAAAAATAGAACCATTTTGTTTGCTGAGAAGCCAGACAAATATGCAAAGATGTAATTTTAGGTTAAACAAAATAGGGGTGTGGGGCGTCACAATTCCAACTTGTCCCATGGCCCCAATACTCCTTTATCTGCCCCTGCCTCCCGTGACTGATGACATTGTACATGTACCAATATGATACCCACACCTCTATACTAATATCAGTACAGCCAATTATTTGTCGCTAGAGCACCGAAACATATCTGAAATATAATCCATCTCAGCGAGTGAAACTAGTTGCTCCACCTGGTGGTTATGCAGATATACGATGACGATAATATAATAATCACATTGTTGCCATTTTATATATATATATATATATATATTATAATAAATAAACCTAAATAACGTTTTAGCGTTTCACGACTTACATGAAAAGTGAAAAGAGAAGACATTTTACAGAATTTAAGGTTGTCCTATGCTACCACAACACCATTGGTATTCAAAATAACCCCAACGTATACCAGCGGAGACCGGACCACCGTCATGTATATCGTTGAAAGGTATTTAACGGGAATATCTGACCGTTCGAGTGGGAGCAGTAGAAACAGCCTCTTGCCTTCTTTTCGTGTAATTTCACCAGTGTGTACGTCCCATGTCAGATTGCTGGTAACATGTACGTAACTTTGCCTCAGTTACTCTCTGAGTTTCTGTACCGTTGATACATATTTCCTTATTTTAGATAAATCAATAATACGTTCTTTTCGCTGATTGATATTAATTCTTAGTTTCTTTGATTTTCATGCCATTTTGGGTTGTGTGTGTTCAACGTATTTGTAAGAATCACACACTGTTTGTAAGTCATTTATCATGAGGATGAAAAGTACAGTGCCTGGAACTCCTCCGTGGATGTGGTTCCAGCTGGATGCTGTGTTGCACAGCTTCACTTGTTGTGTTCTGACAATAAGGAAAGTGGCGATCCATTTTATGATTATATTAGGAAGACCATAACAGGGCAAGTAAGTAAATGTTGTGATTGATTAGGTCAAATGCCTTGGAAAAGCCAAGTAATAGTACCCTAGCAAACTGCTTGGATATATCTATGCTTGTATAACACTGGTGCAATAGGGCGACGAGTGTGTAGTGGATGACTTCTTAATGGAGCCATATTGGTTTGGGTCAACGTTGACTTATACAAGGTACCAAACCCATTTCACAATGAACTCTTCCATTTCTGTGCAGAGTATAGCAATTATGGAGATTGGTCTGAGATCCCTTTCGACTTGCTCTGGTGGTTGCTTTTTCGGAAGGGGAATAACGTACGTAGAACGCCGGATACGTGGAACATGCCCCTCCCGAAGTGAGCTGTTGTAGATCGCAGCAATTGGACCGGCAAACAAGGTGGAACAATCTTTAAAGACCCAGTTTGGCATAGAGTCCGGACCATGTGCTTTACTCGTGTCTAGTTTGTGAAAATGATACTCCACCTCCTCAACCGAGAAAACATATTCATCGGGCACAGATGGTACATCAAGCTGACGGTAGTTATTGTCAGGACTCAAGGCAGGTAGATGGTAACTCACTGAGTTGAAGAAGTCATTTAATCTGTTGGCTTATGTCCTAAAGATCACCTTCACATACTTGATTGGCGAGGTGAAGCAACGGGGTGTCAGTACTAGTTGTGTTGCACCCTAGCTGTTCCTTCGTGCCCTTCCACCAATTGAGTGGTTTTGAATATGTTAATCCATTGATTTGTTTGTCTTAATAGTTTTTTTATCAAGGATTTGGTCATGTGGTTTACATTGTTTATGCATAGACGGTACAAAGCTTGGTAACATAACTTCCATGCACGCTGAAGCCGACGAATCAGTTCTCGGAATCTGTCCGACCCCCATGTTTTGTCTGTTGTGTGTCATACTTTGGTGGGAAATGTTTGTCCGTCAATTCGTTTATGTTGGATGTAAGCATTTGCAGTTGTTCTTCGCAGGATGGTAGATAAAAGGTCATCTCGTTTGATTTATCTGTTGGCCATATCGAATGGTGATTTGAGTCATATGTGGCTTCCCGTGGGCGTTTGGAAAGTGCTTAGATAACTTGACCCTTCGTCTAGCTTGCAGTGCTAGTAACCATTCCTTAGATCAAACAAAAACAGGCTTTGGTTTTCGATAGTCACCATACTTATCGCCATGCAACTGTCTCAGTCTTTTGGTTTTTAACGTTTGTTAGACTCTCCAAATGTGTATGATGAATACCTAATGTGAAGAAACTGATTATTGTGATTTATTAGTTCTTCGTTGATATATTGATCTAGCGGGATATCATTATTGCAGATTATGTTCCATATTATATGATATGCAAACTCCTTGTTAGGAACCCTTCCTATCCACAACCTGGTACGTCCCACCTGTTTTCGGTGCTAACCTCCCACTTCACACCAATGTTTTACAGTCCCCGTTCCACCTCTCCCCTCCCACCTATTTTTGGGACCAACCTCCCACGTCATACTTCCTGCCCCCCCCCCCAGTCTTAGCGTATTGGTGCCGCAGGTGTCGATGCATACATTTCGTTCCTTGGAGTTTGATCAACCAGGGCTTTGTCTCTGTACGTAAAGTATACTATTTACATATAATCCATGGCAGAATCTGTCTCGGTCAAAGCATACTATTGCCACAAAGTACACAACGTCACTTTGCTCATATTTAATGACATAAAACACAAACGGTTCAGTGTCTCCGTTAACGTGTTATACACCTGTCTGTATGTTGAGTATATAAGTTCACCGAGGTGTCCAGGTTTTTTCTGGGGATTCGCCGTGCCGTTTTACCCGTTTGCTACATTTTGTAAGACATTAGAAGGAGCTAATATGAGTGGACAATTCCAAAAATAAAATCTCAACCTATTCGACACAAATTGTGTCCTTTCGAGTCCGCGTGTCGTTTGTACATTTAGAAGGCTAAGAAGACAACACTGACAAACATATTTGAAAATCTATGAGACCCTTGGTGCAAACACGCTAAATAGCTAAGGTATGATTCTTGGTATATAACAAAACACAAAACATTCTTACCGATAATACCCAACGAACAAACGATTTCAAAAATGGCATTGTTTACCTGTACGTATAGGTCGGATTTTATACACGTACACGTTATTAGTTTGGCGTGCTGAACCTTCATAATATTAGAATCAATGTGACGTCAAGTGTCACCATCCGTCGCTACCGTCACAACCACTATATCAACCACAATCACAGAACACCGTAACCATTACAAATACCTTCTTCTACACTACTACTCTACTACAACCACATATTGTCTTCTGCGTCACGGTCGGTGCTGACGCTACTGCCTAATGACGTGATCAAATGCTACGCTGTCGTCACGGCCTGGCCGGCCAACCAGGGGCCATGTAGGTGCCGCGCTGCGGGAAAGGGTTCGGACCGTAGCCGTCGCGCCGAGGATATGGGCTCAGACCGTACCCATAACCGCCGTAGCCTCCGCAGCCGCCACCCCAGTTCCACCCTCATCCCCAGTGACGTCCGCCGTGGTCTTGTCGCCGTCTCAGCACCTCGTCCGGCACGCAGCACTTGTGGTCGACGTCACAACGTAGTTCGCTGACATGGTGCGTAGTCTGACAACAACAACGAAACAAAAAGGTTTAAATTTAACAAGATTTCCATCCAAAGCAAACAATCCAGATGGGAAATGGACAAGGAAGCTTATCGAGGGTCCAACCATATGTTATCTTTGTGTAACCCACTCTTCAGAGATATTTGTCTATTTTAGTTTTAAACATATGCACGCTGCCTGTATTTACACAATCTATAGATAATTTGGTTCATTAATTCATTGTCCTCTATGAGAATGAGCACTTTCCGGTGTCTACTCTAATCTAAGGTAATGGTGACACGATAAGACAATAGAAGCCGTCGCAGCGGCAACAAAACATCACTACTGCCGGTGTCGTATAAAATATGGACCCCATGAAACATGTATCCGGGTGAATATTCCACAAAAGAATATGGACACGGGGTTCCTTCACTACGGTGGAATCTAGCCATATCCATGGAAAATGGATTTGTGTGATGATTTTATTTAGGTCTATTTGGCTTAGAATTTAGGTTATGCATTGCACGGCTGATCCGGCGTCACTTTGAATTTACTGGTGCACCTCTTTGTAATTATTGATTATGCACTATGATACGCATGTCCCCGTACAATTAACGAAAGGCATTATTGCTACTTGAAAATCTTCGGCCAAAATCCATACTTGTTACTGCAGCTGATTTATATTCCTTTAGCTATGATTCGATGCAATATGGGGACGATTTGAAGACGCGCATGATTTGGTTAGATTGTTATTGAAATACATGTAGGCGCAATAATACTTAATAAAGGACCAACCAATTGGAAATTGAGCTCCTGCAGAGAGAATTTATAGAGGGTATTTGAAAGGTATGTGATTCTCACAGATCGTGTGTAACACGTTGCTTACACATTAATAGTGGACGTCTTGAAGTTCTACACTTTTTGGAATAGCTTTGCTTCAATCGCGCAAATCGTTTACATGACCAGCGGCAGGAAAACAAGTGGTGGTCTGACCCCATGTTGCCACCGCAGCTGCATCGTGCGGGCTTAGCAGAAATACGGACTGAGAAGAATTCATACAGTTCTACGAAGAAACCTGACAGTCCCTATAACCAACCAACAACCGTTTAAACAGGCTATTTTCCACAATACCCTCAGCTTAATAAAATACAACTTGAGAAGAACTAGTACGGTTCGCTGCATCTATCCAGACTGGCTGTTCCTAAAAGCTACCAGACCGTCTCCATTCCACCACACCGAGCCCCTGTTAGACGCTCCGTACCTTCGCTCGACATCCTGACAAGTCGCTCGTGCAGTAGCCGCTGTAGACGCTCTCACACAGCAGTTTCTTCGACAGGCAGCACACGGACACGGGGTGCCTACTGGGATGATACACGCAGATTTATTGGCTGTTGAAACATTGGTGTGAATACACGGCAGAAAGAGGTACACTGCAGCTAATTGCATTTTACATAACACGCTCCCCAATGTGTTTGTATAAGTTGCATGCATTGTTGGAGATGGGCGTGGCAACTATATGTCAGTTAGCATAATGTCGTTATAATAAATCTTACTATCTGCAATAATGTATTAGTCTTGATGCTGTCAGTGCAAAAGTGAGATATTGTATTCAAGACAAATGGAACTGGACTGAAGTGTGAAAAACGCATTCATTTATATCCACCCATTTTTTTTATCACATAACTACCTAACATATAGTGATGATTCGAAGGTGTTGTAATCAAATGTCGTGCCATTTTACCATATCAATGTTATCTTCCTATATAACTGATCGGCTGATGGTCTCCTTTAAAGACAATATACATTCGTAGACCTGGTTAACATTAATGATAATAGTTGTTTGTTTATTGGTACCTGCAGAACGAGGCGATGATGTGCGTGTCTGGGAGGCAATCCTCGCGAGGAATGCACGACCCGCCGCTAGTGTCGCACCACTCTGCCCTGGTCCGGGGTGGCTCTCGTTCTAATTTTACACGCGTGACGTCAGCACATGCAATAATATTATACAGTACAATGTAATAAAAAAACACTTCTACTGCGCTAAAATCTTCTTGAGACCCAAGCTCGGCAGCTCACCAAAACAAAATGAGTTAGGCAGTTTCTAATCAATTAGCAATTCCAGTTTTAAACAGTTGGATCGGTACGATGAAGAACTATGGAGGGTAGGCGAGTTTAAACAGGTAGGTTTTTTAGTTTACGACGAAATGCTATTTTATTTTCTACGGACCTGATGCTACCAGTGAGTGAGTTCTACAGTCGGTGCAGCAACCGAGAAAGATCTAGTTCCGACATTTGTCTTATCACTGGGAACGAAAAGAAGATTATAATTAGATGATCGAAGTTGTCTGGGCTGTCTTGCAGGAGTGAGCAGTGAATGTAAATATGATGGTTGCTTGGATGAAAGTGCTTGATAGGTAATTATGCACATCTTAAAAATAGTGCGATGTTGGACAGGGAGCTAAATCAATGATCTAGTAAGTGGTACAGGGTGGGAGAAACGAGGAGACCGGATAACTAACCTCGCCAAACTATTTTGTACACGTTGAAGTTTTAATATGTATTTGAGAGCAATATTGTAAAAAGGGGAATTGCAATGGTCAGGTATACTGCTAACAAGAGCAGTTGCAATAGTTTTAGCGGCAAAGAAAGACATATACCGACAAATACGGCGAAGGTCCCGAATGTGATGAAATCAGCAACGACAAGTTTATGAAATATGTTGTCTAAAATTAAAATTATTCTCAAAGTTGACTTCTAGATTCCGTGCTAAGACGGCCGGTTTGAAATCCTGGTTCAGCATAGGTGTGGGGGAAAAAGTCAAGTTTACAACGCTGGTTTTTTGTGTACCGATAATAAGAAACTCTGTTTTATCTTTAATTCACTGTCAGTCATCCAGTGGAAGATATCATGGAGACAACCCCTGAGCTGGCTTAAGGAGCAATTTGTATCCGGAGTGGCCAAGGAAAGGTAAATCTGAGTATCATCTGCATAAAGGTGGTTATCCAAGATGTGACGTATGATAACTGAGATGAGTGGAGTAGTGTAGAGAGTAAAAAGTAATGCTCCAAGAACAGAACCCCGCGGAACATCACTTGAAGTGGGTAGTGCCGCTGAAAAACAATTGGCTATATTGACTCTTTGGTAACTATCTGTGTGATAAAAACAAACTATCAGTATGATAAAAAACAGCACATGTCTGTGTCATCACCGTCATATATGCCATACCATATTTACAAACATTAAGTGAACATGACATTGTTATGATCAATATTATCAAAAGTGGCAGATAGATCAAGCAAGGTATGTGTTGTTACTTTTTGTTTGTCTATATCTAGAGTAACACCGTTGCGTATTTTTAAGAGAGCAGTCTCTGTAAAGTGAAATTGTTTTTTATATATATATATATATATATATATATATATATATATATATATATATATATATATATATATATATATATATATATATATATAAATATATATATATATATATATATATAAATATGCGTGCGTGCGTGCGTGTGTGCGTGCGCGCGTGTGTGGGTTTCTGAGTGTTTATGTGCGTGTGTTTGTGTGCGTGTCGTGTGCGTGTGCGTGTGCGTGTGCGTGCGCGTGAGCGTGAGCGTGAGTGCGTGCGTGTGTACAATCCACCTGTCCAAAAGTGTATCACAGGTGGATAGGGCTCAGCTGTGCATGCCTGAGCGTATGCATGCATGTCGTGTGCATGCGTGTTCTATGTGCCCGTCCCGTCGAATATTCCTGTATATATCTATTTTGTACGTTTTGTACGCTGTACAACCTTTCCTCATCTGCCTGCAGTTGAGACTATGTTGCAAGATAAAGATACTAAGCATCCATAGACACAATTGTGTCTTTGGGAGGCAACATGGATCTCCTGTCAGTGGCGGATTACCATAGGAGCAACTGGGGCACGTGCCACAGCGCCCGAGCTCCCGGGGCCTCACTCAAGTAGACCGGACATACAACGAAAAGTCGAGTGAAATTACTAAAAAATAAACAATATAAACTGGGGAGGCAGGTTATCTGGGTTGACTTATCACGGTAAAATGCTGTTGACCAATCAGGTATTCTTAATCCAGATAATGCACGGCTGCCTCGTTAGCAGAATCATATGTTAAAAGAACGTTTGTGAAGGTCGAGTGGATATCAGCACGACTAGCCGTTGTATAAGTAGGGAATAATATACTGTATGTTGATGCCACGAGAATGTTACCAGACAGATAACGTCACGAGTGCCGTGTCTAGCCGAGGTAACACACGGCTGCCTCGTTCTGAAAATCCATCTGTCGTTTGAATCATTTCGAACGCGATCGAATACGCGCGTTGACAAAGACACGTGATTATTCGAACGCTCTGCGTGTTTTGTGTGATTGTTGTGATTTACGTAATCTGCGTCAAATCGCCGCATCAGTTCCTTCGCGCGGTACAAATGCTTCGTGAAACCGGCCCAGCCCCATATTTACAAATGTAGGAAGTGAACAAGTATGCTCAAGTGTTAATGTGCTGTTATATAACGGAAATAACATTCTGTTTGTTGATTGTCACTCGAGTGTCACCAGCCATATAACATCACGAATGCCGGAATATAAAATAAAACCTGGTGCATGCTGAAACGTTCTCATAACAATGATGACGTTATTATAACGTTGTTTTACCCATGACTAAAAATAAAAACGTAATCACAAAGTTACGTAAACATCGTGTCAGTTATAATTTTAGGTTTCAAAGAATATTGTCGTTTACTTATGTATTAAAACTGACCCCCCAGGGGTGTGGGGCCTCACAACCCTTGCCCCATGGCCCTAGTGCCCCTTAATCCGCCCCCCGCCTCCTGTGTTTGATAACACTGTACGTATTGTACCTACACCAGTCTATTAATATAACTACTGTCGGTTATTTGTCTCTTGAACACCAAAACATTTCTGAAATGTAGTCCATCTCAGAGAGTGACCCCAGTTGCTCCACCTAGCGGTCATGCAGACATGAACACACGCATTGCGATGATGACAATGTAATAGTTACATTACTGCCATTTTACTTATGGTAACATAGATAAACCTAAATAAAGTTTTAGCGTTATGTGACTTACCTACTGATTACTGGACAAGGGAAGATATGTTAAACGTAGACGTTTTGCAAAATTTAAGTTAGTAAAAATTTCGCATGGAAATATTAACGTTATCTACAGCTATACGGTTGGCGCCAGTGGCACGCAATTGAGCGGTGTTTCAGTGCATCGGGTTTTCGGTCTGGGTTCAACGTTCAACAAACATACCAAGAAAAAAGCAGATAAATGTTTACGAATGAAACATACAAGTAGATTAGGATCGTCGTCAACACAGCTACATCGACTCACTGGTAACACGACACCGCGTCTGTTTGTTTTGGCGTCTTGCTATACACCGCAGACTTTCCACTGGGAATGAAAGTCGTGATAACAATGTCACATACAAACGACTGCCGTAAATCGATTTGAAATTGTCGTTTTCAATTATTCAAACGACGTTGTATGGAATAACCAGTAAATGATAATCAGTTACGCATATGTAGGGATACCTTTTTTTAACATAATCCGTTGTCAGCAGATTTATCGCACCGGACAACGCATTTCGTGCTTCAATACTGTATGCAATTGCCCTTACATAATGATTGGGCTCTCCTAAGCTACCACAACACCATATATATTAAAAATAACCTAATTTATTCTACGCCTAGCGAAAAAAGAAAACTGATTAAAACACATTCTAATTTTATAACAGCTAACACCATTGCTATTCGAAATAGCATTATCTAGTCCTACCGCGTGGATTGGCCCTTCACATCTAGCAACACACCATTGATATTTTTAATAGCCTGATCTAGTGCTAACGTAGGAGTTAGTCCAACAGCTAGCAATGTACCTTTGTCATCGTAGCTGGAAGAAGGCAGGACTTTCTTTTCTCCAATTGCTACGGAGGTTGTTTACACAGAGAGGGGCCGGAGAGCGGCTGGCGTACGTCGTTTAACATATTGTACTTCATAACGTAGTAAAACAATTGGTCGGTATGCGTTGGTCAACGGGTTGCGTCAACTACATGTCGTAGTCAGTAAAACGAGACATGGGGTAAACGATCGCATTTCGCAAACACATGCGAATTCAAACTTCAATTGTGCGAATTAATTTGGCGTATTTTTTTTTATATTATCCGAGCATGTTATTATAATTCAAGCAGTGCCTTGCTGATGGATTTTGAAATGTTGCTAATGTGTATCCAGTTGTGCATACTCCTGACGCGGGCACCATAATGTATTTGTTATTTTGATATTTATTTTAATGATATCGAGATACCAGACTGGTTAATCAAGTATGCACCATGTTCACGTCCACAATTAAGTCACGTACGCTGTGTATGTGCAGTAGGGTACACAATTAAGTCACGCTGTGTATGTGCAGTAGGGTACACAATTAAGTCACGTACGCTGTGTATGTGCAGTAGGGTGCACGCACACACATTTGTGTGACAATAAACATCGGTTTTTATGACATTAGACACCTCATCCGCCCGCGGACATACGGACGAATCCACTATAATTGTGAATTTTGAAAACCATTCACTCACCAGCCAACGCCAGCCAAGACAACAACAAAGCGACCTCCGCCAGCAACATCTTTACAGGTCCTGTCCTGCGAACAGCGCAAATGCGTAATGCCGATCCAACGGGTGACATTCAGCTGTGGACTCCAGCGTCACATTCGGTCTGTTTATCGACGTAACGACTGTAAACAAACGTCCGACGGGGGGAAGTCGACCAGGGTGCAAAGACAACGTATTTGAAACGTTTGTCAATGTACGCCAGACAACATCATTGATGTTTACTTCCCGCGACGTGTTGTGGTGTATTTTTGGACCTAGGTAACGGGGCCTGATTTCAACGTACGATGTTTGTGAAGCCTTAGGCAGATCAGATTTAAGACCTTTCACAGATTAATACTTCGAAATATAACACCTTTTTCAATATACAATAACGACGACATTTCTTTTAAACACGACATGAGACATTTATTCATTTGGTGACTAAACTGTAGGCCTATCATTTGATTTAGAAAGCCGTTGTCGAATTATGACCTAGGCCTGGTTGAGTGAAATAAAATGTAAAACCATCCTGCGAAATAAATTGCGATGTTAAGATGACTTTTAAGCCCTTATAAACGCAAGGTCCAAGTTATGCAATGTTTAAACACTCAGCACACACCCAGAAAAATACAAGTAATAGTTAAGCACTTCCAACCTTTTCGGTTCTCTCACCCACCCTACCTTGTCACCCCAACGACCCTGAGGCACTTGTGGGTTTTGAGTCACTAGTGGGTTTCAAATGGTTTTTCATCGAGTCCAAGTTCAAGACATCAACTTACAAGCCCATGCCAAGAATCAAGTCCAAATCATTAGCACCCAAGTCCAAGTAAGCCCAAATCTTTCTATAAACCACGTCATTTCAATAATACTCTGGAAATATGTTAAGCATCGCGTAAACAGCAAACCTTAACTTCCTACTAACGTTAATGGTGTACGTGGCGATGACAACATAGGACCATTGTAGAAGCACCACTACGCAAATATATTTAATAGTGTAAAAGATAAAACCTACATTGATTTATGTCAGGATCAAATTGATTTCAATACTGGTATGATTATAGACGCTGGCGAGATGATGAGTATTATTAATGACTTGTCTTGCAATAAGTCGCCAGGACTGGATGGTCTTACAGCAGAACACATGAAGTATGCGGACTCCCAACTCTTGGTACTATTTTGCCCTAGTGTCCTCTATTCTGGTGCGGGGAATGTACCGAAAGCAATCACTGAGTCTGTCATTGTATCGTTTATTAAACACAAAAATAGACATGTAAACGACAAAGCCAATTTCTAATACATGTTTCGAGATTGTAGAAGCTGTATTATTCAATCGTATGGATGTTTACTTGCAAACTACGCCACATCAGTTTGGGTTTAAGTCCGGACGGAGTTCTATGTGTTCGCATTTATGGAACTACTACTATACACTAAACACTGGTCGGCATGTAGCATTCTTCTTCCATTAAACGACCAACATCATTATGTTGATGATTCTGTCGTTCGGCGCCTCTCACGTGCCGGGAATTGGTGGGTTAGAGATAGAGACCACCACTCTGAGTCCACAACAGGTTACACATTTACCCCCTGTGTGGGATCTTTTACTTCCCCTGGCATAGACACCAGGTAGAAGGGACCAACGGCTTTTAGTGTATCTTCCGAAAGACACCAGTGGGGTGAACAAATTTGCCCAGGTTTTGAAACGGCAGCAGGTGATTTTGAACCCCGGTCCCTTCGACCGAAAAGTCCGACGCTCTGCCACAGGTGGTTTTGAACCCCGGTCCCCTCGACCGAAAGTCCGACGCTCTACCACTCGACCACCGCGCATTTCTAGATGCTTCAAAAGCATTTGACCGAGTCAATCGGCATAAGCTTACAACAAGGACAGTACTACCAATGGCCAATCACGCGGGCCATTTTCAAGAGGCCCGTGGCCTAATGTTGATACAACTCAATGTTGAAGGACTCACAAAGGCCAAGCACGAAGTGATCCATCACCTAGCGCAGAGAGACTGCGTTGTGGGGATCCTCCTACAGAAAACGCGCTCGACCAACGAAAAAAATACACATTTCTGGTTTCAACATCGCAGCCGTAATCCATCACCCAAAACACGGCATAGCCACGTACGTACGATCGGACGTACCGGCTAGAATCGTCGCTACGTCGCTCATCAGCGATCCGACACTATGGATTACTGCGTTTATTGACGGAAAAACAACAATAAACATGTTCAAGCCTCCGAGCGTGCCGTTCAAACATCTTCCTCGGTACTCGCATCCTGCTACCTATGTAGCTTCAACTCCCAGGTAAAGCCCTGGGACCAGATTCGATTTATCCCGAATTTCTTATGCACCTCAGCTAATAATGTCAGAACTGACTGCGACCAACTGCACTCAACGCACTGCATGCAACGCACAACGATAAAAATTCTGGTGTCGTGCAAACATTATTGCCATCCTCAAACCGAGCAAGAACCCAGATGAAGATGCAGCTATCGTCCGATAAGCCTACTATCGGTTGGCTAACGAACTTCTCGAGCGACTGAACTACACTCGTGTGTTTCCAGTCGTTGATCCACAGCTGTTACGCGAGCAAGCAGGATTTCGCCCAAGAAGAAGCACTGTAGAACTAGTTATCAAACTGGCAGAAGACATCGAGACAGCCTTTGAAACCGGAAAGAAATGTGGAGCAGTATTCGTTGATATCTCAGCCGCTTACGACACTGTGTGGCACAGAGGTCTAACCCTGAAGATGCTCCGCCTAATACCAACCAAACACATGGTCCTGTTTGTACAAGAACGTATCACAAATCGAATCTTCAAGCTATACGCCGACAAAGACATGTCAACAAATACACCATCAAGAACTGGGTACCACAAGGTTCAGTTCTTGCTCCGATGCTCTTCAACATCGACACTTCGGACATCCCGCACACAGCGTCAACGCAACACATCTATGCTGACAACATCGCCCTCATGGAATCGGGACTGAGCTATGCTGATATACAGCAAACGTTAACTAATGACCTGACTTGTCTGGACCTGAACCACTAACGATGTCGTCTTCGACTTAACGTCAACAAAACAGAGAGCAGCTACCTTCATCTGACAAACTGCCTGACAAACCAGCAGATGGAAGTTCGCTGCTGCGAGAAAACGATCCCGACAACAGCAAACCCCAAGTACCTCGGAGTTACATTCGACATGTCATTGACTTACTCAAAACACCTACCCCAGCTCTCGAAGAAAGTCAACGCACGGTACAACTTACTTCGACGACTGAGGATGGGGAGCACACTTTAACGTTCTTCAAAAAAGACAATCGCACTTGCTTTCGCTCCGGCCGAGTGCTGTTCGCCAGTGTGGTGTCGCAGTGCTCACACACACCGACTTGACGCAGCACTAAACAACAGCCTCCGTCTGGTGTCCGGATGCAGCCGATCGAAACCAACGGTCATGCTGTCAGTCGTCACTGGGATAACGCTGCCAGACATCCGTCGAAACAAACAATACCTCCCAACAGCTCGTCTTGCCGAAGCAGATGAGCAGCACACACTATACACTATGGTGACAACAACTGCACCTGGACGAAAGCGTCTGCGATCTCGACACCCCTTCTCGGAGCACGCCCGGTGTATCATAAGCGATGCTGTCGGGAAGAGTAGGACCACATGGACAAACGAAGCGGGGATGAGAAGGTGGGACGCCACACCTTGCAGTTAAGATGATACCAGGGTGGCGTTTCTACGACGTTGGTTGGATGCTTTGTTTTCACCATGGCCTCCGTCTTCATAGGATCAGGCTTCATGGCATGTTTGGAGATCTTGTGTACGGGAATCTAATCACCGGTATTCGCAACTCAATTTGGTCATTGTTAAGTCGCAATCCTTGTTCGCCGTATCTGTCTAGGTTGAAGGGTTGAAGTGAATGCCAGCGCCTCGTGTCACCGACTCTCCTGATGTCAGTAGCATTTATCAGCAGCTAAACGTCACCATAGTCAGCAGCAGGATGTCACCATAGTTACAAAACTCCTGGGGAGGGCGTGATGAAATTATATCAAGACACAAATCTAGTACACAATTTCCAACATATTTTAAACAAAATAATAAGACATATACTAATAAGATTTACATAGCTAATGACTTTAATCATATCTTTACGGAAACAGGCCCTAATCTTGCTGAAAGCATACCATGTACAATTGCAAATAATTTTACTAAATTTCTTAAAAACAAGAATAACAATGGTTTCAGATTTACAGAAATACAAGAGAAATCCGTACCAAAAATAATCCTTCCAAATAAAAATAGCTATGGTTGTGATGGAATATCCAGCAAATTATTAACACTTATTGAACCAGACATAGTGAAACCTTTAACATTATTAATAAAGCAAATGCTGAAAACAGGACAATTTCCAGACAAACTTAAAATAGCAAAAGTTATTCCTATACTTAAGAAAAATTATCCCACATTATTCACAAATTATAGACCATTATCCCTTTTGCCTGTTATTTCGAAAGTACAAATACTGAAAATATGTTAAACACAGAACTACACAACATAGCAGAATGGCAATAAATTAACATTAGTTATCAACAAAACTAAATATATGATTTTTCATATGCCAAACAAAAAGGTAACAGTACCAACACTAACAATTGATGGTGTAAACATTGAAAGAGTCCAACATTTCAACTGTTTAGGTTTAATATTAGACACACATTTAAATTGGCATAAACACATTGAGAAAATAGCAAATAAGTGTTCTAGGACAATCGGAATTATAAACAAGTTGAAGCATGTCTTACCAAAACGTATCAGAATTATAATATATAATTCATTAATATTACCCCACATAAATTACTGCCTAATGACATGGGGCTACCTGTGTAATAGGATAACAAAATTACAGAAGAAAGCAATTAGAATAATATCTGTAACCAAATGTAACTCACATACGGAACCATTATTTAAAAGCTTCTCTGTTCTAAAGGTTGAAGACTTACTTAAACTACAGATACTACAATTTTATTATAAATTCAAGCACAAACAATTACCAGCATACTTACAAAACTGGCCGATAAACCAGAATACACACATACACAATCATCTCACGCGTAAACACAACAAAATACACACATTTAGAACACAACACGAATTTACAAAAAAGGTGTCTGAAATATAATTTACCACATATCATCAACAATACTCCAGACATTTTAAAAGACAAGGTGACCACACACAGCTTACAGGGATATATATATTATGCTAAAAATTATATTATAAAAAGCTATCTATGCATATGCACCGAAGTTAACTGCTACACTTGCACGCATGGTCAATAATACATAATTAATCCAGCTATGCGTGTTAACATTAATTTACACAAGCGGAAATATACAATAAATTCAATGAAAACATAACAGGGTGGCTCCTATGAGAGCGACTTCCTTAGTCTTAATAGGAGTCTCCCAAATCCACTTTGTGCCAAATATATGCGCTTACATACCTAATTTACACATAACTAATTTGTTTTATTAATTACTGTTACTGTAATATTATATACAAATCGATCAATAAACAATGTTGTTTGTCTTGTCTGTCTGTCTTTGTTTTCACCATGGCCTCCATCTTCATAGGATCAGGCTTCGTGGCATATTTGGAGATCTTGTGTACGGGAAGCTAATCACCGGTATTCGCAACTCAATTTTGACATTGCTAAGTCGCAATCCTTGTTCGCCGAGTCTGTCTAGCAAACATTTTAACTTGGTGTCGTGGTCTTCGGTTGCCTGTTTGATTGTCTCATGTAACATAGACTAGTATATCATCTGCGACCAATACTACACATTCGTGATTATCTAGTGTTGAAGTAGTCTCTTGAAAGATCTCACTACCCACAGTCAGATCGAATGGTGATTTGAGTCATATGTGGCTACCCCTGGGCGTTTGGAAAGTGTTTAGATAACTTGACCCTTTATCTAGCTTGCAGTGCCAGTAGCCATTCCTCAAGTTCGGGCATAGAACACATTTTGGCTTTCGATAGTTCTGGCTGGATATCATTCATCACCAGAAGTGGATGCACCCCCCCCCAGCGCTGTGTTCATGATTTTCGGGTCAATGCACACACGGATGTCGCCTGTTTTCTCCGCACGTATTTCCATGCAACTGACCCAGTCTGTTGGCTTTTAACGTTTTCTATAAGCCCCTGTTCTTCGAGCTTACTTAGCTTATGTGTTAGCTTGTTCATGTTGATGGGAAAACAGTAACAGCAGTTGGTGTTACCGATTCGTTAAATGTCAGATGTACATACCCTGATAGCGTGCCTAGTTCATCTGCTAAAACACGGTCAAAATTTTAATATGATATCTTGCCCAGGACCGAGTGCGTAATAGCGCTCCACATACGTAACGTGGTACTGCATGGCTGTAGTGTTAATATCTCATGGAACGATATTAACATTCGCTACTGGGTAAATTGGAAACTGAACGATTTTGGTTGCCATCTCCAAACGTGCTAAGATGCTTTGTCATTGTGCAGCAACATGATTATATGTTTGTCCGAATTGCTTGGCATTTATTCTTGCTCCAGAAATATTTTCTTCCACGGAACTCTATCAGCGGTATGGTCTCTGGCTTGTATTTGCTCATTTCTCGGTTATACGTGACTGAATTTGTTTCCTTAATTTTGTGCACAACTGTCTCTTCATTAACTGCATGGAAAACCAACATCTGGTTTTGAGATGCTTAGTGTGCTATGCATAGTTGCCTCGCCTTATGCGAGTGCTGCTTCTGTGTAGAATTTATCTCGTAACCAGTCTTCGTGATACCCACATCATATAATTTGGCCTCGGAGGCTCAGGCAGCTTTATGTGTGAAAGCTCCTCCGTTTCATTCTGTCTCTCGCGATTTCGACACACGACTGAGGATCAATGCTCGCTGCAGTACGTGACTGCCACCATTATCATAAACCTGGTGATATATGCATAAAATGACTCGCCAAGTCGCTACATACATTTGAATATCTCGACGCCAGTTAATTTTTTCTCGAAGAAAAGTAAGTATTAAGGTTTTCCAGGAAAAACTTCTAGCATCGCAGCCTCGTTGGAAACGTCATCCTCGATTGCAGAGAGTTGTAAATCTCAGCAACATCTTCAATTGTCAATAAGAAATCCACTTTCTCTTCGTCATTTTGGTTTTTAAACCAGAATCTTTCACATATAGTTCAAATCTATGTTTGAAGCTTTCCAGGTGTACCCATTATCGCCACTTACAGTATGTTTGTTTTGGTTGCAATCGACGGTGCTTGTGTTGTTTTTATAATTGTGCCACCACACTCACGCCAATGCTTTATTCCACTTTTGTTTCAACTTCTTGTCCAAACTCAAACTATGTATAAAGCATAATTTAAATGTCCCTGTAACACTCGGCGGAATGTTCTTTTCCACTTTAATGTTTAAATTCGTTTTCTTCAGTGTGATTGCATTTCAAACCTATCTTCCTCTTTCGAAGGTTACTTCTAGTTGCGGGTTATCGATCTTCCGCGCTGCCACCACGAATCAATAATTATCTGATCTGACGACGTGCTTAATGCATCATTCTAGCACAAACATGTGACTAACTATATAATGATATAGCAATAGTAGTCGCTAGGTGGCAGCACGAATGCAATACTGTATAATTAAAAGAATGATCAGTGGATACAAGTTTCTTTGTAAAATTACATAGTTTTTCCCGATATACACGAGTAGCATATAAGTGTCCAACGTAGTTTTAATTGCAAAAATCGATGTGAGCCACGTTCGCCAAAACAAACTTGCCTAGTCCTTTCCGAGACAAATCTTAGCGACATACCTGACTGGTGCATGTGGCTACTGGGATAATATTGTTGGTGACTGGCTGATTGATTGTGTAAATGTATTTGATGAATGCCTAATTAGAAAAAATATTATTTGTTTTATTAGTTTGCCTTTGATATATTGGTCTATCGGGGTATATTTTTTAATGTGTACCATATTACATGATGCGCAATATCCTTGTTTGGAACCCTTCCTTCCGTCTACAACCTCCCGTAATGGTGCCGCAAGTGTCGATGCATACATTTCTTTCCTTGGGGTTTGATCAACCAGGGTTTTGTTTCAGTATGTAAGGTGTACTTTACTATTTACATAGAATCCATCGCAGTAGCTGTCTCTGTCAAAGCATACTATTGCCACCAAGTACACAACGTGACTTTGCTCATATTTAATGATATAAAATACAAACGGTTCAGTATCTAAGTTGACATATTATCATTGTTACATGTTCTCTTTCTTCCAGTGTATGTTGAGTATATGAGTTCAGCACGCCAATATTTGTAATGTGTACATGTAGAAAAAGTGAACTACGTTATCAAGGTATGCGAGTTTTTTCTCGGAATTTGCCATCTGTTTTTACCCCTACACGATGGGTTGAAGCGGTTCTACCCGTTTGCTACACGTTGTAAGATCGTTGTTATTTTGTGACGTTTCCCCGCCTAGCATGCATATCATTTAGCCGTTGTAGCGTTATTATTAGACATTAGAAGGAGTAATATGAGTGGACAATGCCAACAATAAAATCTAAACCTATTCGACACAAATGGTTTCCTTTCGAGACCGCGTGACGTTTTTAGATTTGTCTATTTGAGAATCTATGAGACCCTTGATGCAAACAAGCTAAACTGTTACGTTATAGTTCTACGTATATAGCAAAACACAAAAAGTTCTCATATATAATACCCAATGAAACAACGACGCCAATAATGGCAAAAATAGTGTAGGTAACATTTTCTACACGTACACTAGTTTGGCGTGCTGAACCTCCCTAATATTAGAATCAATGTGATACCTAGTGTTACCATTCATCGCTACCACCACAACCACTATATCAACCACAATCACAGACCACCGTAACCACCACAAATATCTACTCCTACACTACTACTTCAACCACATTGTTCACGCCTGACTACATCCAGATATATACGGCACTAGCTGAACAAATGCTGTTTGTCTTCTGCGACACGTTCGGTGCTGACGTTGCTACCTAATGACCTGATCAAACGCTGCGCTGTCGTCACGGCCTGACCGGCCAACCAGGAGCCCTGTAGTTGCCGGGCTGTGGGTAAGGGTTCGGACCATAGCCGTCGCGCCGAGGATATGGGTTCGGACCGTAGCCGTCGCGCCGAGGATATGGGTTCTGACCGTAGCCATAACTTCCGCAACTGCTCCTGTGACCGCCGCCCCAGTTCCACCCTCCTCCCCAGTGACGTCCGCCGTGGTCTTGTCGCCGTCTCAGCACCTCGTCCGGCACGCAGCACTTGTGGTCGTCGTCACAATGTAGTTCGCTGACATGGTGCGTAGTCTGACGACAACAACGAAACGAAAAGGTTTTAAATTTAATAAGATTGCCACCCAAACAAAAGATCCAGATGGCACATGGACAAGGAAGCCACTGGCTTATCGAGAGTCCAACGATACATCATCTATGTGTAACCCACCCTTCTGAGTCATTTGTCAATTTTGTTTTTAAACATAGGCACGTTGGCAGCATTTACACAATATGTAGATAATTTCTTTAATTCATTTATTGTCCTCTGTAAGAATGAGTACTTTCTCATATATATTTTAATCTAAGGTGATGGTGACATGATAAGACAGCAGAAGCCGTTGCAGCGGCAACAAAACTTCCCTATTGCCGGTGTCATATCAAATATGGACCTACTGAGACATGTACCCGGGTTAATATTCCACAACAGAATATGGACACAGGGTCCATTTACAACGATGATATATACCTACCCGTGGAAAACAAAACGGATTCGTGTGATAATTTTATTTAGGCCTATTTGGCTTGGAAATAAAGTTGTGCAGTTTGTAACGCATGTCCCGTAAGTTAACGAATGCCGTCATTGCTACTTGAAAAACTACGACCAAAATATAATTTTTTTACTGCAGCTGGGACCAGACCGCATATTTATTTCCTTTAGCTATGATGAGACGATTTGAAGACGCGCATGAGTTGGTTAGGTTTTTATTAAAACACGTGTAAGCGCATTAATACTTCATATACGAATAACCAATTTAAAGGTACGTACATGCAGACACAATTTTTGGAGGGTATTTGAAAGGTAGGTCATTCTCAAAGATTTGTGTATCACGTTTGCTAATTGTTCATAGTGGACGTCTACACTTTTTGGAATGGCTTTTCTTCAATTACGCAAATTATTTACATGACCATCAACAGGAAAACAAATGGTGGTCTGATCCCAAGTTGCCACCGCAGGTGCCTCGTGCGAGCTGAACTGAAATCCAGACTGAGAAGAACGCGTACAGTTCTACCCAGAAATCCAGAGATCTACTGGATGTTCCAAAAAGCTACAAAACACCGAGCCCCTGTTAGACGCCCCGTACCTTTCGCTCGACATCCTGACAAGTCGCTCGTGCAGTAGCCGCTGTAGACGCTCTCACACAGCAGTTTCTTCGGCACGCAGCACACGGACACGGGGTATCTATGTGACACGATGGAACGCACAGTTGTATTGGCTGTAGAAACATTTGTGTGAATAAATAACGCAGAAAGATATATGCTACATCTAATTGGATATAGCATAATACGCTCACCAATGTGTTTGTGTAAGTTGCATGCACTGGTGGAGATGGACGTAGCAATTACATTTGTAAGGTAATTTCGTTAAAATCTCAGGTAGAAAGAGATATACTGCAGCTAATTGGATTAACGTAACGTTTAACAGTGCCGCCTTTTAATCGCTTGAAAAGTTTATTTTTCGATACTATGACCTGTTACAGTAATACGAAGAAAGAAAGAAAGTTTGTAAGACGTTCACCAATGTGTTTGTATAAGTTTTGAAGGTGTTGTAATCACATATCGTGCCATTTTACCATATCAATGTGATCTTCCTATATAACTGATCGGTCGATGGTCTTCTTTAAATAAACTATATATTCGTACACCTGGTGAATGCAAACTTGTTTTTCCGTTGGTACCTGCAGAACGAGGCGATGATGTGCGTGTCTGGGAGGCAATCCTCGCGAGGAACGCACGACCCTCCGTTAGCGTCGCACCACTCTGCCCTGGTCCGGGGTGGCTCTCGTTCTCGTTCTAATTTTACACGCGTGACGTCAGCACCTGCATGGATATTAAACAATACAATGCAATACAATACAATATAATATAATACAGTACAATACAGTACAATACAATACAATATAAGACACTTTTATTGTACTAAAATCCTCGGGAGACCTAAGCCCGGCAGCTCATCAAGACACAAGGACTTAAGCAGTTTCTAATCGATTACCAATTACTGTTGTAAACAGTTGGATTGGTACGCGAAGGAGCTATGGAGGATAAGCTAGTTTGAACAGGAAGGTCTTTAGCTTTTGGCGAAATGTTCTTATATTTTCGAAGGACTTGGTGCTTATACGGAGTGAATTCCCCAGAGTCGGTGTAGCAACTGATAATGGTCTAGCTCCGACGACGTTTATCTTATCAATGGGAACGAAAAGTTGATTAGAATTAGTGATCGATGCTGTCTGCGCTGTCTGTCAGGAATAAGCAATGAATGTAAATATGCTGGTTGCTTGGATGAAAGTATTTGATATGTAATACCCTAAATAAAAACGTTTAGATGCTGGAACGTTCTCGTAACAATGGTAACGTTATTATAAAGTTGCTTTATCCACGGCTAAAACTAGAACCATATCATAACGTTACGAACACATTATTTTAGCTCGAAAGCCTGACAAATATGCAAAAATATAATTTTACGTTTAAAAAAATATTGTCCTTTACATATGTGTTAAAAATGAACCCGCCAGTAGTGTAGGGTCTCATAATCCCAGCTGTCTCCAGGGCCCAAGAACCCCGTGATAGGACCCGCCTCCTGTGTCTGATAACACTGTACATGGGCCAGTATTGTACCTACACCAGTATACTAATATCACTACCGTCAGTTATTTGTCGCTACAGCACCGAGACATATCTGAAATGTAGTTCATCTCAGCGAATGAAACCAGTTCCTCCATCTAGCGGTCATACATATATGCACTCGGATATTGAGACGATGATAATGCAATAGTAACATTGTTGCCATTTTTTTAATTAAAATAAATAAACCTAAATAACGTTTTAGTGTGTTACAACTTACCTACTCTTTATTGGACAAGGGAAAACACACTGAACGTAGGCATTTTATAGAATTAAAGCTAGTCCCAATTTCGCATGGAAATATTAACGTTATCTACTTCTGTACAATTTGAGCCAGTGGCAGGCCCTTGAACGGTATTTTCAGTTTATCGGGTTTTCGGCCTGGGCTCAACGTTCAACAAACATACAAATAACAACAGATAAATATTTACGAATGAAACATACAAGTAGTCTAGGGTCGTCGTCAACACAGCTACATCGACTCACTAGTAATACGACGCTCCGTCTGTTTGTTTTGGCGTCTTGCAAAATACCGCAGACTTTCCACTGGGAATGAAGCTAGTGGTACCAGTGTCACGTACAAAACACTATTGATATTCAAAATAACCACATCTAGTTCTAATTTTATAACAACTAACAGCTAACACCATTGCTATTCGAAATAACATTATCTAGTCCTACCGCGTGGATTGGCCCTTTATAGCTAGCAACATACAATTGAAATTTTGAATACCCTGATCTAGTGCTAAGGCAGGAGTTAGCCCAATAGCTAGCAATACACCTTTGTCGTCGTAGCTGGAAGAAGGCAGGGTGTTATTTCCTCCAGTAGCTAAAGAGGCTGCTTCCACAGAGAGGGGCCAGAGAGCGGCTGGCGTACGTTGTTTAACACATTGTACTTCACAACGTAGTAAAACAGTTCGTCGTTATGCGTTGGTTGATCGGTTGCATCAACAATATGCCGTAGTCAGCAAAACGCGACAGGGATTCGTAAACGATCGGATTTAGCGATATGTGAATTCAAACTTTAATTATGCGAATTTATCTTGCGAAATATTTTATCATGCGAGCGCGTTATTATAATTCAAGCAGTAATTTCAAATGTTGCCAGTGAATGTTCAGTTGTGAACACTACTGACGCGAGCACATTAATATATTTGTTATTTCGATATTTACTCAAATTATATCGAGAGACACAACTGGCTAAACAAAAATGCTTCATGTCCATATCCATAATTAAATTGCGTTCGCTGTATATATTTAATATGATTTAACAAGATTTAAAAAAATTGCCATCCAAGGCAAAGGCCCAGATAGCTAATGGACAAGGAAACCATTGGCTTATCGGGAGTCATCTATTTGTAACCCGTCCTAATGAGATATGTATCAACCTTGTTTGTTTATAAACATATTCGCACAACTAACAGTTACATAATTTGTAGATAATTTGTTCCATTCATTTGGTGTCCTCTGTGAGGACGGGAACTTCTTGATATCGAATGTACACTTACTTACTTTTTACCTCCTGTCCTCTAGTTCTTTCTTGAGTGAGAAAAAAAATAGTTATATCTATATTTTCATAAACATTCAATATCTTTAGAACTTCAATTTGATCTCCTCTTAACCTCCTTGTCTCCAGGGTTGTCAAACCACATCCTTTTAGACGTTCTTAATAAATAAGGTATCTGAGTTTTGGAATCATCTTAGTTGCTTTCCTCTGTATTTCTTCAAGCGTATATATATCGTTTTTGCGATAAGGTCTCCAAGCTAGTATACAGTGTTCTAAATGAGGCCTAACTATTGCCTTATGCAGATGTGTAATTATTTCTATATTTCTCCTAATCAACCCGAAGATTTGATTACCCTTTGAGTCACACATTTAAATCACACATTGCTCTGAAACGTTCATAACAGCACTCCTATGTCCTTTTCTTTCCGGGTAGCACCATGAACAGTATCTCCCATTTTATGATTTACATGTTTACATTACTTTTTATGATTTACATCTACGTTGATATGTCCTGTGTGTAAGCATTTACGTTTCCCAAAATTGAATGACATCTTCCATTGTTCAGACATTTAACTAGTTTGTCTAGATCGTTTTGTAAATGTTGTTTATCACCATCATTGTTAACTTTTCTAAACACGTTTTGTCATCCGCAAATTTCAGTACGTTGCTTTTTATATTATCTTCCAAGATATTGATAAGAATAATAAAGGTCCTAATGTTGATCCTTGTGGTACCCCACTCAAAACTGATTTCCAGTTTGAAACCTCCCCATCTACTATAACACGCTGTCTTCTATCAGCCAGCCATTTTCTACCCGCAGACATACGGACGAATCCACCGTAATGGTGTATTTTGAAAACCATTCACTTACCAGCCAACGCCAGACAAGACAACAACAAAGCGACCTCCGCCAGCAACATCTTTATAGGTCCTGTCCTGCGAACAGCGCAAATGTGTAATACCGACCCAACGGTTGACATTCAGCTGTGGACTCCAGCGTCACGTTCCTACACCGACGAAAATGTCACGACTGTTTACAAACACCCGACGGGGAAGGGGGGTGTCGACCAGGGTGCAAGGACAACGTATTTGACACTTGAGGCATTGTACGCCAGACAACATCACTGCTATTTACTTCCCGTGACGAGTCCGTGTGTAGTGGTGTATTTTTGGACCTAGATAACAGGGCATGTTTTCAACATACGATGTTTGGGAAGCTTTATACTAACCAAATGTAAAGCCTTCTATAGATTTCTACTTCGACATTTTAAGACCTTTATCAACATACAATAAAGACGACATTTCTTTTAAACACGATAGGAGACATCTATTCAATTGGTGAACCGTAGGCCTATCATTTGATTAATAAAGCCATTGTCGAATTATGATTTTCGGTCTAGTGAAAGTGAACTGTTAAACCATCCTTTAAAATATGATTGTGATTTTAAGATGTCTTTTTAAACACTCGGCACACACCCTGAAAAAAATAGTGAAGTACCTCCAACCCTTTCGGTTCTCTCATCCATACACTCTAGCCACTACATGTGGCTTTAGAGAGAATCGGCCATGTGAGAGCGTATTGCTTAAGTTAAAGTAAATCAATAAAAATGTTTTGCTAGTCTCATTTAAAATTCAGTTTGCGAAGAACCAAACCTACCTAGTATCCGATACAACATGCTAGCTCGTTTGTGCAACTTTTGTATGTAGTTTTTGTGAAAGCATCAGACAAAATATTAAATTAGTTAATGCTTGTTCGAGCGTTTACTGAAGTGAAAATCGAAATGTGTCAAGCGACGGTATTGGCGACGCCACCTACCGGAAGAAATAACGCAAAGCTGCAGCATTTGTGGCGTCACCTACCAGCATAAATAGTACAACATCGCGCCAGTCTTCCGGGTTGTCAGGTCCCAATCGCTTAACAAGATTTTGGTTATTTTATGTGAAAGATGGACATCTGAAGACTTGTAACCGGTATAACGCACTAAGCGCACATGAGTCGTGTTCTAGGTACTCTAATCGAAAAGTGTTTGGACAATAACCGAGACCGCACTAGTCACTGTTTTGAAAAGGTCGCGAGACCGGTCATCCGGAACGGTGTTACATACAGCTGTACGTTTTGGTGCCTTAGCAGCGAGTAAGGTAAAGTTATGTTCGCAAATTTTAATTTGTATTAACATCCACGGATAAGGGTAGGGTATAATGAATATGATGTAAACATGTTGTCTTAGACTTAGGATTCGATTTGTTGCAGACTCAACACATTAATTAACCTCATCAGTTATTTTAAGACTCAACACCAGTCATTAATTAACCTCATCAGTTATTTTAAGACTCAACACCAGTCATTAATTAACCTCATCAGTTATTTGTGGCTGACACTTGTTCGAGAGATAATTTCTAGTACAACCAAGGCGGTCATTGAAGTCACATTTATCTCTCAAAGGTTTGTTGTTATTTTGTTAGGTAAAGTATGGCTCAATAATGTGGTCGGTTCTTAGCCAAATTACTCCCAGATAACTTATCAATGTTTATTGCATATTGCTCAAATTCAGAGTCGTGGGGGCACGCTATTGGATCGATTAGTTAGTTCTCTCCGGTTGTTTATAATAGCAAAACTACCCTATGACCACACCTACTGAATTGTGAGTCTCAAGAGAGGAACTAACATTCGAAACAACATAATTTGTATCCCTATTTACGAGGTACAACTGCATAATTCAAACGGGTGTTTCCCTTTTTTCTTGCTTTTATTAAACACTAGTGAAAATGTGACATAATTGAGGTGGATAATAAAAATTATGAGTTGGATCTTGGAGCAGTCAGAGTAGGTGTGTTTCTAAAACATCAGCATATTTTTTTCTGATTATTTTCAATGCTTTCAAAAAAATTTCCTATTGCGAAAACGTCCTATTACCAAAATGTACTCTTTCCATAACGTCCTATTGCTAAAACATATGTGGCCCAACTTCCCAGGGCTAACGTATCGTTTACCAAGTGTCCTGCATTCCAAACGGCCGACGCAGAGAACACGCATGTGGATGAATGGCAGACACGGCAAGGAATGCGGTTGACTGACTACGGTGACACTGCACTAAAAGTTCCCAACATAGGTCAGTATTAGTGTGGGGACAATTTTCATACAATTCTTATATATATATATATATATATATATATATATGACATAATTGTATTTGAGCAGTTATGGCAGCGTGGCTAAAGTGGAGTTGATGAAGGCATGATCTGGTTCTTTCCGGGGATGAAGTGTAAAACATTTTCAGCGGTAGTCATGTAGTCAAGTTAGCATACTGATCAGCAATAACAATTGTTCGCTGCAGTGGTCGTCAGAACAAACACAAATGTTCAACAGTTGTCAAGTTATGACTACACCATTGATGCAGTTGGGCTCATTTGTGCACCGAAGCACACACGAAGCTTGTGATGTATGTCTTCACTAGGAACCAAGAAGACTGGTAGCTCTGGAAGGTAGACTTGTTCGACGTCATTGAGCCTGCTTTCGTCACGGGCGGGGACGGGTAAATACATACGTATGATATATGTCGGACGTTGGGAGCTATTGTGTCGACGTGATTGGCGAAACGACATTGTTTCAATTTCCACTTGTTCACACGCGTGCATATTCGCTCGCACACACGCATTTACGCACATCTGAATGAACGTGAAATGACATTTGAAAGATATGGATATTCATAGCACGGCATGACCCGTTTTTCATCGCAAATGACCGCTGTGTTGTTAGAGAACTACTTGAATCACGGAATCACCAAACTAGGTTCACCTAGGTTCAATTATGTGGCTCTCCGTTTCACGAAGCTTGACTGTTGCATTCTCGTGAAAGCGTCACACGCACATGCCAACGTAATGTGTCTCTGGCGTTGCAGACGAACCGTGTATATGTATGCTGTTGTGGGGTTGCAACGATGCTTACACATAAAAACCCTGAACCCCCTAAGTTTAGTTTTTGCAAAGTCGACACGTTTAAATTTGTGTATTCAGGTGTCAGACCACAACAGGCATAAGCACATATATGAAACATTACCAGACATGTTGGTTCTTCGTACAGGGAGAGCTAGCTCAATGGCGTGCAAGGTTAGAAGCTGGGAAAGTTAGTGAATTACATAATGGCCAGAGAACACAGGCTGGGGAATAGAAGAATAGTGCAGAAAGATATATATTTGAATACATTCAATCAAGTACATCCTGAGGTTAACATGGAACACGTCTATTCAGACGGACCAACAACACTCAACACAACTGACAGAAAACAAACTTGTATTTGTTTTGTACCATGTTTTGTACCATGTTTTGTACCATGTTTTGTACCATGATTTGAAACGGTGATTGACGCAAGATATGTCCACTGGCAAGGCTGTCAATGCTGCAATGGTAACGTTTGACGCAGACACATCATTAAACTATTTTGTTGTGTGTTTAAACGCAGATGAACGAAATCTTGCTTCATCTCTCTAGCCAATGGTGCGCTGTTCATTATGATGACAGCATCTACCCAGGAATGTTTGTTTTGGGCGTCTTGCAATACCGCAGACTTTCCACTGGGAAAGAAACTAGTGGTAACAATGTAACATACAAACGACTGCAACCGTACATAATGCTTGGGTTATCCTAAGCTACCATTGATATATGTAGCTAAGAAAATAAATAGTGTAAAACAACAAACTGATTCAAACACATTCTAATGTTTTAACAGCTAACACCATTGCCATTCGAAATAGCATTATCTAGTCCTACCGCGTGGATTGGCCCTTCATATCTAGCAACACACCATTGATATTTTGAATAGCCTGATCTAGTGATAACGTAGGAGTTAGTCCAATAGCTAGCAATGTACCTTTGTCATCGTAGCTGGAAGAAGGCAGGACTTTCTTTTCTCCAATTACTACGGAGGCTGCTTCCACAGCGAGGGGACGGAGAGCGGCTGGCGTACGTCGTTTACCACATTGTACTTCACAACGTAGTAAAACAGTTGGTCGATACGCGTTGGTTAACAGGTTGGGTCAACTACACGCCGTAGTAAATAAAACGCGACGGGAGGCGTAAACGATCGCATTTCGCAAACACATGCGAATTCAAACTTCAATTATGCGAATTAATCTTGCGTATTTTTTTTATTATGCAAGCATGTTATTATAATATAAACAGTGCCTTGCTGATGGATTTTGAAATGCTGCTAATGAATTTCCAGTTGTGAACACCCCTGACCCGGGCACCATAATATATTTGTTATTTTCATATTTATTTTAATGATATAGAGAGACCCGACTGGTTAATCAAGTATGCATCATGTTCACGTCCACAATTAAGTCGCGTACGTTGTGTATGTGCAGTAGGGTACACACACAGTTGTGTGACAATAAACATCGGTTTTTATCACATTGGCCACCTCACCCGCCCGCAGACATACGGACGGATCCACTATAATTGTGCATTTCGAAAACCATTCACTTACCAGCCAACGCCAAACAAGACAACAACAAAGCGACCTCCGCCAGCAACATCTTTACAGGTCCTGTTCTGCGAACAGCACAAATGCGTAATGCCGACACAACGGTTGACATTCAGCTGTGGACTCCAGCGTCACATTCGGTCTGTTTATCGACGTAACGACTGTAAACAAACGTCCGACGGGGGGAAGTCGACCAGGGTGCAAAGACAACGTATTTGAAACGTTTGTCAATGTACGTAAGACAACATCATTGATGTTTACTTACTGTGTGTGTGTGTGTGTGTGTGTGTGTGTGTGTGTGTGTGTGTGTGTGTGTGTGTGTGTGTGTGTGTGTGTGTGTGTGTGTGTGTGTGTGTGTGTGTGTGTGTGTGTGTGTGTGTGTGTGTGTGTGTGTGTGTGTGTGTGTGTGTGTGTGTGTGTGTGTGTGTGTGTGTGTGTGTGTGTGTGTGTGTATATATATATAGTATCATAAAAGGATTACTAGAATAAATAAAATGTATATATAAACTGTTATTAGAAATGTCTAATGAATAGGTATAGTATTATCTATAAAACAAATGTCACTCTGAGCACAGATTAAAAATTAAATATAATAATTATAAATACTATTGGTTAGAAAGGCCCCAGTTAATAAAACAGTTATTTTTCCTGTTTTTATTTTACTTTGGGTAAGGGGTAACGTGTACAACATCGCATATTATATGCCGCAACTCTTGCAGTTTGTACGAGTTTGTGCAGTTTATGCTGCGGTGTGATCACATAACTGTGCACGTCTCTCTTTCAGAGTAACCAGCTGTGCATGTGCTAGTGTCTCGATGTAGGGCGTGTCCGGGTATATAATGTTCATGGCACGTTTTTGTACTCGCACCAAATCGCAGCAGACCAAGTGTGAGTGAAGTGGACCATGCAAGGCAAGCGTATTCCAGCGTAGGCCGGACCACCGTCATGCATACCGTTAAAAGGTCTTTAACGGGAATACCTGACCGGTTGAGTTGGAGCAGTAGTGATTTCACCAACGTGTACGTCCCACTTCAGATTGCTGGTAATAGTAATGCCAAGTACCTTTGACTCAGTTACTCTCACATGCTGCTTTTAAGTAATTTATCATGAGGACGAAAAGTACGGGGCCTAGCTTTGTACCTTGACAAGCAATAGTATCCTAGCAAACTGCGTATGCGAACAATCACTACCTGCTTCAGACGGTAGTGGGCTTTCAGATGCCGTTCGGGTAGATGATTGACATCACCAGATAAGATGATACCAGCCCAGGGGTGGCGTTTCTACGACGTTGGTTTGGTGCTTTGTTTTACCACATCTTCATAGAATCAGGCTGCAAGCCACATTTGGAGATATTGTGTACGGGAAGATAATCACTGGTATTCGCAACTCAATGTGTTCATTGCTAAGTCGCAATCCTTGTTCGCCGTATCTGTCTAGGAAACATTGTAACTTGGTGTCGTGGTCTTCGGTTGCCTGTTTGATTGTCTCATGTAACATAGACTAGTATATCATCTGCGACCAATACTACACATTCGTGATTATCTAGTGTTGAAGTAGTCTCTTGAAAGATTTCACTACCCACAGTCAGATCGAATGGTGATTTGCGTCATATGTGGCTACTCCTGGACGTTTGGAAAGTGTTTAGATAACTTGACCCTTTATCTAGCTTGCAGTGTAAGTAGCATTTCCTCAGATCGGACATAGAACACATGTTGGCTGTCGATAGTTCTGACTGGATGTCATCCATCACCAGAAGTGGATGCACCTCCCATCGCTGTGTTCATGACTTTCGTGTCAATGCACACGCGGCTGTCGCCTGTTTTCTCCGCACGTACTTCCACGCAACTGACACAGTCTGATGGATTTTAACGTTTGCTATAAGCCCCTGTTCTTCGAGCTTACCTAGCTTATGTGTTAGCTTGTTCTTGTTGATGGGAAAACAGTAACAGCAGTTGGTATTACTTATTCATTAAATGTCAGATGTGCATACCCTGATAGCGTGCCTAGTTCATCTGCTAAAATACGGTCAAATTGTAATATGATATTTTCCCAGGACCGAGTGAACATGTTTTACTATGACAAACTTGACGGAGCATTTCTTCTGATATGATTCTTGCAGTTTTTGAGAACCGTTTTACCCTTTCCAATGGTTTCGTGCGTAATAGCGCTCCACATGCGTAACGTGGTACTGCATGGCTGTAGTGTTAATATCTCGTGGAACGATATTAACATTCGCTACAGGGTAAATTGGAAACTGAACGATTTTGGTTGCCATCTCCAATCGGGCCAATATGCTTTTCACTATGCAGCAACATGATTATCTGTTTGTCCGAATTGCTTGGCATTTATTCTTGCTCCAAAAATATTTTCTTCCACGGAACTTAACTCTTTCAACGGTGTGGTCTCTTTTATTTGCTCATTTCTCGGTTATGCGTGACTTAGTTTGTTTCCTTCATTTTGTGCACAACCGTTCATTAACTGCATGGAAAACCAACATTTGGCATAGATGCCTCGCCTTACGCGAGTGCTGCTTCTCTGAAGAATTTAAGTAGTAACGAATCTTCGTGAAACCCACATCTTATAGTTTGGTCTCGGAAGCACAGGCAGCTCTATGTGTGAAAGCGCCTCCGTTTGACTCTGTCTCGCGCGATTTCGACACACGACTGGTGATATATGCATAAAATGACTTACCAAGTCGCTACATACATTTGAATGTCTCGACGCCAGTTATTTTTTTCTCGGAGAAAAGTAAGTATTAAGCTTTTCCAGGAAAACTTCTAGCATCGCAGCCTCTTTGCAAACTTCATCCTCGATTGCAGAGAGTTGTACATATCAGCAACATCTTCAATTGTCAACATGAAAGCCACTTTCTCTTCGTCGTTTTGGTTTTTACACCAGAATATGTCACATATAGTTCAAATCTATGTTTGAAGCTTTCCAGGTGTACCCATTATTGACACTTACAGTATGTTTGTTTGGGGTTGCAATCGACGGTGCTTGTGTCGTTTTTATAATTGTGCCACCATACTCACGAGAAATGATATATGCCACTTTTCCTTCAACTTCTTGTAAAACTTACATTATGTATAAGGCATAACTTAAATTTCCCGTTATCACTCGGCGGAATGTTCATTTCGATTCTTATGTTTAAATTCGTTTTTTTCAGTGTGATTGCAGTTCAAACCTATCTTCCTCTTCCGAAGGTTATTTCAAGTTGCGAGTTATCGATCTTCCGCGCTGCCACCACGAATCAATAATTATCTGATGGTACTGATGACGTTCTTAATGCATCATTCTAGCACAAACATGTGACTAACTATATAACGACATAGTAGTCACTAGGTGGCAGCACTAAAGCAATACTGTATAATTGTAATAATGATCAGTGGATACCAGTTTTTTTGTGTGTAAAATTACATAGTTTTTTCAGATATACACGAGTAGCATATAAGTGTTCAACGTAGTTTTAATTGGAAAAATCGAAGCGAACCGAAACAAACTTGCCTAGATTTTTCCGAGACAAATCTTAGCGACATACCTGACTGGTGCCTGTGGGTACTGGGATAATATCGTTGGTGACTGGCTGATTGTGTCGGCTTGTATTCGTCTAAAGACCCGTATTTGTATAGTTTACTGGCAGTTAATGGTCGACATGTTGCAGCTGGTGACACATCGGCTTAGTCTCTTATGTGTTGAATGAAACTGATATGGAATGTATCTAACGAATTAAGTAAAATAATGTTTGGATGTACATAATTCCACGTTTTTGTTGTAAAATGATAAGAAACTATTTATAAATGTGTGATGAATGCCTAATTAGAGAAACTATTATTCTGTTTTATTAGTTGGTCTTTGTTGGTCTAGCGGGGTATACTTATTTCATAATGTGTTCCATATTATATGATGCGCAATATCCTTGTTTGGAACCCTTCCTGTCAACAACCTTCCACCTGTTTTCGGGGCCAACCTCCTACATCCCATCTAAGTCCACGTCCCTCCTCCCCCTCCCACCTATTTTTGGGATCAACCTCCTATGTCCTACGTCGTGTCGCAAGTGTCGATGCAGTTTCGTACCATTTTACAATAAAAGCGTGGAATTATGCACACCCATTTCGTTCTTTGATGTTTGATCAACCAGGGCTTTGCCTCTGTACGTAATGTTTACTATACTATTTCCATAGAATCCACCGCAGAATCTGTCTCAACCAAAGCATACTATTGTCACAAAGTACACAACGTGACTTTGCTCATATTTAATTACATAAAACACGAACGGTTCAGTGTTTCCGTTAACATATTATTATTGTTCCGTGTTCTCTTTCTTCCAATGATCGCCAATAGTACAACCTCTGTGTATGTTGAGTATATAAGTTCAACACGCCAATATTTGTAATGTGTATATGTAGAAAAGGTGAACAACGTCAACGAGTTTTTCGAGTTTTTCATGGGGATTCGCCATCTGTTTTTACCCCTACACGATGGGTAGAAGCGGTTTTACCCA
This sequence comes from Lamellibrachia columna, assembly GCA_963662155.1. Taxonomy (NCBI): domain Eukaryota; kingdom Metazoa; phylum Annelida; class Polychaeta; order Sabellida; family Siboglinidae; genus Lamellibrachia; species Lamellibrachia columna. The sequence continues at coordinate 15,969,661 of OY759264.1, read as the reverse complement.
TTTGTTACAGGTTGTAAGTTGTTATTTTGTGATGTTTCCCCGCCTAGCATGCATATAATTTAGCCTTTGTAGCGTTATTGTAAGACATTGGAAGGAGTTATATGAGCGGATAATGCCAAAAATAAAATCTAAACGTATGACGTTTTTAGATTTAGATCTTAACTAACAAGTCTATTTGAGAATCTGTGAGACGCTTGATGCAAACACGCTAAACAGTTAAGTTATAGTTCTACGTATATAGCAAAACATAAAACGTTCTCATATATAATACCCAACGAAACGACGATGTCAAAACATGGTATTGTTTACGTGTACGTGTAGGTCACATTTTCTACACATACACTAGTTTGGCGTGCTGAACCTCACTAATATTAGAATCAATGTGACGCCTAGTGTCACCATCCGTTGCTACCGTCACAACCACTATATCAACCACAATCATAGACCACCGTAACCACCACAAATACCTACTCCTACACTACTATTTCAACCACATTGTTCACGCCTGGCTACATCCAGATATATACGGCACTAGCTGAACAAATGCTGTTTGTCTTCTGCGTCACGTTCGGTGCTGACGTTGCTACCTAATGGTGTGATCAAACGCTGCGCTGTCGTCACGGCCTGACCGGCCAACCAGGAGCCATGTAGTTGCCGGGCTGTGGGTAAGGGTTCGGACCGTAGCCATAACCGCTGCATCCGTAGCCTCCGCAGTCTCTCCGGTGACCGCCGCCCCAGTTCCACCCGCCTCCCCAGTGACCTCCGCCATGGTCTTGTCGCCGCATCAGCACCTCGTCCGGCACGCAGCACTTGTGGTCGTCGTCACAACGTAGTTCGCTGACATGGTGCGTAGTCTGACAACAACAACGAAACGAAAAGGTTTTAGATTGAACACCCAAATCCAAATATCCAGATGGCAAGTGGACAAGGAAGCCACTGGCTTATCGAGAGTCCAACCATATGTCATCTATGTGTAACCCACCCTTCTGAGATATTTGTCAATTTTGTTTTTAAACATAGGTACGTTGGCAGCATTTACACAATATGTAGATAATGTGTTTCATTCATTTATTACCCTTTGTAGGAATTAGTACTTTCTCATATATATTTTAATATAAAGTGATCGTGACATGACAAGGCAGCAGAAGCCGTTGCAGCGGCAACAAAACTACACTATTGCCGGTGTCGTATAAAATATGGATCCACTGAGACATGTACCCGGGTCAATATTCCACTATAGAATATGGAAACATTGTCCATTTACAACGGTTATATATATAGACCTACCCGTGGAAAACCAAAAGGATTCGTGTAATAATTTTATTTAGGCCTAGTTGGCTTGGAAATAAAGTTGTGCAGTTTGTGACGCATGTCCCGTAAGTTAACGAATGCCGTCATTGCTACTTGAAACACTTCAACCAAAATATCTAATGTTTACTGCAGCTGGGACCAGACCGCAGATTTATTTCCTTTAGCTATGATGAGACGATTTGAAGACGCGCTTGAGTTGGTTAGGTTTTTATTAAAACACGTGTAAGTGCATTAATACTTCATAAACGATTAACCAATTGGAAGGTAGGCACATGCAGACACAATTTATGGAGGGTATTTGAAAGGTTGTTGATTCTCAAAGATTTGTGTAACAAGTTGGCTAAATGTTAGTAGTGGACGTCTACACTTTTTGGAATAGCTTTTCTTCAATTACACAAATTATTTACATGACCATCAACAGGAAAACAAATGGCCGTCTGATCCCAAGTTGCCACCGCAGGTGTCTCGTGCGAGCTTAACTGAAAAACCAGACTAAGTAAAACGCATACAGTTCTACCCAGAAATCCAGAGATCTACAGGATGTTCCCAAAAACTACAAGACCGCCTCCATTCCATCACACCGAGCCCCTGTTAGACGCCCCGTACCTTCGCTCGACATCCAGACAAGTCGCTCGTGCAGTACCCGCTGTAGACGCTCTCACACAGCAGTTTCTTCGACAGGCAGCACACGGAGACGGGGTGCCTATATGACACGATGGTACAAGCAGTTGTATAGGCTGTAGAAACATTGGTGTGAATATATAACGCAGAAAGACATATTCTACATCTAATTGGATATAGCATAATACGCTCACCAATGTGTTTGTGTAAGTTGCATGCACTGGTGAAGATGGACGTAGCAATTACATTTGTAAGGTAATTTCGTTAAAATCTCAGGTAGAAAGAGATATACTGCAGCTAATTGGATTAGCGTTACGTTTCACAGTGTTGCCTTTTAATCGCTTGAAAAGTTTATTTTTCGATACTATGAGCTTCTAGAGTAATATAAAGAAAGAAAGAAAGTTTGTAAGACGTTCACCAATGTGTTTGTATAAGTTACATGCATTGGTGGAGAAGGACGTAGCAATTATATAATATATAACGTAACGTCGTCGTAATAAATCTTAATATCTGCAATACTGTGTTATTCGTGATGCTGTCTGTGCCAAAGTGAGATATTGTACACGCAGCTCAATACAGATGGAACTGCAAAGGACGGAAGTGCGAAGACACGTATTCATCCATATCCACCCATTCTTTATCCCACAACTACCTAACATATACTGACAATTTGAAGGTGTTGTAATAAAATGTCGTGCATTTTACCTTATCAATGTGTTCTTCCTATATAACTGATCGGTTGATGGTCTTCTTTAATTAAATTATACATTCGTACACCTGGTAAATGCAATTTTTTTTCCCGTTGGTACCTGCAGAACGAGGCGACGATGTGCGTGTCTGGGAGGCAATCCTCGCGAGGAACGCACGACCCTCCGCTAGCGTCGCACCACTCTGCCCTGGTCCGGGGTGGCTCTCGGTCTCGTTCTAGTTTTACACGCGTGACGTCAGCACCTGCAAGGATATTAACTAATATAATATAATATAATATAATATAATATAATATAATATAATATAATATAATATAATATAATATAATATAATATAATATAATATAATATAATATAATATAATATAATATAATATAATATAATATAATATAATATAATATAATATAATATAATATAATATAATATAATATAATATAATATAATATAATATAATACAGTAAAAAGCAATACAATACAATACAATACAATATAAGACACTTTTATTGTACTAAAATCCTCGGGAGACCTAAGCCCGGCAGCTCACCAAGACACAAGGACTTAGGCCGTTTCTAATCGATTACCAATTACTGTTGTAAACAGTTGGATTGGTACGCGAAGGCGCTATGGAGGATAAGCTAGTTTAAACAGGAAGGTCTTTAGCTTTTGACGAAGTGTTATTATATTTTCGAAGGACTTAATACTTATACGGAGTGAGTTCCCCAGAGTCTGTGTAGCAACTGAGAATGGTTTAGTTCCGTACTCTTTATTGGACAAGGGAAAACACACCGAACGTAGACATTTTACAGAATTTATGCTAGTCGCAATTTCGCATGGAAATAGTAACGTTATCTACTTCTGTACGGTTGGCGCCAGTGGCAGGCCCTTGAACGGTATTTTAAGTTTATCGGGTTTTCGGCGTGGGCTCAACGTTCAACAAACACACAAAGAACAACAGATAAATATTTACGAATGAAACATACAAGTAGTCTAGGGTCGTCGTCAACACAGCTACATCGACTCACTAGTAATACGACGCTCCGTCTGTTTGTTTTGGCGTCTTGCAAAATACCACAGACTTTCCACTGGGAATTAAACTAGTGGTACCAGTGTCCCGTACAAAACACCATTGATATTCAAAATAACCACATCTAGTTCTAAGTTTATGACATCTAACACCATTGCTATTCGAAATAACATTATCCTACCGCGTGGATTGGCCATTTATAGCTAGCAACACACCATTGATATTTTGAATAACCTAATATATTGCTAACGCAGGAGTTAGCCCAATAGCTAGCAATATACATTTGTTATCGTAGCTGGAAGAAGGCAGGACGTTTTTCCTCTACTTGCTACGGAGGCTGCTTCCACAGCGAGGGGACGGAGAGCGGCTGGCGTACGTTGTTTACCACATTGTACTTCACAACGTAGTAAAACAGTTCGTCGATACGCGTTGGTTAACAGGTTGGGTCAACTACACGCCGTAGTAAATAAAACGCGACGGGAGGCGTAAACGATCGCATTTAGCGATATGTGAATTCAAATTTCAATTATGTGAATTTATCTTGCGAAATATTTTATCATGCGAGGGCGTTATTATAATTCAAGCAGTATTTTTTCAAACGTTGTCAATGAATGTAGTACAGTTGTGAACACTATTGACGCGAGCACCATAATATATTTGTTATTTCGATATTTACTCAAATGATCTCGAGAGATAAACTGGCTAAACAAAAATGTACCATGTTCATGTCCACAATTAAATCGCGTTCGCTGTGTATATCTAACATGATTTAACAAGATTTAAAAATATTGCTAATATAGGAGAAATATAGGGCTAATTACTCATCTGCATAAGGTAATAGTTAGGCTTCATTTAGAATACTGTCTACTAGCTTGGAGATCATATCACAAAAAGGATATATATATATATATATATATATATATATATATATATATATATATATATATATATATATATATATATATACATACATATATATATATATATATATATATATACATATATATATACATATATACATATATACATATATATATATATATATATATATATATATATATATATATATATATATATATATATATATATATATATATATATATATATATATCCTTTTTGTGATATGATCTCCAAGCTAGTAGACAGTATTCTAAATGAAGCCTAACTATTACCTTATGCAGATGAGTAATTAGCCCTATATTTCTCCTAATCAACCCAAGGATTTGATTACCCTTTGACGCTTAAATCACACACTGCTCTGAAACGTTCATACCAGCACTCCTATGTCCTTTTCTTTAGGGCTAGCACCTAGAACAGTATCTCCCATTTTATAGTTTATATCTACGTCCCCGTGTCCTGTTTGTAGTCATTTACGTTTCCCAAAATTGAATGACACCTGCCATTGTTCAGACCATTTAACTAGTTTTTCTAGATCGTTTTGTAAATGTTGTTGATCACCATCATTGTTAACCTTTCTAAACACGTTTTGTCTTCCGCAAATTTCAGTATGTTGCTTTATATATATATATATATATATATATATATATATATATATATATATATATATATATATATATATATATATATATATATATATATATATATATATATATATATATATATATTAAGAATAATAAAGGTCATATTGCTGATCCTTGTGGTACCCCTCTCAAAACTGATTTCCAGTTTAAAACCTCCCCATCTACCACAAACGCTGTCTTCTATCCATTTCCTATCCTGTCGGTTATGCCATCCCCGATACCATGGGCTTCTAACTTATGTAGTAATCTTTCGTGTGGCACTTTGTTGAAAGCCTAAATGCAGTAGGGTGCAAATTTGTGTGACAATAAACATCGGTTTTTATTACATTTGCCACCTCACCCAACTGCAGACATACGGACGAATCCACCGTAATGGGGTATTTTGAAAACCTTCACTTACCAGCCAACGCCAGACAAGACAACAACAAAGCGACCACCGCCAGCAACATCTTTACAGGTCCTGTCCTACGAACAGCGCAAATGCGTAATGCCGACCCAATAGTTGACATTCAGCTGTGGACTCCAGTGTCACGTTGCCACACCGACGAAAATGTAACGACTGTTTACAAATACCCAACGGGGATGGGGGAGTCGACCAAGGTGCAAGGACAACGTATTTGACACGTTAGGCATTGTACGCCAGATAACATCACTGCTATTTACTTCCTGCCACGAGAAGGTGTGTAGTGGTGTATTGTTGAACATAGATAACAGGGCATGTTTTCAACATACGGGGTTTGGGAAGCTTTACGCTAACCAAATGAAAAACCTTCTATAGATTAATACTTCGACATTTTAAGACCTTTTTCAATATACAATAAAGACGACATTTCTCTTAAACACGATAGGATACATTGATTCAGTTGGTGAACCGAAGGCCTATCATTTGATCAAAAAGCTGTTGTCGGTTTATGACCTTCGGCCTAGTGAAAGTGAAATGTAAAACCATCCTTTGAAATATAATTGTCATTTTAAAATGTCATTTTAAACACTCAGCACACACCCTGAAAAAAATAGTCAAGTACTTCCAACCCTTTCGGTTAAGTCACCCATACACTGTAACCACCACATGTGACTTTAGAAAAAATCGGTCATGTGAGAGCGTATTGCTTAAGTTAACAGACTATTTCCTGAACAATATTGTCAAAGACAACTTATGCGGCATGGTGTTAGTCAACCTGAGAAAGGCTTTTGACTTGGTTGAACATGAGTTAATTTGACTCAAACTAGACCTCTATGGTTGTCGTGAAAACGAGCTGGCCTGGTTCCGGTCTTACCTTGGCGAACGTCATCAGTGCGTGGTGAAATACGACAGTGAGCTGTCAGACCCGCGTCAGGTAAAGATAGGTGTGCCACAAGGTACAGTACGTGAAATACGACAATGTGCTGTCAGACCCGCTTCCGGTAAAGATAGGTGTGCCACAAGGTTCAATACGTGAAATACGACAGTGAGCTGTCAGACCCGCTTCCGGTAAAGATAGGTGTGCCACAAGGTTCAGTACGTGAAATACGACAATATGCTGTCAGACCCACTTCCGGTAAAGATAGGTGTGTCACAAGGTTCAGTACGTGAAATACGACAGTGAGCTGTCAGACCCGCTTCCGGTAAAGATAGGTGTGCCACAAGGTTCAGTACGTGAAATACGACAGTGAGCTGTCAGACCCACTTCCGGTAAAGATAGGTGTGTCACAAGGTTCAGTACGTGAAATACGACAGTGAGCTGTCAGACCCGCTTCCGGTAAAGATAGGTGTGTCACAAGGTTCAGTACGTGAAATACGACAATGTGCTGTCAGACCCGCTTCCGGTAAAGATAGGTGTGTCACAAGGTTCAGTACTTGAAATACGACAGTGAGCTGTCAGACCCGCTTCCGGTAAAGATAGGTGTGCCACAAGGTTCAGTACGTGAAATACGACAGTGAGCTGTCAGACCCATTTCCGGTAAAGATAGGTGTGTCACAAGGTTCAGTACGTGAAATACGACAGTGAGCTGTCAGACCCACTTCCGGTAAAGATAGGTGTGCCACAAGGTTCAGTACGTGAAATACGACAATGTGCTGTCAGACCCACTTCCGGTAAAGATAGGTGTGTCACAAGGTTCAGTCCGTGAAATACGACAGTGAGCTGTCAAACCCACTTCCGGTAAAGATAGGTGTGCCACAAGGTTCAGTACGTGAAATACGACAGTGTGCAGTCAGACCCACTTCCGGTAAAGATAGGTGTGCCACAAGGTTCAGTACGTGAAATACGACAGTGTGCTGTCAGACCCGCTTCCGGTAAAGATAGGAGTGTCACAAGGTTCAGTACGTGAAATACGACAATGTGCTGTCAGACCCACTTCCGGTAAAGATAGGTGTGCCACAAGGTTCAGTACGTGGAATACGACAGTGTGCTGTCAGACCCGCTTCCGGTAAAGATAGGTGTGCCACAAGGTTCAGTACGTGAAATACGACAGTGTGCTGTCAGACCCACTTCCGGTAAAGATAGGTGTGCCACAAGGTTCAGTACGTGAAATACGACAGTGAGCTGTCAGACCCGCTTCCGGTAAAGATAGGTGTGTCACAAGGTTCAGTACGTGAAATACGACAGCGTGCTGTCAGACCCACTTCCGGTAAAGATAGGTGTGTCACAAGGTTCAGTACGTGAATTACGACAGCGTGCTGTCAGACCCACTTCCGGTAAAGATAGGTGTGTCACAAGGTTCAGTACGTGAAATACGACAGCGTGCTGTCAGACCCACTTCCGGTAAAGATAGGTGTGTCACAAGGTTCAGTACGTGAAATACGACAATGTGCTGTCAGACCCACTTCCGGTAAAGATAGGTGTGCCACAAGGTTCAGTACGTGAAATACGACAATGTGCTGTCAGACCCACTTCCGGTAAAGATAGGTGTGTCACAAGGTTCAGTACGTGAAATACGACAATGTGCTGTCAGACCCACTTCCGGTAAAGATAGGTGTGCCACAAGGTTCAGTACGTGAAATACGACAATGTGCTGTCAGACCCACTTCCGGTAAAGATAGGTGTGTCACAAGGTTCAGTACGTGAAATACGACAGTGAGCTGTCAGACCCACTTCCGGTAAAGATAGGTGTGTCACAAGGTTCAGTACGTGAAATACGACAATGTGCTGTCAGACCCGCTTCCGGAAAAGATGGGTGTGTCACAAGGTTCAGTACGTGAAATACGACAGTGTGCTGTCAGACCCGCTTCCGGTAAAGATAGGTGTGTCACAAGGTTCAGTACGTGAAATACGACAGTGTGCTGTCAGACCCACTTCCGGTAAAGATAGGTGTGTCACAAGGTTCAGTACGTGAAATACGACAGTGTGCTGTCAGACCCACTTCCGGTAAAGATAGGTGTGCCACAAGGTTCAGTACGTGAAATACGACAGTGTGCTGTCAGACCCACTTCCGGTAAAGATAGGTGTGCCACAAGGTTCAGTACGTGAAATACGACAGTGTGCTGTCAGACCCACTTCCGGTAAAGATAGGTGTGCCACAAGGTTCAGTACGTGAAATACGACAGTGTGCTGTCAGACCCACTTCCGGTAAAGATAGGTGTGCCACAAGGTTCAGTACGTGAAATACGACAGTGTGCTGTCAGACCCACTTCCGGTAAAGATAGGTGTGCCACAAGGTTCAGTACGTGAAATACGACAGTGTGCTGTCAGACCCACTTCCGGTAAAGATAGGTGTGTCACAAGGTTCAGTACGTGAAATACGACAGTGTGCTGTCAGACCCACTTCCGGTAAAGATAAGTGTGCCACAAGGTTCAGTACGTGAAATACGACAGTGTGCTGTCAGACCCACTTCCGGTAAAGATAGGTGTGCCACAAGGTTCAGTACGTGAAATACGACAGTGTGCTGTCAGACCCACTTCCGGTAAAGATAGGTGTGCCACAAGGTTCAGTACGTGAAATACGACAGTGTGCTGTCAGACCCACTTCCGGTAAAGATAGGTGTGCCACAAGGTTCAGTACGTGAAATACGACAGTGTGCTGTCAGACCCACTTCCGGTAAAGATAGGTGTGCCACAAGGTTCAGTACGTGAAATACGACAGTGTGCTGTCAGACCCACTTCCGGTAAAGATAGGTGTGTCACAAGGTTCAGTACGTGAAATACGACAGTGTGCTGTCAGACCCACTTCCGGTAAAGATAAGTGTGCCACAAGGTTCAGTACGTGAAATACGACAGTGTGCTGTCAGACCCACTTCCGGTAAAGATAGATGTGCCACAAGGTTCAGTACGTAAAATACGACAGTGTGCTGTCAGACCCGCTTCCGGTAAAAATAGGTGTGCCACAAGGTTTAATACTTGGACCTGTACTTTTCATCATATTCATGAACGATTCAATTCTCGAAATATACGCTTTGTATGTATGCCGATGATTCGACGCTCTACACAACCTGCAAATGTGTTGCAGATATAAACCTGTCACTTACAACAAACTTAACACCAGTATACGATTGGATAGATGCTAATTGCATGGTTTTGAACGCAGATAAGACCAAATGCATGCTTCTAGGCAAAAACTGCAATGTGCAAATTCGAATTCATGTGTACGCGGCAACAACTGTGTTGTGACACCAGTTAAGACGCACAAGCTGTTTGGATTACATGTTGACAACAACCTTAGTTGGAATGTACACGTGACACAGTTATGTTCTAAGCTGCTGGAATGTGCCTGTTCAATCAGGTGAAACGATTAATGCCACCACATGCACGGAAGTTGTATTTCACAGGGATGGTGCAACCTGTGCGTGGTATGGGGCAGCTGAAGTCAATCTATGCTTATGAATGTTCATAAAATTATGAAGAAATACGCACGTATAATTCTATATGTAAAAGACTAACGACATATCTTAACAATAACACTATTTTGTAATCTAGGATGGTTACCAATCGATGTTCGCATACGGTATTTTACCGCGATAGTAATGTATAACATCATACACGGGCTTGCCCCAGCTTACCTTACATACATATTCATACTAAACAATAGTATGCACGACCATCACACACGCGGCTGCACAAATATCCATGTTAGAAAATACAACCTGTCTGTAGGGCAGCGTACATTTGCATACAGAGGGGGGAAACTGTGGGACACTATCCCAGTACATATTATAAATTCGAAATCTGTAGAATGTTTTAAAACACTGTTTAAAAAACATGTCAAGAAAGATCTATATAATTGTGATCATGTTGAACTTGACAGGCCTGTATGAATGTCGATGTTTTAGAAATTGTAAATTTATGGCTTTTACTGGTTTTAGTTTAATTAATTAATTTATTTATTTATATATTTATAGATACTTTTTTATACATTTATTTATAATTTCTTACATTATTTTTTTAATTTTTACATGCAAATTGATGGTTTTTACTCAATGACTTATAATATATATATATATATATATATATATATATATATATATATATATATATATATATATATATATATATATATATATATATATATATATATATATGTATATATATATATATATGTATATATATATATATATATATATATATATATATATATATATATATATATATATATATATATATATATATATATATATATATATATATATATATATATATATATATATATTATTTTTTATTTTATTTTCTTTCTTTACTTATATTGTAAAATGATGGTTTTTACTCAATGGTTTTAATTGAATTAATTGATTTATTTACGTAAAATATTTATTTATATATATTTGTTTAATTATTATTATTTTTGTATTGTAATGACGCGTTTTAAGTAGGTATTTATTTATGTTTTGTTTTGTTTATGTATTGCTTTAACGTGTATATTTATCTTCGTTATATAACTGTGTATGTAAGAGTGGATGTGATTGATGGCCCATTAAAAATCACACGATTTACGTAACGTTGTGTCAAGCGACGGTATTGGCGACGCCTCCTACCGGAAGAAATAACGCCAAGCGGCAACATTGGTGGCGTCACCTACCGGTATAAATAGTACAACATCGCGCCAGTCTTCCGGGTTGTCAGGTCTCAATCATTTAACAAGATATTGGGTATTTTGTTTGAAATATGGACACCTGAAGACTTGCAGCCGATATAACGCACTAGGCACACATGAGTCGTGTTCTAGTTACTCTAATTGAAGAGTGTTTGGACAGGAACGGAGACCGAACTAGCAACTGTTTTGAAAAGGTCGCGAGACCTGTCATCCGGAACGGTGTTACATACAGCTGTACGCTTTGGTGCCTCAGCAGCGAGTAAGGTAAAGTTATGTTCGCAAATTTTAAGACTCAACACCAGTCATTAATGTGCACACCCTATCAGCTATTTGTGGCTGACACTTGTTCGAGAGGTAATTTCTCGTACAACCAAGGCGGTCATTGAAGTCACATTTATCTCTCAAAGGTTTGTTGTTATTTTATTACGTAAACTATGGCTCAATAATGTGGTCGGTTCTTAGCCAAATTACTCCCAGATAACTTATCAATGTTTATTGCATATCGCTCAACTTCAGAGTCATGGGGGCACGCTATTGGATCGATTAGTCAGTTCTCTCCGGTTGTTTATAATAGTGAAACTACCCCAAGACCACACCTGCTGAGTTGTGAGTCTCAAGAGAGGAACAAACATTCGAAACAATCTAATTTGTATCCCTATTTACGAGATATAACTGCATAATTCAAATGGGTGTTTCCCATTTTCCCATGCTTTTATTAAACACTAGTGAAAATGTGACACAATTGAGGTGGGTAATAAAATGTATGAGTTGGATCTAACGCTCACCCCCCCCCCCCCCCAGAGTAAGTGTGTTTGTAAATCATCAACAGCTTTTTTCTGATTACTTTTTGATTATATTCAATGATTGTATCAAAATGTCCTATTGCCAAAACGTCCTATTACCAAAAATGCTCCATTGCTAAAATGTATGTGGTCCAGCTGTCGAAGGCTAAAGTGTCCTTTACCAAAGTGTCTTGCATTGTGGTCGCAGCTGTGCACGCCGTCACAGTTCACTGCCCACGACTTGAGCGCCGGGGCAGATAACACGTGTGTGGTTGAATGGCAGACACGCCAAGGAATGTGGTTGACTGACTAGATTTAACAAGATTTAACAAGATTGCCATCTCGAACAACAAGTTCCAGATGGCAAGTGGACAAGGAAGCCATTGGCTTATCGAGAGTCCAACAATTTTCTCATCTATGTGTAGCCCGCCCTTATCAGATATCTGTCAATTCTATTTTTAAACATATTCACACTACTAGCATTAACACAATCGTTTGGCAGTTTGTTCCATTCATTTATCACCCTCTGTGAGAATGAGTACTTTCTCATGTCTAACCTACACTGCTCCTTAACTAATGCTGCTTTGTGTCCTCTGGTTCTACTGCCTTCTTTAAGTTTGAAGAACATATTCCTATCAACATCCTCATAACCGTTCACTATTTTAAACACTTCTATTTGGTCTCCTCTTAGTCTCCTGGTCTCTAGTGTTGTCAAACCACATTGTAATAAGCGACTTTCGTAACTAAGGTCTCTTAATTCTGGAATCATCTTAGTTGCTCTTCGTTGTATTCTTTCTAGCTTATCTATGTCTTTTTTACGATATGGCCTCCATGCTTGAATACAATATTCCAAATGTGGTCTAACTATTGCTTTGTACAGGGGTACAATTAGATGTTTCTCCTTATACGTGATAGTTCTCCTAATTAGGCCTAGAATTTGATTTCCTTTCGAAGCAGCAATCCCACATTGCTCTGAAACTTTCATGTCAGCATTAAATGTTACTCCTAAATCCTTTTCTTGTGTGGTTCTACCTAGTACAGCATCCCCCATTTTATATTCCTCGTCCATATTTCCATGTCCTATGTGTATACATTTACACTTCCCAAAATTGAATAACATTTGCCATTTTTCTGACCATTTAACTAATTTTTCTAGATCATCCTGTAAACTTTGTTTATCTGTATCATTAGTAACCCTTCTGAATACTTTTGTGTCATCTGCAAATTTGAGTACTTTGCTAGATATGTCATCCTCCAAATCATTTATATATATTAAAAACAGTATAGGGCCTAACACTGATCCCTGTGGTACCCCACTCAAAACAGATTTCCAGTTTGAAATCTTACCATCTACTATTACTCTCTGTCTTCTGTGTGAAAGCCACTTTTCTATCCAGTTGATTACATCATTGCCTATGCCATGGGCTTTTAGTTTAAGTAACAATCTTTGATGTGGCACTTTATCGAAAGCTTTCTGAAAATCTAAGTAGACAACATCCACTGGTGACCCGTCATCTACCCACTTTGTAATTTCTTCTAAAAAACATAAGAGATTGGTTAGACATGACCTTGCTTTTAGGAATCCATGTTGAGATGTATTTATTAATTTATGTTTTATGAGGAATTTCACCATGTGGTCTCTAATTAATGTTTCAAGTAATTTACATACAACTGATGTTAAACTCACTGGTCTGTAATTTTCTGGCTTCTTCCTCGATCCCTTCTTAAACAACGGCGTAATGTTTGCTTCTTTCCATTCTGAAGGAACTATTCCTTCTTCTAGTGACAAGTTAAATAAGTTTGCAAGTGGTGTACTAATTTGATCAACAATTTCCTTTAGCAGTTTTGGTGGTATCCCATCAACTCCAGGTGATTTATTATCTTTCATCTTCTTAATTTTCTTTGCTATCATTTCAGGAGTTACAAATAACTGCCCTAAATATTCTGATGTATTGCCCTCAAATTTAGTCAATGGAACTGGAAGTGAGCTGATATCTTCTGTGGTAAAAACTGAGCTGAAATACTCATTCAGGATCTCTGCCATTTGGAACCCATCTGAAATTATGTTTTCACTGTTGCTTTCCAGTGGTCCGACCTTATCTCGAACTTTCTGTTTACTCCTTACATAAGCATAGAAACTCTTGCTGTCATTTTTAATATTACCTGCCAATTTTTGTTCAAAGGTTCTTTTAGCTTTTCTAATTTCAGTAGTAGCTAGGTTAAGTGCCTCTTTGTAGTTGGTGTAGTCTTCTACATTTCCAGTGTGTTTATAGACCTTCCACAGCATCTGTTTGTGAGCAATTTTTCTTATAGCTTCTTTTGACAGGTGTTTTTTCCTGGATCTTTTCCCTTGTTTTCTTAATGGAATAAATTTCTCAATAATGCCCTCAATCTCATATTTTAAACAAGTCCAGCATTCTGTTGCTGTCTTGTTCTTCAGCAAATTATTCCAATCTATATTTGCTAGATATGTTCTCATCACTTTATATTTGCCTTTGTTGAAGTTCCTCCTCCATTGTTTTTTATATGTATTCCCTGTTTTTACTTTTATATTAAAATGGATTTGGTTATGGTCACTTGAACCCAAAGGTTCGTGTACTTTAACATTGTCAACTAATTCATTTTGAGAAGACAAAATTAAATCTAACACATTCCCACCTCTGGTTGGTTCCAAGACATGTTGAGTAAGGAAACAATCCTGTGTTAGAAGTAGAAACTGATGGTCGTCCACTCCAGCACTCTCTAATGATTCCCATTGTATATGGCCATGGTTAAAATCACCCATTATAACGCATTCTCCCTTGCTCACCTCCCTTATCGCCTTTTGTAATTTTACATCTTCCTCTTGTCCTATGTTAGGACTACGATAAACTACTCCTATTGTTAATGTTGAGTTCCTGGTAACTATGTTACACCAAATTGCTTCCACACTATCTGCTTCACTTTTCAGTGTAATTTCATATGCTTGGATAGATTCTTTAATATACAAAATTACTCCACCTCCCCTTCTTTCTCGTCTATCCTTCCTAAACATTACATAGCCTGTCAGTGCTAACTCAGCATCTATTATATCTTCATTTGCCCATGATTCTGTGATGCCTATTACATGAGGATCAATATCTGCTACCATAATGTCTAACTCACTTTTTTTATTTACTATGCTCCTGGCATTTAAGCATACACATTTAAGTTCATTGTCTGAAATTATTGGTGGACATTTCTTTGGATGTGTATTTTTAGTAGTACTCCTTTGAGTTTTCTCTGTCAGTTCCCCCTGCGCATCTAGTTTAAATAATCTATGGTACCTGTGCCCTCGTCGACAACTCTGACAAACTCACACGCAAGAACTGCAGCGCCCTTCCCTGTCAGATGAAGTCCATCTCTCATGAAAAAGTCACCTCTTCCCACAAAGTTTAACCACATGTCTACGAAGCCTACTCCCTCCTCCATACATACCTTCTGTACCTGTGTGTTGATCGCCATCCTTCTACAGTTCCTATATTCCTCACCCCTGCCTCCCATTGTTGGTAATATCCCCGACAATACGATCTGCCCAACTCTTGCCTCTTTAAGTGTCTTGATCAACCTCCTGTACTTACCAATGATGGCTGACGTTCCCTCCTTATCTGCATTGTTCGTTCCCACATGCACGAGAACAGCACCTCCCGTGCCACCACCCATGACCTGTCCTGCCTTCTCTGCTATATCCTCTACTTTTGCCCCTGGTAGGCATACTGTTATGTCATCTCCTCTATTTACAATTTTATCCACTTTCCTAATGATGGAATCCCCCATAAATACCCGGGCTTTCCTCGCTTTCCCCTGTGATACTACATCGGCATAGCTCCTTTCCTGTTGCGCACTACTAGTATGCCCCCTTTCTCTCCTATCATCAACCTTTACCGTCTTACCACCTGGCAATCCCTCTCCACTCACCCGTTTACCTCTCTTTTGTTGCATTCTTTGCCTTCTGTCATCTTTCTTCTTCTTACCAGCTTTCTCCCTCACATTGCCACTGCTCTCCTTGTTCTCCTCGGTCATACCACCTCTGCTCTCCTCGGTCTCACCACCTCTGCTCTCCTCGGTCTCACCACCTCTGCTCTCCTCGGTCTCACCACCTCTGCTCTCATCATTCTCACCACCTCTGTTCACTTCTGTCTCACCCTGCTCTGTCATCATCAAAATCATACGCCTTAGCTCAAACACCTGCTCCTGCAGACATTTCACTGTAGTACACCCCCTACACACGAAATGGAAATCATCCGCCTGCACCTCCGCCCACGAATTTACACACCCGGACTTTGCATAGTCTATCCAGCTGTCGCAGCTAGAACATATCAAATTACGTTTTGCCTTTACTTGGCGTTTGCACGGCGCCATGTTAGAAATTAAATTGGTATTTGTTTATAATCCGTTTATAATCAAGTTATACTAGGTAGTCTTCACAAAGACTGTTTTTGTGTTGTAATACACACTTTATAGTATGTTACTTATGTTTTAATTAAATTTACAGCTACTGCCTTGCAACTTACTTTCTATGTAACAGCTGACTAACAAAACGTAATATCGCTCGCGCTATCGAAATTTCAGTGACCTTATTTAAATAACACTGAATTACTACCTACGGCTAACTTTTAACAATAAATGTTGCTAAAACAAAATATTCAGGTTTTCAATATTTAATATGTACTAAATTATTTACAATAATATTATGTCTCGTATTATGTACCCAATCAACTGAAAACAACAACCCTTAATTATCGCTCGCGCTACCGAGTCCTCGGAGACCTACGATATAAACTACCCTAAATTACTTCTATAGCTAAATTTTAACAGCAACTATTGACTAAACAAGGACTCTTGTAAGTTTATGTTTAATATACACGCAATAATAATACTTATCCGATCAATATTCCACGCTTTAGACAAATATAAAATCCACCAAATTCAATCCCGTGTTCTCCTCAAGATTTCCCAAGATGCATCTACGGTGACACTGTACTGAAAGTTCACAACGTGGTCTATATTAGTATGAGTGGCAGTGGCATGGGGGCCGTGTACTATCATTAAACTATTATGTCGGACTCTTAATCCAGTGGATCATGGTTCGAATCTTCTGGCTGCTGATTAGAAACTTGGGCGATTTCTTTACTCCACGTTGCCTTAGTTCATTCGTATGCATAAATGAGTAGTTACTATAGATAGTGGTGGATACATATGCACATATATATATATATATATATATATATATATATATATATATATATATATATATATATATATATATATATATATATGCATTCGAGCAGTAATGGCAGCGTGGCTAAAGTGGAGTTAATGATGGCATGAACTGGTCTGTCCGGGGATGAAGTGTAAAGCATTTTCAGCGGTAGTCATGTAGTCAAGTTAGTATATGCTCAACAATAACAATTGTTCGCTGCAGTGGTCGTCAGAACAAACACAAGTGCTCAACAGTTGTCCAGTTATGACTACACCATCTATGCAATTGGGCTCATATGTACACCGAAGCACACACGAAGCTTGTGATGTATATCTTTTTTAGGAACCACAATAAACGGGTCCTCTGGAAGGTAGACTCTCCGACGAAATTAAGCCTGCTGTCGTCACGCGGGGGGACGGGTAAATACATATACGTGATGTATTTCAGACGTTGCGAACTATTGTTTCGACGTGATTGGCGAAAAGACATTGTTTCGTTTTCTACTTGTTCACACGCATGCATATTCGCTCGCACACACGCATCTACACACATCTAAATGAATGTGAAATAACAGTTGAAACATATGGATGTTCATGACACGGCAGAACCCGTCTGTCATCGCAAATGACCGCTGTGTTGTTAGAGAACTACTGGAATCATAGAATCACTAAACCGGGTTCACCTAGGTTCAATTATGTGGCTCTCCGTTTCACGAAGCTTGACTGTTGCATTCTCGTGAAAGCCTCACACGCACATGCCAACGTAATGTGCCTCTGGCGTTGCAGACGAACCGTGTATATGTATGCGGTTGTGGGGTTGCAACGATGCTCACACATATAAACCCTGAACCCCCTGAGTTTACTTTTTGCAAAGTCGACACGTTTAAATTTGTCTATCCAGGTGTCAGACCACAACAGGCATAAGCACATATATGAAACATTGCCAGACATGTTAGTTCTTCGTACGGAGCGAGCTAGCTCAATGGCGTGCACGATTAAAAGCTGGGAAAGTTAAGTTGGTGAATTACATAATGACCAGAGGGCACAGGCTGGGAGATAGAAGAATGGTACAGAAAGAATTGTATTTGAATACATTCAATGAGTACATCCTGAGGTTAACATGGAACACTTCTGTTCAGACGGACCAACAACACTCAACACAACTGACAGAAAACAAACTTGTGTTTGTTTTGTACCATGTTTTGTACCATGTTTTGTACCATGTTTTGTACCATGTTTTGTACCATGTTTTGTACCATGTTTTGTACCATGTTTTGTACCATGCCATAAAAGAAATGGTTCGTGGACTTTCTCCGAAGCCGGTCACGGAAACTGGGCATCGGGGTGACCTAAAGTACACGGCCGACAAGGCTGATTTGAAATGGTGATTGACGCAAGACATGTGCACTAGCAAGGCTGTCTATGCTGCAAGATGCTAGATGCAGATGAACGAGATCTTGCTTCATCTTTCTAACCAATGGTGCGCTGTTCATTATGATGACAGCATCTACCCTGGAATTATTCTTAGTGCGGATACCGAGTCTTCGTGCCATGGCCTGAGTAGAAGCAAACCAATTCAAGTTGCCTGTAATTTTGTTATTATGCATTACGACATTGGTGAAGTAATTTTACCTAAGCCGAATTATGTTACCTCGATATATGTTCAGATTGTGCCAATGTTGTGGTCTCGCATGGTAGACGTAGCACAGAATGTGCAGGACGAGTGGATGTGAACTTATGCACGTAACTGAACATTTAGATACGTACGTATTGATATATCGGCACTTGTAAGTGCGTGATGCTTGGTGTGTCTTACCTAGACCACGGTTCTCTAGTTTGCAATACAAAAATATTCAAGTTTGTGTAAACAAAATATAAAAAATGGCAATAAGTATGGCATTAAGTATTACATGATGTGTGTTTTAAGTAATATTTAATTATATACTAACATAAAACAAGATGTCATAGTTGTACAGTTTACGAAGGAGACCAATTTAATAACCCGCATTATAAACGTTGCGGAGTTAACATAATAAAAACTGCAAAACCAACTACGCACAAACTTCACACTCTAGATAAATAAACAGCAGTTTGACACTCTGTCTTTTATTGGGCTAACAGGATAAGGTGTTGGTCGATTTGAAAAGTCGGAAATAAAAATGAAATGTAACAATTATTTCTTGAAGAAAAACAATCCTAAAAGTAGGCGCTATGCGGAAATAAAATAATGGCCCCGCGTATACATACATCCCCGAAACGTCTGAATGTGCTTTGATAAATTCAAACTTGTAATACGTTTCTGTATTAAGTAGCTAACCTGAAGCATATATAGATACTTAGACATGTGTATATGTTGGCCCTGTGTCACTGTGGTATTAGTGCTTCTAGAAAAGATAATAAAATATTTCTATATCCTTATTGTTTCATAACGTTATCAATCAAAAAAGTAGATGGGGTTTGGGGGCAATTCATCGCCAACCTCTGTATTAGCAAGTTTACAGTTTGCTGTGATTCTTGTTTGTGTTTGAGCATACACCTTTCAATTATCCGGTGACGTCGCTACTTTCAAAGATACTGTGAAATAGATTGATACACATTAGATACGGTCGGCGCCTGGGCATGCTCCTTGTGGCTATCCCGAGGGTAATGAGACCATGAAGTATGCATTAATGTACCAGTGTTCGGCTTTTCTCTTTATCAACGATTTCAAAGGTTTACATAACGTGCGTCAACATGCCGTATTGGCAGCGCCATCTATCGGCGGAAATAGCGTCGCACCATGTCAGTCTTCCTGGTTGTAAGGTCATAATCACTTGACCAGATTGCGTTGTTCCGAAAGTGCGGGTATTTCGTGTGAAATATAGGATAAGGAAGTTATATAGCCGATAGAGCGCACTATGCACATGTAGGTTTTGTTCTAGTTACTCTAAGCGAATAATGCTTGGACAGTAACCGAGGCCGAATTAGCAACTGCTTTGAAGAGGTCGCGAGATCGGTTATACGGAACGGTATTATATTTTGTACGTGTTGACACATGGTGGAATACACCTGATTTATAATGTAAAGCTAATGAAGAACCCGATACAACAGTAATTTCTGTGGGCTGTACATCAATTCGGATAATCTGTGCAACTCTTATTCTTGACGAAGTTTGACAACATATACAACAATTCGACAATGTATTCCAATGTTTTTATTCAAAGCTAACTCGTATTAGCTGAGTCACTTAGCATAAAAAACATCGTAGCTAAGATTACCGTGTAGTCGACCAACCGCCCGGGTTATATTAGTACATGTAATCATAATAATATCGTCTTATCCGCCTAGACAAGACACTAGAGGCGCTTACTCAATCACCAGAGCAAGTTATTGACAGCAGCTAATGTAGCGCCTGTATGATTTTTTTTATAGATTGAGACCATTTCCTTGGGTTTTATTATTTACTTCACATCACACAATGCAGACGGCGTCACCAGCTTTCATTGTATCTTCCGAAAGACACGGGCAAAGTGGGGTGAATGAAATTGATCAAGTGTCGAAGCGGCAGTAGATATAGTCTCGAAATCTGGTCCTCTCCATTAACAGTATGTTGCTCGTGCCCTGCATATACTCTCGATCCCTGGTTCTCTCCATTGACAGTCTGTTGATCTTAGCGCCAAGCTATCGTGCCCTGTAGAGTCTCGATCCCTGGTTCTCTCCATTGACAGTCTGTTGATCTTAGCGCCGAGCTATCGTGCCCTGTATATAGTCTCGATCCCTGGTTCTCTCCATTGACAGTCTGTTGCTCTTAGCGCCGAGCTATCGTGCCCTGTATATATTCTCGATCCCTGGTTCTCTCCATTGACAGTCCATTGATCTTAGCGCCGAGCTATCGTGCTCTGTATATAGTCTCGATCCCTGGTTCTCTCCATTGAGAATATGTTGCTCTTAGCGCCGAGCTATCGTACCCTGTATATTGTCTCGATCCCTGGTTCTCCCAATTGACACTATGTTGATGTTAGCTCCGAGCTATCGTGCCCTTTATAGTCTCGATCCCTGGTTCTCTCCATTGATAATCTGTTGCTCTTAGCGCCGAGCTATCGTGCCCTGTATATAGTCTCGATCCCTGGTTCTCTCCATTGACAGTATGTTGATCTTAGCGCCGAGCTATCGTGCTCTGTACATAGTTTCGATCCCTGGTTCTCTCCATTGAGAGTATGTTGCTCTTAGCGCCGAGCTATCATGCCCTGTATAGTCTCGATCCCTGGTTCTCTCCATTGACAGTATATTGATCTTAGCGCCGAGCTATCGTGCCCTATATACAGTCTCGATCCCTGTTTCTCTCCATTGAGAGTATGTTGATCTTATCGCCGAGCTATCGTGCCCTGTATACAGTCTCGATCCCTGTTTCTCTCCATTGACAGTATGTTGATCTTAGCGCCGAGCTATCGTGTCCTGTATATAGTCTCGATCCCTGGTTCTCTCCATTGACAGTCTGTTGCTCTTGGCGCCGAGCTATCGTGTCCTGTATAGACTCGATCCCTGGTTCTTTCCATTGACAGTCTGTTGCTCTTAGCGCCGAGCTATCATGCCATGTATATAGTATCGATCCCTGGTTCTCTCCGTTGACAGTATGTTGCTCTTAGCGCCGAGCTATCTTGCGCTGTATAGTCTCGATCCCTATTTCTCTCTATTGGGAGTATGTTGCTCTTAGCGCCGAGCTATCGTACCCTGTATATAGTCTCGATCCCTGGTTCTCTCCATTGAGAGTATGTTGCTCTTAGCGCCGAGCTATCGTACCCTGTATATAGTCTCGATCCTGGTTCTCCCAATTGACAGTATGTTGATGTTAGCTCCGAGCTATCGTGCCCTGTATAGTCTCGATCCCTGGTTCTCTCCATTGACAATCTGTTGCTCTTAGCGCCGAGCTATCGTGCTCTGTATATAGTCTCGATCCCTGATTCTCTCCATTGACAGTCTGTTGATCTTAGCTCCGAGCTATCGTGCCCTGTATATTCTCGATCCCTGGTTCTCTCCATTGACAGTTTGTTGATCTTAGCGCCGAGCTATCGTGCCCTATATAGTCTCGATTCCTGATTCTCTCCATTGACAGTATATTGATCTTAGCGCCGAGCTATCGTGCCCTGTATATAGTCTCGATCCCTGGTTCTCTCCATTGACAGTTTGTTGCTCTTAGCGCCGAGCTGTCGTGCCCTGTATATAGTCTCGATCCATGGTTCTCTCCATTGACAGTCTGTTGCTCTTAGCGCCGAGCTATCGTGCCCTGTATAGTCTCGATCTCTGGTTCTCTCCATTGACAGTCTGTTGATCTTAGCGTTGAGCAATCGTGCGCTGTATAGTCTTGATCCCTGGTTCTCTCCATTGACAGTTTGTTGATCTTAGCGCCGAGCTATCGTGCCCTATGTAGTCTCGATTCCTGATTCTCTCCATTGACAGTATATTGATCTTAGCGCCGAGCTATCGTGCCCTGTATACAGTCTCGATCCCTGTATCTCTCCATTGACAGTCTGTTGATCTTAGCGCCGAGCTATCGTGCCCTGTATATAGTCTCGATCCCTGGTTCTCTCCATTGACAATTTGTTGCTCTTAGCGCCGAGCTGTCGTGCCCTGTATATAGTCTCTATCCATGGTTCTCTCCATTGACAGTCTGTTGCTCTTAGCGCCGAGCTATAGTGTCCTGTATAGTCTCGATCCCTGGTTCTTTCCATTGACAGTCTGTTGCTCTTAGCGCCGAGCTATCATGCCATGTATATATTTTCGATCCATGGTTCTCTCCATTGACAGTCTGTTGCTCTTAGAGCCGAGCTATCATGCCATGTATATAGTCTCGATCCCTGGTTCTCTCCATTTACAATTTGTTGCTCTTAGCGCCGAGCTGTCGTGCCCTGTATATAGTCTCTATCCATGGTTCTCTCCATTGACAGTCTGTTGCTCTTAGCGCCGAGCTATAGTGTCCTGTATAGTCTCGATCCCTGGTTCTCTCCATTGACAGTCTGTTGCTCTTAGCACTGAGCTATCGTGCCCTGTATAGTCTCGATCCCTGTTTCTCTCCATTGGGAGTATGTTGCTCTTAGCGCCGAGCTATCGTGCCCTGTATATAGTCTCGATCCCTGGTTCTCTCCATTGAGAGTATGTTGCTCTTAGCGCCGAGCTATCGTACCCTGTATATAGTCTCGATCCCTGGTTCTCCCAATTGACAGTATGTTGATGTTAGCTCCGAGCTATCGTGCCCTGTATAGTCTCGATCCCCGGTTCTCTCCATTGACAATCTGTTGCTCTTAGCGCCGAGCTATCGTACCCTGTATGTAGTCTCGATCCCTGGTTCTCTCCATTGACAGTATGTTGATCTTAGCGCCGAGCTATCGTGCTCTGTATATAGTTTCGATCCCTGGTTCTCTCCATTGAGAGTATGTTGCTCTTAGCGCCGAGCTATCGTGCCCTGTATATAGTCTCGATCCCTGGTTCTCTTAATTGACAGTCTGTTGATCTTAGCGCCGAGCTAAGATCAACAGACTGTAAAAGGCGGACGTTTAAAGACACGTCACCAATAGAGGGCAATGCGCACAGACGACGTGTTCTATATAAGAACTTGACAAGAAACGTGATTGGAGAGTAACCGAGGTTAAATTACTGAATGTTCGTGGGACCTGTAAAAACGGAACTAGTCTATATTGCATATGGGTTGATATATCGACACCGAACAAGGAAAAGTTACTTTCGTAAATTGCATTTTATTAAAATCTACATACAAGTGGACAAACATAAACATCATGGACTTGACGAGGAAAGGACACGAATAATGGAGTGTTTGCTGTGGGCTTTATTTTCATTTTGTAAATTTACACTATGTTGAGCCTTATAAGAATTAACGACTAATGCTAATTCTTTCGATGATTTGAACACAAATACGCACTTTTTATTAACCCGACTGCGTGCATTACTTAAACTATTCACACGCTGTTTATGATGGAGTTTTAATTAATATCAGATAAAAAATTAAAGCATCCGGTCAAAAACTGCGGCCTCCAATATTTTGGGTAGGTATGTATAGAGTATATATAAAACCCCTTATATGCTCGCAGGATCCACCTTGGCCCTCAGTATTCAACAACTTAACTGTGGCTGTCCGATACATGACTCATGAGTGTTGCATTCTTGTGATAGCTTGCCTGTATATGTCTACGTATATTCCTCGGGGTTTACATACCATTCTTACAGACCTTGTCTAATCGACTGGTGTGACGCGCTGTGACCACACACCGTGTCGGCTGCGGAGACAGTTGGTGCGTGTTTCATGGGAGGTGTTACACTGCCTACAGTGTGGCGTGGTGGCTCGGCGGTTAGAACATCGGCCTGTCAGTCGAGAGGGTTCGAGTCCACCTGCTGCCGTTTTGAAGCTTGGGCTATTTTGTTCACTTTGATGATTTGTCTTTTTGATGCCTTTGGTCCCTTCTATGCGGTGCCAGCGGAAGTAAACAGTTTCCCCTACTATATTGGCTGTATCGTTCCCATGGTGGACAACCAGGACAGTGTAATCTGTATCTAGGTAATCTGAAGCGTACTTTGGAAGCTTAACCATTATTATTAACCGAACCAGAGTTAGTGTCGTACTAGTGTTTCTAGAAAAAAACCATCACAAATCCATTTCATAGATTTAATTGTTCCTACCCTTACCGAACTAGTCGGAGAATTTGGGCACTAGGCCCGATCTATTTGATGTGATTCTTGCATGAATGTATGCTATCCCGCCGGGAAATGTTTTACTTGTCATATGTATGTTGAAATAAAATGATTATTTCTAGGTACTGGTGGCACCTGAAGCTGCCACTAAACACCTTCCACAAAACAAGTTATACTTGATGATTCCGCATTATTTAAAAAAATTTAAAATGTGTCTGATGTTTGAATGGTGCACGTTGTTGTAATTGTAGACCAAAGAGTTATCAAGAGGCATTTGGATTCCTTAGCGTACAAAGAACCACAACAACTCCAAAGTGTCATCATGGCTAGTCAGTCGACAGTAGGGGAAGGAGATTTGACGTCGTTAGACGACCTAATAACATGTTTGATCTGTTTCGAGCCATTCACTAGCCCGAAGATGCTACAGTGCGGGCATACGTTCTGTGAGGGTTGTCTTCAAAGGTTTTACGACGCCAACCAGGAAACACGTCTCCCCTATTCTAAGAAACTGTGTTGTCCAACATGCAGGGAAGAAACACCTTTTCCAGGGAACGGCATCGCCGGGTTGCGTAACGACTTCAGGGTGCACAAAATGAAGGATGTGTTCGGAAGGATGACAGCACGCAACACTCCCAGCGAAAATGTATGCGACCCATGTCGAGCACACGAGAAGATCGTCATCGCAAAAGGGTACTGTAGTAGATGCAAGGTTAATTACTGCGAAGAATGTCTTCGCAAACACAACAGGAGCCAGCTGTTCAAGGATCACAAAGTCTTCGAAAAGTCGGCATTGCATAAATCACCGTTTGCAGAACGTATGTGTAAGGTACGTTTTAAGTAGGCAAATTGGTGTAGGTTATCAATTGCATGGATAACCTACATCCAAAAGTGTTGTCGAATCAACAAATGCATGCGCGAGCTGTGTGTATGGTATTTACCACGCACGCATTACATATATGCAAACAAACAAACAAACAAACATACATCCATACATCCATACATACATATACACAATCACACGTATATACGTACACGCCTAAACACGCACAAATGCCTACATACATACATACACACATTATATATATATATATATATATATATATATATATATATATATACCACCATACCACACCACACACCACACACACCACACCACACCACCACACACACACACAGACACAGACACACACATATATATATATATATATATATATGTATATATATATATATATAATGTGTGTGTGTGCATGTGGTGATGTGGTGTGGTGTTTGTGTGGTGTGTGTGGTGTGGTGTATATATATATATATATATATATATATATATATATATATATATATATATATATATATATATATATATATATATATATATATATATATATAAATATATATATATATACATATATATATATATATATATATAATGTGTGTTTGTGTGGTGTGGTGTGTGTATGGTGTGGTGTGTGCGCGCGCGTGTGTGTGTGTTTGTGTGTGTATTTGTGTATTAGTGTATTTCATCAAAGCCCAAATCGGGATAGACGCGAGACTACAGTCGCACCTCGCAGTGTCTAGCAGACATAACTTAACTGCGCTTTGTCATGTGACACAGTTTCTGCTGCCAGACCAAATGCATATTTTATCACTGTCACAGTTATGAGTGGAAAGTGCTTACAATATTAACATTGCCAGCGATGCGAGAAAATGAAATATGTAGCCCATATATGTGATTACGTCCTATGTCTCAACTGACAACTGATTACTCGTTCTGCGTCAGATTCACAAGTATGAGGACAGTGGATACTTCTGTCAGACCTGCCAAACTGTCGCGTGCACAATGTGTATCGTTGAGGAACACTCAGATTCCACACAACACGACGTGGCCGAGGTAGACGTGTTGTACAAACAACACATGAATGCCATCCGTGACCTTCAGGAGACTATTGTCGGCAAGGTCAAACGACAAAGTAGTGTGAAGGTGGTATTAGAAGCCTTGCAGTCACGGATTCTCGAATCGTACCATCAGGTGGGTACTACTCATGTAGTAATTGGTTTGTTTTGTATTAAAGCATGATTTACTTTGGATGCAGGATTGTGTTGTAAGTTTTGTATTTGGAGGTTGTGATATAGTTGCACCCATCAATAGAGGTGTGTCTACGTGTAAGTCTTACAACGTTATAAGGATTAAACGCGGTAGCTCGGCTGTCAATCGAGGGGACCGCTGTTCGAGCCCACCTACTGCATTTTTTTAAACTTGGGCAATTTAATTCACCCCACGTTGCTTGTTTCTTTCGGAAGAGACTAAAAACTGTTGGTCCCTACTACCTGATGTCTATGTCAGGGGAAGTGAAAGATTCCACACAGGGAAATGATAAAAAAAACCTGTCTTGGACTCACAGAATCAATTGTCTCCACTATCAATGGTTGGGCACTGCCAAACTTTGAGAAATGTCGCAATATATTGTGGTTATTTTGGTTAAGATATAAGATGACTTCACGTGTTGTGTAATATTGTATATGCCTGACTGATATTTAGGTTAAACAATAACTAAGCAACTGTTCTAATCTGTATAAGTAAAGTTTGGTGATTTTATAACAAAGTTAGCCGCTGTGGTAAATATGGAAAATACAAATTCTGTTTAATTATATAAACAGCATTAAGTAAATACATAATCCTGTCCAGTATAGTTGAAATTAGTCTCAAATGCTCAATAAATATTCAAACCTGAACCACGAACAAATAAAATAATTACGATCACTGCCTGGATTTGATTCAGTCGTCACTCATAATTGCTCATTAAGCTCAATTGTGACAAGTTGGAAATGCAATAATACAAATATGCTGGAACGTCGAAGGCGTAACACGCAGACATAAATTGAATACTGCTAATATCGCGCAACACTATTCTTCACCCATACGAGCGCTACATTAGCGACTGCCAACAAACTTACTTTGATACTGGAGTAAGTGCCATGCCTGGGGAGATACTGGCGCTATATATGACCACACATTTTTATATTAGTATTAAGCTAAAGGTCTATGTTTTTATTTGCGTATTTCATCATAGCAATTATTAATATGCCAAACGTCCGTAATAGTTTTTTTAGTGACTGCCGATGTATTTGTGTTTACTATGATTGTGGACCAGGTCATGCAGTCCTTTCTCTGTTTGTATGACTACACCAACTACTGGGTAGGTTGGTAATGGGCAATCCAATCTTGTTCAAGTCTAACAAGTATAGCCACTGTGCACACTGTAATAACTAGTATCGGCAATGTCTGCCACATATGTGCACAGCCTGGTACATAAGTAAATTGCTGATTAAGATGTACCACACAAGCTGGTGTGTATTATTGATGAATATACGATACCAAATTATAATGGTATTAGTGATATTTTCAACAATAGCTAGCAAACTGTCAAAGACAGTTTTCACCAAAAAAACCTTGCTGCTGTTAGATAAAGTTACAGCATGCAAATACAAGGGAAAGTATACTTATGTACAGACTGCACACGCATGCACGTACGTACGCACACACGCACGCACGCACACACATACACACACAGTACTAGTTAGAATGTTTTAAAATGTGAAATACATAAAAGTGGGGGATAAACCCCCATACAAAAAGTGGGGGGTAAACCCCCTATAAAAAGTGGGGTGAACCCCTTTTACACAATATTCAAATAAATTCAGTATTTAGACATGTTGTTACATGATATGTTAGTTTGAAAAGCATTTCGTTACAATAGTACAAATACATCGGGAGGTGAGTGGGAATACATTTAATAGCTCGAAGAGACATGTTGATCGAGTGGCACAGCGAAGAAAGTGATTTGAAAATGTGGTCCCGTTCATTATCTGCAAAAATTCCCAGAGTGCACCGCGTTCGAAAAGAGTGACATGTTTGGTTGGTGTGATTGGGCCAGATTAATTAAGTGTCTTACCGTTGAAGGGGGTGTACACGAATGAGAGGGGAACAATTTTTTTTAAACACACCTCGCTAATCAGCTAGGTGCTCGCTATCCAGCCCAACAAAAAGGCTTTTCATCTACATCATCATTTTTTGGCATGTGTTTTTGTAAAGGCTACACACTCGACATATTTTCTTTATGTAACGTACTTTTCATACGGATATAATCCATTTAACATTCTTACTTCTACCAATAGTGTTTGTTTAACAGACAGCTGTTGATATCAAAGAAAAAGCAGCGATGATGATGGCAAGCATTCAAAAGCAGGAAGCAGACCTCCTAAGTAAGCTAGAACAGAAACGAGACCTTGAACTCCAACCACTTCGGAAGAAGTTGAACGTGGTTGAAGCATGTATAGTCAACGTTCGTTGTTTGAAAGTAAGTCAGCTTATATGTCAGCCAGCTACATGATAAGTTTTACATACATGATTGAGGGGGCAGAATTTAAAATTTTTATTTGCTATCTGTCATTTCAGACTAAAGGCATGTTTAAAAGAACAATTAGTTGCCCAATTGGTCGAGCAACAGTTTCATTGGACAATTAGTCACTCGTGTAAACATCCTCAAGAAATCAGGCGGCCAATTTGTGACTATGGTGTTTCGCCCGAATTGCGACTCGGTTCAATTCGGGCATTTGTCTGGCAATAGTTTGAAGCAGTGGTCAATGATCGACCGTCGCGACCCACTTCGGGTGTACCAGCCGTAGCCTTTAATCAACGTCTTGATATGTCGCTCGTGTGAACGCACACACAATTTAGCTGCGGCACGGCATACGACACGGTGTCGCCCGACCAATTGGTCAATTCATCGTTCGTTTAAATGGGACTTTCTACACAGTCGGCTAACATTTAACACAGTTAACGCTGAATTGTGTTGATGGATTTCTACGCAGGACGAGGTAGACAGCAAACATCGGATCGACATTCTTGCAGAGCACGAGAGGCTCATAAAACGCCTGCGTACATTGGCCGAGAGCGAAGAGACGACGTGTTCAGACGAACGGTCTTTGCAGGTGTCATTTCTGGCTGGTCAACAAGAACCGAACATTGGACGTCTAGAAGTGGTACAAAGGGATATCGCTGACAACCGTCGAGGTAAAGATATAAACAGCATATTGGGGTATTTGACATGAGCGTTCAAAAGGATTTTGTGAGTTACTGTATTACAATACTGATTCGTCCGTAAGACTGAATATTTGCGGCGGGGAGGGATTAATTAAAGTACTAAGTTTCGGGTGGTTATGATGACGGTGTGCTTGCATCGCGCTACCGAGACCCAGTACGTTGCAGGTGTACGGAAACCAGACCTTTAGCCAGAAATAAAATATTGCCAGTCTTGAACTTTCTAAAAAAAAGACTATGGCAGGCATTATTAGCCCTTTTGGTTTTTCACAGGTAAGCTAATGCTACTTGAGCCAACCACAACCATTATTGGCCAAATTAGGTTTCAATGACAGGCCAAGTTCAGTTTAGCCATCATTGGCCAAATGAAGTTATGCTAAGCCAAACCCTTGTAATATATATATATATATATATATATATATATATATATATATATATATATATATATATATATATATATATATATATATATATATATATATATATATATATACATATATATATATAAGATCTCATCTATTGCTAATGCAATGGTCCTGGAAGCATTTCTCACAGCTATAGCCTAAGTGCTTTAATGATCGGTTTTCGTTGCGCTCGCCAGGTCGAGATTTCTGATTGAACTTGTTCTCACTCGACCAATGAGTACAATAGTACTACAGAAGTGTAGTAATCGCATTGTTCCAATTTCTATGAAATTGTAATCGTGTACATCAGACGGCTACATGGATAGTATCAATATAACGGCTCACGTTGACAACGAAAACATCAGTGCAGATAAATGTCGTCGTAGACATAGAAAACCGTGAATGCAAACATCACAGAAACATATAAAGACACTTAATGTCTAAAAGATTTGCCTTGTTAAATCTGACCGGAATTTTAAATTCGAACGGTAAAGCAGATATGGCCCGCCAGGGCCACTCTCACTGATAATTTGGATCGGTAATTCGGTAACGTGGATGCCTATTATTCGACTACACACATCAGTATGAATTTAAAATAGTCTTGGCGGCGCCATGGAATCGCTCCTCCGGGGTATGTACACTCTAAGTTTGCCAAATTTAGACGCCGTCACTAGAGGCGCAATAATTGCCTAATTACCCAATGTGCTTTACCATTGGTTCAACTTGTTAAACCACCATTCGTCTCAACCGCTGGACAGTGACGTATTCTAGGTGTGTCCTTACCAAATTTGCAAATTAAATTTTTAGAACTGGGCAATCCAGGTTTCCAACGGATCTCCCGATTCCAGATTTGGTTTACCTCCGAGGTCAAAGCAATTTTATTTAGCAAATGTCAGTATTAGATAGAAAGGAAGTGCTTTAATATTATCATCAATATTTGGCAAAATATGGATTTTGTCACTATCCACTTGGGTGGTTTAGATACAAGCACACACATATATATATATATATATATATATATATATATATATATATATATATATATATATATATATATATATATATATATATACATATATATACATATATATGTATATATGTATATATATAAAAAAAAAAAAAAAAAAAAAAAGAAGCTAAACGACGCCAAATCTCAACGACTGAAGGAACAGCTGCAGAGTAGATACTCAGAACTGGACAAAGAAGTCAAAAGGAAGACGAGAGCAGATAAGAGAGCCTTCATCGAAAATCTGGCAGATGAAGCAGAAGCAGCAGCACAGACACAGAACATGGCCACACTGTACAAGATAACCAAAACGCTGACTGGCGGTTTTAAAAATACTGATATTCCAATGAAAGATGCAGATGGAAATGTTGTCACCTGTGAAGCAAAACAGACCCAGAGATGGAAAACACACTCCGAGACCATCCTCAACAAGGAAGCACCAAGAAATCAAGCAGAAATTCCAGAAAGCAAAGAGGACCTGAAGGTCAACACAGACCCACCATCTGCTGAAGAAGTGAGAAAAGCAATCAGGACCATGAAGTCTGGGAAAGCACCGGGTGCAGACTTTGTAAGTGCAGAGATGTTGAAAGCTGGAGGAGAAGTCACCATGGGAGCCTTGACAGAGATCTTTGAAGGAATATGGGAGACGGAAGAAACACCAGGCGACTGGAAGATGGGGCTGATCGTCAAACTACCAAAGAAAGGAGACCTTAGCCTTTGCAAAAACTGGAGAGGGATCACTCTGTTGTCTATCACTAGCAAAGTTTTCAGCAGGGTGATCCTTGACAGAATTTCAGAAGCCCTTGACCCACTCTTACGCAAAGAACAGGCAGGTTTTAGGAAAGGAAAATCCTGTGGGGACCACATCTTTACCTTAAGGCAGATCCTGGAGCAGTGCCAGGAATGGAACATACCATTCTACGCAAACTTTGTCGATTTTGAAAAGGCTTTCGACAGCATTCACAGAGATTCTCTCTGGCGTATACTCCGGCACTATGGAATCCCCCCCCAAGATTGTGAGCATAATCAAACTGCTATATGGCGATTTCAGGACCAAGGTCATTTGCGGCCAATACCTGACAGAAGATTTTGAAATCAAGACCGGAGTGAAACAAGGATGCATTCTATCCCCCTTCCTCTTCTGCCTCGGGATCGACTGGGTCATGAAGGAAACAGCACTAGGAGACAAAAGCGGCATCAAATGGACCTTCACAGAAACATTAGGTGATCTAGACTATGCAGACGACATATCTCTTCTGTCGCACCGCTACAGTGACATCCAAAGAAAAAGCGATGAACTTGCAAGAAATGCCGAAAAGATTGGGCTACAGATAAACATAAACAAAACAAAGATGCTGCGAAACAACAGCCAAACAACAGACCCCATCACGATTGGAGGAAAGGATATTGAAGAGGTGACCGAGTTCACCTACCTTGGAGCCAAGGTGTCAACAGATGGAAACTCGGAGTCTGAGATTAAGGCAAGGATTAGAAAGGCAAGAGGGGCATTTGCGGCACTGAAGAATATCTGGAAGACAAACAAGATCAGCAACAGAACAAAGATCCGCCTGTTCAAGAGCAACGTCCTAAGTGTGCTACTATATGCGGCGGAATCATGGAAAGTTACCAAAAGCATATGCCAGATGCTGGAAGTTTTCCAAAACAAGTGCCTCAGGAAGATACTGCGAATCTACTGGCCGAACAAAATCTCCAACACGGATCTCCATGAAAGAACAGGTATGCAGCCCATCTCTCTCGAGGTTAAACGCCGCAGATGGAAATGGATCGGACACATCTGCAGAATGCCGCTGACATCCATTCCAAGAGTGGCCATGCGCTGGACCCCTGATGGCAAGAGAGCGAGGGGGAGACCCAAGGAGACGTGGAGGAGATCAGTAGAGCGGGAGATGAAGGCTCTCGGGTGGAGTTGGGGCCAGGTGACGAAGCTTGCAATGGACAGGCAACATTGGCGTTCTTTGGTGTCCGCCTTATGTGTGATCCCGCACGAAGAGGATTAAGAACTAAGAATATATATATATATATATATATATATATAGTGTATGAAGAAAGAAATACATAGCATATACACCATACTTATCTTGTTTGCTTGATGAGATATTCCCTTTACAGCTGATCACAGCTAAACTGGTAGCATAGTGAGTTTAGAAATCGAAATTACCAGCTTTCATGTGTGGAAACTTTTACTTCCCCTGGAATAGACACCAGATAAAAGTAGTAGACTGTGTGATATGCACAAGAAAACAACGGTCTTGGAGACACACATCGGCATCAAGTTCCAATTTGAATGAAATGTCAACAACGAATGAACATCAAAACATATTAAACTACATTTATCCAGTGTGTAGACCTATTCCATGTCATACAATAGACCATTACTGCTGAATAATTGACATACTGTTTACTGAGACTAGAAAATGAGGACATTAGGTTGCATATCATTGTAACACAATACGTCTTTGATTAATAGATCAGCTGAAGCGTGGACATCGAGATGAGGCTGCTTTTAATATGACCTCTGTGAAGGTCAGAGAGGACCAACAAAGACATGCACGACACAGGGCACCGACTTCTACTGTCAAAGAAAACTCATCTCGCCGGACTGTAAAGATTACGGGATTCAAACCTGGTACAAAGAAAGATATGATAGAAATGTTTGTCGAAAACAAATCAGGAGAAACTGAGCTGGAGTCCTGCGACTGTGATGAAGATACAGGCGCAACTGTAGTGGAATTCAAGAATCCCCAGGATAATGTCATTTTGGCACCTGAATCTTTTGCTGAGGGGTTCTTCAACAGCTTTGTTGTACTTGATAAGGAGAGAGGGTTATCTGTTGAGCTTGATTAGGAAACATAGATTAGGGGTTGTTCTACCCATTACTATGATGGAATAAAGTGGTTATGTTGATCATCACGTAACATTTACAGCATAATGCAGCATTTTTATTCATGAAGCAATCACTCATACGTTTTTGTATTAACATCAGTTGACAAAGAACTATATTGTTATCCATTAATTTAGTTTTTTCAAGGTAACATGAATTTGGAATATATAATATACATAACAGTAGGCCTACACATTTTCACATTGTAGGATACCAAACTGTAACATGATTGCCATTATGAGGCAGGCCATAGCTAGTGTTCAGTAATGTCAAGCCATTTTGTCAAAATCTCCTAACGGTTATTCTGGATAAACCACCAGGGAGGGGCGGGATTAAATTATTTCTCAAGGGGACATGTATAGTAATTTGATCATAAACTGGACGGAGGTACCAGCTAGCGTTTTGATTTGAGGCTGGAGAGACAGTTCCACATATTTTTCGCATTATATTGAACACTTTAAAGTAACTTTATTTGTTATTAATCGCATCGTGTTTTAATAAATGAATTATTTCATTGTTGTTTTATTGATAGTTTCACTAAAATAAAACATGTTTTAACTGTGTCCTTCTTGAGCTAAGCAGTATAAAGATGCAATAGGTATCCAACAAGGACTTTCTTAACTTACATATTTACAAATTTGCGTATTTAACATACTCGTACTGAATTTGCAAATCCTTACACGAAATAGTAGTACTTTTAATTTTATTTCAAAATTAAACCAACATTGCTTAATTGCTTTGTTAACATCAATCAGGTGCCACCAAGTTGATGAGTTCAGGCCAGCTGGAACTGGATGGTGCGCAACTAACAGTCACCCTTCTCAGTGATGTCTACGCGGGACTTGATCGTCAATCTTGCCGTCCAAAGGCAGTCAGAGTGTCAGGAATTAAAAGTCATACGTCGAAGGAATGTCTACTGCTGTTCTTTGAGAATCGGCGCATCAGTGGCGGTGGGGAAATTGCTGACCTGGAGTATGATGAAGAAGAAGGCATCGCTGTCGCAACTTTCAAGGATGCAGAATGTGAGTTCATTTATGGATACATTTTAGTGATGTGGAACAGGCTTCATTGAAAGGTTATAGTACAACATCGTATTTGAGGAAATAAGCAACGACACAGCACTAAGAGCTACATATATCACAATGAATATGAATGCATAAATCTACAGCAACAACTGCGTAAATGATTGTCTTGTCATGCAATGAGTAATCATGATGATAATATATTCCGCTATACAAGAATTATTGCATTCACCAATATTTTACAGGTGCCAGTCGTGTAGTTCAGAAAGAACCCCTGGTCATCGAAGGTGTTCAAGTACGGGCTACACTGATGAGGCCACCATTATGTATAACTGATGTGCAAGGCCCATTCGAAGAAGATATCTTTCTCCTGTCGGGAGTCTCACCAAAGTGTACCTGCGATAACGTGATGACATTCTTCTCAACACAGGACGTTGACAGTGAAATAGAGCGAGTGGTCTTTACTCAACAACCAGGAATTGTAATGCTACATTTCAGCTACCCTTCCCCAGGTAAGCAACATGTTCTAGTGTAATTATGATCATAAATAATGCTAAATTAGAATATTATTTTTGGTGTGGTTTATATTGTGTTGCTTAACCTCACTGTTAAATCAAACCAGGGTGACCGTGCCGAACGTATCCAAGACAACTTGCATCTGAATTCGGAAGACACCAGTGGAGACATGAACAACTTTCACGGGACCCGTCCTCCTGATGATTAGATTATGAATATTTATATAAACATTGACAGAGAGTAACATTGCTAGTAAAGAGACAACAATGAATGCATGCTACACTGTTCGTTTTTTTGAGTGGTGTTTCATGTTGATAAGAGTGAATGCCACATGTTGTAGACTTCTACTCTCTGCGGGAGTTGTGTGTGACAAAGCCACTGCGGGGAACAATGATAAGTGTGCAGAGGGTGGCAGAGACACGACGAATTCAAGTTCACAACATTGGCAGTTGGACTGAAGAGACGCTTGGATTTTACTTTGAGAACAAGAAGCGCTCTGGAGGTGGCAACGTGACTCGTATACACGTATACCACGAACAAGATTACGCACTTGTGGAAGTGGCGGACAGCGCCAGTAAGTCTCAATAATGATAAAGAATGAGGGGGTGTGATGTGGGTCTCAGCTTCTCACCTATTTTCGGGGTCAACCTCCCCATCTCCCACCTGTTTATGAGGCCAACCTCCCATCAATCCAACTCCCATCAATCCCACATGTTATTGAGGCCAACCTCCCACCAATTTTCTATATCAACCTCCCACTTCCTTTACACCCCTCCAGTGTAATGGATTTATGTTCAATGTGTGCTGCCCTAGTTGGTACTGGAAACGCCATGTCATCCACACCTGTCTAATCCTGTATGCCATGTGTGCTATGTACAGTTATTAATGATGCCTTATCTTCCAAGTTCTTTCTGATATAATTACATTAAAGTAATTCCATTAAAGTGACGTGTATCTGTTTTACATCAACTTTTATTCTTGCTTGGTATTAAATCACCTTTAATTTAATGTTTCACTGTTTGCAGCTGTTAGAAATATCCTTGCCATACGGAACCACGTTCTTGGAAATCAAACCCTGCACGTGGCAGCATTCTACGACAGTGTCGGACTGATTTCCCCACACACATCGATGTAAGGTGGATGGATTCCGGAGAATGTAACAGTCACTGGGTTCAATGCTCGTTTGTTGAAATTCATTTCAACGTCACACACCTGTCAGCAACTATTAGATGACAAGATGGCTGATGTAACCACTGCTGTTGAATGGGGCACGTACAGTGACATATCTGGATGTATAGAGCTGACGTGCACAATTACCCACAACACGAAGAATGCACAAAACCTAGCAAAGACTTGGAGCCAGGATGCACCGAAAACTTTCATGGACGTGCTGAATAGAGAATTTGCATCTCAGGATATCAACATTCTGCAGCAAGCTTGGAGAATGTTTGTAGAACGCACTGGCTACGTCACTGGTCTTGATCCCAGCAGGGTCCATGTTGATGTAGATGGAGATGCATGCATTGTGCATATCAGTGGTAATAGAAATGATGTTGAAGATTTGTTTGCCCGTCTCAAACATGACCACAAACAATCCATATTTTTTGCTTGAAATTATGTGTAAAGCCACACAAATCTATAAAACAAAATGTCATTAGGTAACCAACCTGTAGCATTCATATTCTAATTGAGTGGCACCATTTATAAGGCTATGAAATATACTTACATCAAACAGAATGCGCTAGGTTTTGTTGGAATGCTGCCAGCTACTGTAAGAAATATCATAGGAGAAATATAGCATACTGGCTCTTTGACCGCTCTGCATTTGTCATTTGATTTCATCCATGTGAACACAAGGACATACTGCTGCTGACGAGTCAGAACAATGGAAGTCCATGTTTGTGTGCTAGAAGTAATAGATTTATATCAAACCAACTACATGGTTAATTATTTTTAAACATGTTGAGGAATCAAAGTAATGAAAGTCCATTGTGTGTGTTAGAAGCAATAGACACATGTCCAACCAGTCACATGTCCAACCAGTCACATGTCCAACCAGTCACATGTCCAACCAGTCACATGGTGCTGTTCAAAGCGGACTTCCATTGTTTTGACTCTTTAACAGCCATAAGTACTTTATCATGATTTTTCCATTTGAAACAAACTATATTAAGATGGGATATGGCCGAAGTCCTCCCAAAACCCCAACAATCCGTATTGTATGCAGGACATCTGTATACTCTGGTGGGTCGGGTTATAATTGGAATCAGCTGACAAGATCAGTTGCCCCAGGGTTGAGATGGTCAGGTCAATGCAATACTTTGTATATGTTTACATGTAGCCTAAAGAGCCATGTTAAGCCAGTCAGGGAGGACCATAATATGTAGCTGCCCCAATTCATGCCCATTTCCCCTTCTATGGGTTTACGGCTAATTCTTAGACAGATTCCCAGTTTGCCCACTGCCCAATTAAGGTCTGCTCCCACTTTGCCTACTCATAGATCACTTGGTCTAACTGCTACATAAACAAGGCTTGGTTTGAACATGATCTAAGGTTTATTGTATGTAGCTTCATTTATTCTGTACAAACAGTGGCTTTGCAAAAAATAAAAAATTTCTTTAATTAAATGTAAGTTTTTTTGGATTCAGTAAATGTTGTCTATAAATCGATAATAATAGCGTAAATAATAATTTCTGCAAAGCATATTTTACATTGATCAATTGATTTACATTTAACTACCTCTGTGAACATTGTGTGACTAGAGTCTGTAGTAATAAAAATGGTCATGTGTGTCTTTGTGTGACAACTGGAAGCTCTAACAGAAGATATTTCAAATTTTACTTCATACTGACAATTTGATATTATTTTCAAAAGCAAGGTAACACTTTTCTGACAGTGTTATACTGCCGGAGGTGCGTTTTAAAGACAATCAAATGGTAGGGTGATATCTACAAATATAGACAAGGATGAAGTGCAAATTCAGAGGACAGGACCAATTTAATAATTAATGTAACTTTACCAGTAGTTTCAAAATTAACATACTTAGTCATGGGCAACAGATTGTATGACCCCCGTTTTTCTGGTTTAAAAAAGTTGCTATGTGATATTGTCTGAATCCCATGGCTATCCGTCCTCACTCCACTTTCAATATACTGAATCGCATCTATAGTCAATGTCTCGATAACCAACATATGAGTCTAAGGCATCACCATAAACAAATTGATACTTTCATAACACAGTATTTGATTGTGACAATTGCACACATGGACCAGAAAGCAGGAACTGTTGTTCACTGGCCTGAGTCACATAGAAAGCAGCCAGTGGCTGAGTGCTGGGCACAGCACTAGTAGATTGACAATTAAACATAGACATGTGGGAAATAACTTTCTGATCAATGTATGTTTCACTTAATAGTATTGTTCTAGTCAGACTATTATTTATATATTACCAATGTACACACACTGACACATGCTTGCACACATACATCCCCACCATGGCATACGCCACACATTTTAGTCGCTAAAACATGTTAGCACATTGCATATACTATATACGTGTCATGAAGTGGATACTAAATAAGATGTTGAAAGAACTTGACTGAGACACAGTTAACTATAGCTCCCACCCCATCAACAACTTGACTGAGACACAGTTACCCATAGCTCCCACCCCATCAACAACTTGACTGAGACACATCTGATCCACAATAGAACACATGAGGCCAGTCCTCAGGGTTTTGAAAAGGGAGTTCGAGCATACAAAACCAGCCGGGAATTTCTGGAATGCTTTTTGTAAATGTTTACAGTTAAACAACATTTTCTCTTAAAAGGGGGTTCGTTCGAAAATGTACATTATTTTACTGAAGTTTATGTGTCATGACAGATCTATAGTCAATGTTAAATAAGCACATTAATATAATATAACGCTAGCATGAGAACAACAATATTTCTACCCATGATTTATTTCTAGCACAACTACTCTTAAGTAGGTTTAATTTACCAGGGAAATAGGGCACTATACATTAATTCACTGTTAATCACTTGGTGGCAGCACTAGCAGTGGGAGTTTATGTTGTTGGTGGTTAGAGAGATAAGCCTAGATATTTTCTGGAATTTGTCACCCAACCAGTATGATTAATTTTTTATATGCTCGCAGAAGCCAATTTAGCCCCTCCCCAATAGTCAGCACTTTCAAACGTTGACAACGGGCAGTGTGTGACTTGTGTGTCTTATTTCCACTTTGTCATTTTAGTATGTGTCACCCATGTAGGGTGACACATACTGTTCTGTAATAACAATATATTTTGGGACCACATCAACAACACACACAAAGGAAGATTAAATAGCCTTAGATGAAGTTTAAGTTGGTTAGCTGACCAACTGGTGTGTGGTGCATATGTAGAAAATAATTCATAGTGTACATAACTAATTATTATTTGAAATACCTAATTGATCCATATTGCTAGCTATTTCAACATGCTGCAAAGTGAATTTCTAGTTATAGGCATAGTATATTACAAAGAAAAACAGTGAAGATTCAGCAATGTTTTGGCCATTTGCATGACCAACTGGTGTTTCGTGCATTACGTAGAAAATAACTCATAGTGTGCATGACTAATTATTGAAATGCCCAATTGATCCATAATGCCAGCTAATTCAACACAATACAAAATGACTGCCCAGTGATTGGCATAGTATATTACATGTTGTAGGACATACATACAGCATGCACTGTGTAAAAGTGCATAACAGTTAATGAAAATATGATGCCACAATATATTTGTGTACGTTAATTGTATCATTTGTGTAACATATGAAGTTGGACGCATGAGAAAGTGCAACAGCTATTACTTTTCAATAATATAGGAGAAGGGATGGTAAAGTGAGCCCCTTAAGCATGGATTGACCTATGTGTGGCATTTTTGTATAAAAACAGATTTTTATGTTATATTCCCCAGTCCAATATATTGACTATGTGTATGCATGATCACGATACTCTATCTTCATCAGTACTAATATCAAATGTGTTTTTAAAAGATACCAATTTGTTTACTGTATGCAAAATTGGGCCCCTTAGCAAGATGTCTCACATCACTCAGTCATTGGTACAAATCTCGCACGTAGACGATCCACGCACATACCTTGCACACTCCTGATGTGCCCAGTGGCCACACCTGCCAAACTGCACCATCCTTCCCCATCTTTCGCCATCTCTACTGTCTGAGTTTACCTCCGCACATTACAAGAACCTATTTACTATACTAATTATGGTGTTGGTTCGATTAATGTGCTGTGATGATTAATTAATAAATTGTCACTAGTTTGTGACTTAAACTGTAGGTCAAGTTATACATATTCGCATTATCAAACTCTGTAATTTATGTTCGTACACTGTAGCAATGCTTGCGGTATAACCACATTATCCCTAACTTGCAAAGCAACTGCGGCCATGGGGCACAAGAAGGCCTCTTGCATTGAATATTGGCCGGATGCTGTTTTGGTTTCAACGCGTGCATTCACACCAAAGTGGACATTCACATTCCACTAGATATAACATTTCCTTTGCATACCCCATTTATGGCTAAATATGCGGGCCATTTATGAAAATATGGAGTTAGTCAGACAGTGCCAAATACACAACTTTGTGGCTCACTGTTTTATATTCGCGCCTAGCTGGGATGTACCACATTGATTTGTTTCCCCTTGTGAGTCTTTATTCACTACTACTGTTGATTTACTGTAATGCATATCAGGATAGCTATAATGGCAGGGGCCCACTTTGGCCGAGGGGAAAACTTTACCCCCTTTCCCCTATTCATCCTGTAAAGTACAAGTAATTAAATCAGCATGTCACAGTTATACCACACTGTGAAGTAGAGATATCAGTGCTGGTTCTACTTCTTTTGTGTTTGTATTCCTGTCTATGAACGTTCTTTGTTCTTTGTGTTGGAACAAAGGACACATGGATCCACCCCGTGTCATGGACACAATAGTGGTGCGGGGGTTCAAAGCATCCACGTCAGAAAACACACTTCTATCATTCTTCGAGAATCGTCGATCTGGTAGAGGTGAAATAAAGGAGATCTCCATTGACCGAAACAACAATGCCTTGACGGTGACATTTGTGCATCCTGGAGGTTAGGAATGTATATTGTACATGACCAGGAAAGAAACATGTTATTATGAGTCAATTCTGCACTGCAGTTTCTTGTGATTTGACAAATAATTACAAACACTCATGAATCTGCTAAAAAGCAAACATAAATTGACATTGTATAAGGTATTGCTGTATTTTTAAGCACATCCATGCGTCACTTTGTGCTTTTTTGTTCCCGACATAAATTAATCTTGAAATATGTTAATGTTCTTCCAGATTTTTACCCAAATCGTTATTGCCAATGTGTTTCTAACAAGAAAGTGATTGCCAATATATTGTTAACCTGCTCCTCTCTTTATCATTTGTTGCCAAATCCAAGCCTATATGCATTTATGTATTGTCATTAT
Organism: Lamellibrachia columna; assembly: GCA_963662155.1. NCBI lineage: Eukaryota > Metazoa > Annelida > Polychaeta > Sabellida > Siboglinidae > Lamellibrachia > Lamellibrachia columna. The sequence goes on along the minus strand of OY759264.1, from coordinate 15,927,324 downwards.
ATTAACGTCATTTATGCTGTTATAAACCTGCATGTGTATGGTAATTATGTAGTTGCAGATAATGTACTCAGTAGAATCTAAATGCGGGTGATCATAAAAATGCATTTGCGTCATTGTTTTATAGTTGCTGAGAAAGTAATTTCAATGCGCAACCTCAGCCTAGATGGCGCAACATTGACTGTTCAGAAGGCAAAGAATCAGGGTGACAAAGGTAATCACATTAATATGTAGGTCCCAAGGTATACATTTGTTTTACTGGTATTAGTCTGGGGGGGGGGTTTATGTTAGCATATGAAGAAGCTTGTCTAGGGGCAAGTAGGGCAAATAATTGGGAACATCAGTAGATGTGCATGCTGGAGTGCAGTACAATCTTGCATATAAATTGATTGCTGTGGTTTTTAAGTTAACATTCCTTCATATCAATTTAGCCTAGTTGTTGCCGATTTATATAGTAATGTCAAACACAATAATATATATGTCGAAAGCTATTTTACATATACATCACAAAGAGTACCTGACTGATTTTTTTTATTTGAAATATGTATATAAATAGCACTTTGCTACTCGATCTTACTGCCAAAGTCACAGCATTTGTATTACACACATTCAGGCCAATCCCACTGAGGCATGACATGATTAGTGTATCGACACAGGAAAACCTCATTGACACGTTAAGGACAACACCACTGAGGCATGTTATATAGATATGCTATGTAATCATTCTGCTGTTTTGTTGCAAACATAGTCCTTTATGTGGATTCCAACCAGTTCCGTACTTACATAATTGTCAGTTTGAATAGTTAACATTCTCCTATTGAGCTAATACTTCCCTACATACAGAAATACACACACACACACACACACACACACACACACACACACACACACACACACACACACACACACACACACACACACACACACACACACACACACACACACACACACACACACATAATTCTTGAGGGAACACATGCTTCTTAAACACCAATGCCCAAATTCAATGTTAAACTGACGGTAATTGGTTTGTTCCTACCAGGTGCCACCAGATGAGTGCAGGCTGGAACTATGTGGAGCACAACTCACAGTCACCTCTCTCGGTGAAATAGAACAGTTGGGTTGTTCGTGTGATCTGCAAGACTTACACCAATATATAATCTAGGGAAGCTTAAGATGTTGTAACAAAACACGACGCCACAGATAAATTGTTGATGCGCTGTGTAGATATGTATTTGTATGTAATGATGTTGAAACAATGTTGTGGATTGTCCGTTTAATTATGCAACACAACAAGCAGACATGTCAACAATAGTGAGACACGCCAAACTAGAGACATGAAACACAACAAGCAGACACGATAAAGATAGTGAAACCCGCCCAGTCAAACTAGAGACATGAAACACAACAAGCAGACACGATAAAGATAGTGAAACCCGCCTAGTCAAACTAGAGACATGAAACACAACAAGCAGACACGATAAAGATAGTGAAACCCGCCTAGTCAAACTAGAGACATGAAACACAACAAGCAGACACGATAAAGATAGTGAGACCCGCCTAGTCAAACTAGAGACATGAAACACAACAAGCAGACACGATAAAGATAGTGAAACACGCCTAGTCAAACTAGAGACATGAAACACAACAAGCAGACACGATAAAGATAATGAAACACGCCTAGTCAAACTAGAGACATGAAACACAACAAGCAGACACGATAAAGATAGTGAAACACGCCTAGTCAAAGTAGAGACATGAAACACAACAAGCAGACACGATAAAGATAGTGAGACACGCCTAGTCAATCTAGAGACATGAAACACAACAAGCAGACACGATAAAGATAGTGAAACCCGCCTAGTCAAACTAGAGACATGAAACACAACAAGCAGACACGATAAAGATAGTGAGACACGCCTAGTCAAACTAGAGACATGAAACACAACAAGCAGACACGATAAAGATAGTGAAACCCGCCTAGTCAAACTAGAGACATGAAACACAACAAGCAGACACGATAAAGATAGTGAAACCCGCCTAGTCAAACTAGAGACATGAAACACAACAAGCAGACACGATAAAGATAGTGAGACACGCCTAGTCAAACTAGAGACATGAAACACAACAAGCAGACACGATAAAGATAGTGAAACCCGCCTAGTCAAACTAGAGACATGAAACACAACAAGCAGACACGATAAAGATAGTGAGACACGCCTAGCCAAACTAGAGACATGAAACACAACAAGCAGACACGATAAAGATAGTGAAACCCGCCCAGTCAATCTAGAGACATGAAACACAACAAGCAGACACGATAAAGATAGTGAAACCCGCCTAGTCAAACTAGAGACATGAAACACAACAAGCAGACACGATAAAGATAGTGAAACCCGCCCAGTCAATCTAGAGACATGAAACACAACAAGCAGACGCGATAAAGATAGTGAAACCCGCCTAGTCAAACTAGAGACATGAAACACAACAAGCAGACACGATAAAGATAGTGAGACACGCCTAGTCAAACTAGAGACATGAAACACAACAAGCAGACACGATAAAGATAGTGAAACCCGCCTAGTCAAACTAGAGACATCAAACACAACAAGCAGACACGATAAAGATAGTGAGACCCGCCTAGTCAAACTAGAGACATGAAACACAACAAGCAGACACGATAAAGATAGTGAAACACGCCTAGTCAAACTAGAGACATGAAACACAACAAGCAGACACGATAAAGATAGTGAAACACGCCTATTCAAACTAGAGACATGAAACACAACAAGCAGACATGATAAAGATAGTGAGACACGCCTAGTCAAACTAGAGACATGAAACACAACAAGCAGACACGATAAAGATAGTGAAACCCGCCTAGTCAAACTAGAGACATGAAACACAACAAGCAGACACGATAAAGATAGTGAGACACGCCTAGTCAAACTAGAGACATGAAACACAACAAGCAGACACGATAAAGATAGTGAAACCCGCCTAGTCAAACTAGAGACATGAAACACAACAAGCAGACAAGATAAAGATAGTGAGACACGCCTAGTCAAACTAGAGACATGAAACACAACAAGCAGACACGATAAAGATAGTGAGACACGCCTAGACAAACTAGAGACATGAAACACAACAAGCAGACACGATAAAGATAGTGAAACACGCCTAGTCAATCTAGAGACATGAAACACAACAAGCAGACACGATAAAGATAGTGAAACACGCCTAGTCAAAGTAGAGACATGAAACACAACAAGCAGACACGATAAAGATAGTGAGACACGCCTAGTCAAACTAGAGACATGAAACACAACAAGCAGACACGATAAAGATAGTGAAACCCGCCTAGTCAAACTAGAGACATGAAACACAACAAGCAGACACGATAAAGATAGTGAAACCCGCCCAGTCAATCTAGAGACATGAAACACAACAAGCAGACACGATAAAGATTGTGAAACCCGCCTAGTCAAACTAGAGACATGAAACACAACAAGCAGACATGATAAAGATAGTGAAACCCGCCTAGTCAAACTAGAGACATGAAACACAACAAGCAGACACGATAAAGATAGTGAGACACGCCTTGTCAAACTAGAGACATGAAACACAACAAGCAGACACGATATAGAGATAGTGAAACCCGCCCAGTCAATCTAGAGACATGAAACACAACAAGCAGACACGATAAAGATAGTGAAACACGCCTAGTCAAACTAGAGACATGAAACACAACAAGCAGACACGATAAAGATAGTGAAACCCGCCCAGTCAATCTAGAGACATGAAACACAACAAGCAGACACGATAAAGATAGTGAAACCCGCCTAGTCAAACTAGAGACATGAAACACAACAAGCAGACACGATAAAGATAGTGAAACCCGCCTAGTCAAACTAGAGACATGAAACACAACAAGCAGACACGATAAAGATAGTGAGACACGCCTAGTCAAACTAGAGACATGAAACACAACAAGCAGACACGATAAAGATAGTGAAACACGCCTAGTCAAACTAGAGACATGAAACACAACAAGCAGACACGATAAAGATAGTGAGACACGCCTAGCCAAACTAGAGACATGAAACACAACAAGCAGACACGATAAAGATAGTGAAACCCGCCCAGTCAATCTAGAGACATGAAACACAACAAGCAGACACGATAAAGATAGTGAAACCCGCCTAGTCAAACTAGAGACATGAAACACAACAAGCAGACACGATAAAGATAGTGAAACCCGCCCAGTCAATCTAGAGACATGAAACACAACAAGCAGACACGATAAAGATAGTGAAACCCGCCTAGTCAAACTAGAGACATGAAACACAACAAGCAGACACGATAAAGATAGTGAGACACGCCTAGTCAAACTAGAGACATGAAACACAACAAGCAGACACGATAAAGATAGTGAAACCCGCCTAGTCAAACTAGAGACATGAAACACAACAAGCAGACACGATAAAGATAGTGAAACCCGCCTAGTCAAACTAGAGACATGAAACACAACAAGCAGACACGATAAAGATAGTGAGACACGCCTAGTCAAACTAGAGACATGAAACACAACAAGCAGACACGATAAAGATAGTGAAACCCGCCTAGTCAAACTAGAGACATGAAACACAACAAGCAGACACGATAAAGATAGTGAGACACGCCTAGCCAAACTAGAGACATGAAACACAACAAGCAGACACGATAAAGATAGTGAAACCCGCCCAGTCAATCTAGAGACATGAAACACAACAAGCAGACACGATAAAGATTGTGAAACCCGCCCAGTCAAACTAGAGACATGAAACACAACAAGCAGACACGATAAAGATAGTGAAACCCGCCCAGTCAATCTAGAGACATGAAACACAACAAGCAGACACGATAAAGATAGTGAAACCCGCCTAGTCAAACTAGAGACATGAAACACAACAAGCAGACACGATAAAGATAGTGAGACACGCCTAGTCAAACTAGAGACATGAAACACAACAAGCAGACACGATAAAGATAGTGAAACCCGCCTAGTCAAACTAGAGACATGAAACACAACAAGCAGACACGATAAAGATAGTGAGACCCGCCTAGCCAAACTAGAGACATGAAACACAACAAGCAGACACGATAAAGATAGTGAGACCCGCCCAGTCAATCTAGACTCGGGAAACGAAACCAATGAAAATCGGGAAGGAACCATGAATGGTTGTGCGATTTATGTGTAACCATCGTATGAAACAAAATCAAGCTCATTTGATGGCCCTACTGTAATACACATAAGTGTGTTGTACCTGCCGACCTTCATATACAATGATACCAGTGGAAGACTCGATTTGCTTGATGTTGATTACAGTTCCATGTAAACCGTGTTTGGCTACAATGAATAAAACATTAACTCACATTAACAGTTTGCATATCATGAGTTGTTTTGCGTGTCGCGCGATTGCACGATTAGCAACGATTTTCCTTTCTATGGTTTCATTACGATTTAACAAGATTTGCCATCTAAGCCAAAGGCCCATATGGCAAATGGACAAGGAAGCCATTGGCTTATCAAGGGTAAAATAATATCCATCTACGTGTAACCCGCCCTCTTGAGATATGTGTCAACCTTGTTTTTAAACATATTCACGCTGCTAGCAGTTACACAATCCGTAGACAATTTGTTCCATTCATTCATTGTTCTCTGTAAGAACGAGTACTTCCTGATATCCCATCTACACTGATCCTTTACTAATTTTACCTCATGTCCTCTTGTTCTGCCATCTTTCTTGAGTGAGAAAAAATATGTCTATCAATATATTCATACACATTCAATATCTTAAAAACTTCAATTTGATCTCCTCTTAACCTCCTTGTCTCTAGAGTTGTTAAACCACATTCTTTCTTTCGTTCTTCATAAATAAGGTCTCTCAATTCTGGAATAATGTTAGTTGCTCTCCTCTGTATGCGTTCAAGCGTATCTATATCCTACCCGTCGCCTTCCCTCTTGACACGTTTCCTCCCGTCTACCTCACTCCCATCACCTCCACTCTCGTCTCCTTCCTCCCATCTCCTTTGCTCCTCTCTCCCCCACTCCCACCTCCTTCGCCCCAGTTGTCTTACTTCCCGTTTCTTTCCTTCACGTTTCCTTACGTCCTGTCCCTATTTTATAAATGCATCTCAGCTAGTTTGTCTATTTGCTGGAAAAATAGTTCTCCAAAATATAACACAAATATATATATGTCTATAACAATAACACATTAAAGATGTGCTAACGTAGTTTAATGTACAATTTGACAGTTTTTAGGGGGACCGCGCTGCTCCAGGTTACCCGTACTGGTAGTACGGAACACCATCTCACTCAGTGCGGCGATTAGTTGTTTCGATGAGAATATCCTTTCGAAACATTCTCATATAGAAACAGCCTCTCCTGTCACATATATGTAAATGTAGCCTATCTGTCTTCATCCAGCGACTGTCATCATCATAGGAATTTAGCATAGAAGCGGTCACATAAGAAAATGCTGGTCTGTCACTGGCCCGTTGCTGCAACGAACTTTTTTATACTTGCTGACCAGCGTACATTGACCGATTCTGCGAGATGTTTTGTCATAGATCGGCGCACGTTACACAACATTAGTTATCGCGCTTATATTTTCGAATCGGTTCAACAGCTGTTGCGACGGTCAAATCAACAAACGAATCGAGTTTTGTAGAGTTGTGGTCCAGTGTACATTGCACGACTGATCAGTTTAAGACAATTACTCGCTGCAAACGTTTAGCTATGTATTAGCATGTATTAGCTATGTATTATGCATTAGGCGTATAAATTTGCAGATGACATGTCGCGTGACATCCATATGATAACTCTTACGACACTAGACCGTTTCAGCTATACGTTGAACGTATCTCATACGTAGTCATAATGCAGTTTCAGCTTTAAGTTTGAAGCAGTGAACTTGCCCATTAACCACTAGTGTGAGAGGGTTGTGGCAGGGAGTGGAAGGTTGATCCCAAGAATGTAAGAGGTTGGCCTCAAAACGGGGGGACATGTATTCTCAAAATTGGTGGGAGTTTGGCCCCCAATACACGCGGGACTGTTTCTTAAACAAGTAAACGACAGTAAAATTACTGGTGTTATCTGTCATGTGAAGTTATAACTGTTCTTAGATATCTAGATTATATCGCATGTAAAAACGTAAGCATGTCATCTTTGAAATAGCGTATATAAAACAATAAGTAAGATAAGTAGAGTATTCAGTAATGGAGGCCGTCCGTATTTACGTATCCATATCTTGGTGCGCCATTTGTGAAGAACATGTGACGGATAAATTCAGCTAACGTCATAGTCGGGCCGCCAAAGTGAAAGTTTTGACCTAACCCCCATTCGCCTGATAAAGTTCTTTATTGTTGACTATTCATCTCTGGGATACATAAAATGACATCCAGGTAGGTGTGGAATTCTTATTCTTACTTATTCTCATATCTTCGCAACAACATTATATACAAACATGATTGAAATGTATTTTTACATGTTTTCAGACATGGGGAATACGATGCCACCATTTTATATTTAAGCAAATATAAAAAAGCAACATGACGACCATATGTGGTTACCGAAGATTAAAAAAACGACTTTATTCTTTAAATCCGGCAACCATATAGCATTACATTTTGACTAGACTAACTTTCCCTACGCATTCAGTTTATTGGAGAAAAAACAGATGCACGTGCGGCCATATTATTATGTGAACATTGCGAAAACAGGCACATTGCATAAGCATTCCCAGTGACTATGCAAACGTTAGTATCAAATTTTATTAGATAACCATGTGTTACTCATTTCATTTTCATCTTATTCACATGTTTATTAAATTGCTTGTTACGTTTACAAGCATCAGTCCTCCTAATTTGCCTCACGTCTAATCTATTTACTCCTCTCATTTAGACACGCATATCTACTCTGGCAGAAGCAAAATAGTGTGCGTACCATGTTATAGTTATTGTAGCTGCATCTTTGCATGCTGCAAGACATTTGGTTTTGACATGAACACTGGTTTTGACATGTCCTCTGGCTATGATACGATGCTGTTGCATCGTAACGGATGGTGAGAGGTAACGTTCAAATACTGGTCTGTGTGGGTCTTCTTCTGATACATTACCATTTCCATTGTTCCATCCCTCTTTGGTACCATACGAGTACCCAGGAAAGGCAAGGAGCTATCGCTTTCTTCTTCATATGTTAACTTTATGTGGATTGTGATGTCTATGTTGTTCAGGTGGTCTGTCATTTCTTGCTCACATCTCTTCCTCACTACTTCCATCACATCATCCACAAATATCTTCCATTGTTTCTGCGCGAAGACTATTCGTTCCGATATCCATCTCTGTCTGTAGCCACGTATTCATTTATACAGATGAGTGAACTGTGGCAACGTGGGATGAACGAAATTACCAAAGCTTCGAAACGGCAGCAAGAGGATTCGAACCAGTGTTCTCTCGACTGAGAGGCCGACATTCTAACCGCTACGCTACTGCGTCCCACACGTTGAGTAAGTAAATCTCTACAGTTGTGTTTAGAAGAAAATGCATTTGTTATCTACCAACTTGAGGAACATTTTCACGAATACAATCTTGATGTCGGCAAACCGGCATGGATCGATATTTGGGCTAGTTTCGCTCAGATATAGTTTACACACACGATACATTAAAATTGATTAGTTTAAGTCCTTGCTGAAGTCCCAATTCTCGGTTTGAATTTCCACGTCTCAAGTCTTTGACTGACAAGCTCCAAGTTCATGTAAGTCCAAAATGCTCGAGTATCCTAAAAGTACATCTACAATACGACTCGACTCGCACTTGAGGACTCGAGTTACCCAGCTCTGTATTTACCAATGCAACAACATCACGGTCGCAATTACTATACAGGCATACAGACAAATGGCTAATATGAAGCGTATTTTAGATACAGAACCATGTTTTACTCTTTGGCACCGACTTACTGTGGTATTATATCTTCTAGAAAAAATATCACAAATCCATTACGTAGCCATACTTGTTTTTAACAGCTACAATTGTTCCTATTCTAAAAAAAATGGTGTGTTGTTTGGGGATATTCGGCGCCCACCTATACACTGTAGGCCCTATATTTGTCAATTTATGTGATTCTTCCCTGAATTTTTACGTGCCGCATAGGTTTTAAATTAACCGATGACGTTTTGATTTTCAAAAAATTACGAACAATAAACTGATACTCTTAAGATACGGACGTCACCGGTTCTTGTAATTTACGTAACGTTGTGTCAAGCGACAGTATTAGCGACGCCACCTACCGGCAGAAACAATGCCAAGCTTCTGCATTGGCGGCGTCACCTACCGGCAGAAAGTGCTAGATCACGCCAGTCTTCCGGTTTGTCGGGTCTCAATCGTTTAACGAGTATTTTGCTTGAAAATGGACATCTGAAGACTTGTAACCGACAGAACGCACTAGGCACACAGGAGTCGTGTTCTAGTTACTCTAAGCGAAGAGTACTTGGACGGTAACCAAGGCCGCACTAGTCACTGTTTTGAAAAGGTCGCGAGACCGGTCATCCGGAACGGTGTCACATGCAGTTGTACGGGTTGGTGCCTCAGCAGCGAGTAAGGTAACGTTATATTCGCAAACAAAATTTTACGTTGTACTAACATCAATGGATAAGTGAAGGACACAATGAAGAAGCAGTGAACACTGTTGTGTTAGGTTTTGTTTTGTGACTGACTCAACACACACCAGTCATTGATACGCACACCCTTTCAGCTAGTATTTGTGGCTGACACTTATTCCAGAGATCATTTCCCGTACAACCAAAACGCTAATTGAAGTCACATTTATCTCTCAAATGTTTAACTGCTGTCTTAATGTGTAAATTATGGTTCAACTACGTATTCGATTCTTAGTCAAATTACTCCCAGATAACTTATCAATGTGTGTGGCATATTGTTCAACTTCAGAGTCATGGGGCACGCCATTGGATCAATTAGTGTTTTTATTTTGCATACACGTCCTACTGAACAGTGGGTCTCAAGAGGAACGGTCAAAACAATCCAATTTATATCTCAATTTATTAAACTGCGTGATTCAAACGGGTAAAATATTTCCACGTTTTTATTAAAAACTAGTAATAAATGTGACACCATTGAGATGGGCAATACAAATTATGAGTTGGATCTAACGCTCACCTCATAGAGTAGGTGTGTTCATAAAGTGTCAACAGCTGTTATAATCTCATGTTTACTTTATGGTCACGGCTGGGCAAGCTGTCACGGTTGAGTGCGCACGACTTGAGTTGAGCACCTGGGCAGGTAACAGGCGCATGGTTGAATGGCAGACACGGCAAGGAATGCGGTTGACTGACTACGGTAACATAGCAAGAACAGTCCACAACATAGGTCTACATTAGTTGGGGGGGGGGCAGTGCACTGTGGTTAATATGTCGGACTCTTAATCCAGAGAATCGTGGTTCGAATCTTCTGGCTGCTGATTTGAAGCTTGGGCGATTTTGTTTGCTCCGCTTTGCCTTAGTTCATTCGTATGTATAGATAAGTATGGACAGAGGTGGATACATATTAAAGAAATGAATTCGAGCAGTAATAGCAGCGTGGCTAAAGTGGAGTTAATGATGGCATGAACTGGTCTGTCTGGGGATGAAGTGTAAAGCATTTTCAGCGGTAGTCATGTAGTCAAGTTAGTATATGATCAACAATAACAATTGTTCGCTGCAGTGGTCGTCAGAACAAACACAAATGTTCAACAGTTGTCTGGTTATGACTACACCGTTGATGCAATTGGGCTCATTTGTGCACCGAAATAAACACGAAGCTTGTGACGGAGCCAGGAAGAAGGGTCGCTCTGGAAGGTAGTCTTGTCCGACGTCACTGAGCCTGTTGTAAGCTCGGGCGGGACGGGTAAATACATACGTATGATGTGTTTCAGTCGTTGGGAGCTATTCTACTTACATAATTAGCAAAACGACATTATTTCAACATCCAGTTGTTGACAAGCGAACGAACACACATCACGCACGCATGCACACAACTTAAAGGTTCCTCCTAAATTCGGTTCATTTGCTCGTCTCATTTCAAATTCATTTTGTGAAACTTCAAACCTACCTAATATCCACTATACTTTGGTTGCTCGTTTGTACAACTTTTATATGTAGTTTTTGTGAAATCATCAGACAAACTATTAAATCATTTAATGCTTGATCCAGCATTTATCAAAGTAAAAATGGAAACGCTGAAAACTCACGAATTCTCCCTTTGCTGAAATTCCATAACTTTGCCATGTGATCGGAGACATAGGGTGGAAGTCCATGGACCATGATCGGCCTTGACCCAATACGTTTTGAATATCCACTATTTTGAGCCTTACCAGATCTAACGACTAAAGTAAATTATTTCGTTGAATTGAACAGAGATACGCCCTTTGTTATGAACCCGAGTGCGTATATTACACACTAGATATTAGGGCTGCAACGAACCGGATGCGAGATAGGCTAAATCAGTTGAGGAGTTTTAATGAATATGAAATACAATATTTGAAGCACCCGGTTGTTTATGACACGACAGGGTCGGTTTGTCGGTGCGGTAAAAAAATGCTCGGGTCACCAAATTGGGTTCACGTAGGCGTCGGAACCGAGGGGGTGGGGCTGCTCCAATAATTTGGGTAGGTATATGTAGAGTATATATACACCCCAATATGATCACAGGAACCACCATGTCCATGGCCCCTAATATTCAACAGCTTAACTGTGGCTGTCCGATACATGAGTCATGAGTGTTGCCTTCTTGTGATAATTTGCCTGTATATGTCTAGGTATGTGCCTCGGGGGTTTTACTTACCATGCTTATAGACCATGTCTAATCGACTGGTGTGACGCGCTGTGACCACACACCGTGTCGACCGGGGAGACAGTTGGTGCGTGTTTCATGGGAGCTGTTACGCTGCCTACAGTGTGATGTGGTGGCTCGTCGGTTAGAACATCGCACTGTCAGTCGAGAGGGTTCGACGCTACCTGCTGCCATTTTGACGCCTGGGAAATTTATTTCACTCCATATTATATGTGCCGTTGGTGCCTTCCACCTGTTTATGCCAGGGGAAGCCGCACGGGCGCTGATATCGTTCGCAAGGTAGAACAATAGAGAATTGTGCTATTTATCTACATTAAGTATATAACCTGGGGCGTACTTTGGAAACTGAAGCATAACTATCGTTAGGCGTTGAGATAATGTTGCATTAGTGTTTCTAGATAAATACCACAATATCGTTTGTATAGATTTAATTGTTCCTACCGTTACCCATGACGAACTTGTTGCAAAATTGGGGCATTCGGTGCCTATCGCTCCATTTGCCAACTCATTTGGTGTGCTTCTTGCCTGAAGTTATGCTTGCCAGTCGGTGAATGTCTTGCTTTCTAGAGATATGGTTAAATAAAAGTTTTACTTTTTTACTTGGTAATTCCACGCTATTTATAATTATTTAAACTGTATTTCGTTTCTGAATGGTGCACGGTATTACAATTGTAGAACGAAGTAATCAAGACACATCTGGATTTCTTAATATAGAAGCAACGACACGGCCAACGACCAATCGTCATGGCTAGTCAATCGACACGAGAGGAAGATGATCGGTCATCGGTAGATGACCTATTGCAATGTGCGATCTGCCTCGAGCCATTCACTAACCCGAAGATGCTCCAATGCGGTCACACGTTCTGTGAGGAATGTCTTCAAAGTTTTTACGACGCCAACCAGCAAACACGTCACGCACAGTTGAGGAAATTGTCTTGTCCCACATGCAGGGAAGTGACATCGGTTCCAGCGGACGGCATCGATGGGTTGCGTAATGACTTCAAGGTGCATAAGATGAAGGATGCGTTCGGACGGATGACAATACGTAAGCGTCACAAAGCAAATGTATGCGACCCATGTCGAGCACACAAAAAGATCGTCGTCGCAAAAGGATACTGTAGTAGATGCAAGGTAAATTACTGCGAAGAATGTCTGCGCAAACACAACATGAGCCCGCTCTTCAAGGATCATAAAGTCTTCGAAAAGTCGGCATTGCAGAAAATAACGTTTACAGAACGTATGTGTAAGGTAAGTTTTAATTTAAAGTAGGTCATCTAGTGCATGGATGACATATGGATGATGATGGTGTGTGTGTGTGTGCGTGCGTGCGTGCGTGCGTGCGTGTGTGTCACACATTCACGCATGCAATCTTAGGTACACACGCACACGAACATACATATAATAGTATGTGCCTGTGTTTGTTTGTGTATCTGTTTGTGTTTCTTCCCTCATATATCCGCCAATTTTGGATGAAATTGTGTATGCGTGCTCGGAGGCCCATTGGTATGGTTCGTACAAAATAAATCTTAATCAACGGGGTGTGTGTGGAGATCTTGTGATGAAAAGCCCAGGATAGATGCGATTCTACATTCGCACTTTGCAGTGTCTAGAGCCGATTAGACCCAGCGCGCCCGCAAGCACCCGACCATGTACTACCGAGGACACCCGAAATTACAGAAAATCAATACTACAAAATATTGCAGTTACAGCTTAAAAACTGCAGGTACCCAAACATATTAAAATGTGTGCCAGCAGCCTAGGGAACAGCCCGGGGTCTAATGGGCTAGCACCCGTACTATAGTTGCGCTTTGTTATGTGACAAGCTTTATGTCGCCCGACCAATCGCATAATTAGGAAACGGGCCTTTTAACTACGCATTTGCACCATATTATCATAGCCGTGGGTGTTAAAGGCAGGGAGAGTGCTAAATGTGTTAACATTGCCAGCGACACGAGAAAATAAAAAAAACAACGATGGAGCGTATATCAATGATCATTAATATTTTCATATGCTTCAACTGACTGCTGATCACTCACTCTACGTCAGGTTCACAAGGGAGAAGAGAATTGCTACTTCTGTCAAACGTGCAAGACTGTCGCATGCACCATGTGTGTCGTTGAGAAGCACGCTGAACACGACGTGGCCGATGTAGACGGGTTGTACGAACAACACATGGATGTCATCCGTAACCTTCAGAAGGTCATTGAAGCCAAGGTCGGGCGGCAGTCCAATGTAAAGGCAAAAGTAGATGCTTTACGCTCACAAATTCTCCAATCGTATCAGCAGGTGTGTATAACTAGTCATATTGTAATTAATGTATTTTGTATTAAAAATAATATATATATATATATATATATTATTTTGTATTAAAAATAATATATATATATATATGTATATATATATATATATATATAATATCAATCGAGGGAAAGATTGATATTGATATATATATATATATAAATCCAGGGAAAGATTTATATATATATATACACACACATATATATATATATATATATAGTTCGATTTTTGTTTTCTTACTTCTTCCATCACTGGTGCCGTCTCGCTGCCGTCTCTACCACCCGTATCCACTCTCCCTGTATCTCGTTCTCGATCTACACCCTCCCAATCCAGCACAGATTTTGCTTTACACAATCCACCGATCTTAGATGGATTTCCTCTTGACTGCCTACCATCCACTCCGATCGGTTTCGCTATCTTCGTTAACCGTTCGCCTTCCATTCACTCCAAGAATCTAGACCACTTTACGGACTCTTCACCAGCTTCCTTCTGAACATTTCTTTTACACCAACGCCCTATGTCAGCTTCTACATTTTTCGTTGGTCTACTCTTTTCATACAGGCAATTCTTCTTAATTCTTCCAAGATATATGTTTACATCCCTCCAATCACTCGTTCCGCCTTCCTCCACACATTCGCCCCATATTGTATTCTCCTGCGAATATCCATCTCCATGTCGCTGTTCCTGCAAACCGCTACTCCCAGGTATACAAAGCTGTCTCGCTGTTTCGGTGTCTTCTCCCCCAGTAGTATATCCAGATCTTTGTTTTGCTGTTCCACATAAATCACCTCAGTCTTCTGCATACTTACTCTCAGTCCATGTCTGTCGAACATCCTTTTCCAATCTACCATCCATTCTTGAAGGTTTGCTTCGCTGTTTGCTAAGTATTACCGCCAGGTTTTCTGAGAATAGCAACGTGTCCCTCGTTTGATGGTTCCGAAATAACAGCACCTATTAACAACATGTGTTTGAATGGTAGTTTTATACTATGGGTGTTTAATCGCAATCGTCCGTAATATTTACTATTTATTGTATGTGTGTTTGTAAAGGCAGCACCCTTTACATTTTCCTTTATTTAAAGTAATGACATATTTGTTTGTACTGGTATAACTTATTTAGCACTAATTTTATATTATTGTTTTTTATTTATATATTTTGTTGTTTAACAGACAGAAGATGAAATCAAAGGAAAAGCGTCGATGATGATTGCAAGTATCCAGAAGCAGGAAGCAGACCTCCTACACCATCTGCAACAGACACGTGAACAAGAACTCGGACCACTTTTGGACAAGCTGGAAATGGTAGAATCCAACATGACCAACTTTCACAGTTTGAAGGTATGCTAATTCATGTGTTGGCTACATGATGACATTTCAGTTTGCTATATACTATTTCAGACTAATGCACAGTCTCCTAACATTGATCACAGATGACAAATTACGACGCTGTCTTATCTTGATGCAGGACGAGGTTGACAGCCACAGACAGATCGACATTCTCGCAGAGCACGACAGGCTCATAAAACGCCTGCGTACATTGGCCGAGAGCGAAGAGACGACGTGTTCAGACGAACGGTCTTTGCAGGTGTCATTTCTGGCTGGTCAACAAGAACCTAACATTGGACGTCTAGATGTGGTACAAAGGGATTTCGCTGACAACCATACGGGTAAA
Organism: Lamellibrachia columna; assembly: GCA_963662155.1. NCBI lineage: Eukaryota > Metazoa > Annelida > Polychaeta > Sabellida > Siboglinidae > Lamellibrachia > Lamellibrachia columna. Next base: position 15,911,472 of record OY759264.1, on the reverse strand, counting down.
TATACCTAAACAGCATATTGGGGTGTCTGACAGGAGCGTTCAAAAGGATTTATGCTTGAATTGGTGAGTTACTGTATTCAAATATTTATTCATCCGTAAAACTGAAAAACTGTGGCATGGAGGGATTAACGAAAGTAACACGTTTCGGATGGTTCTAATGACGATGTACTTGCATTATACCTACCGAGACCCAGTGTGTTACAGGCGTATGTGAACATGTTAACAAATGAAAAACTCTCATTTCAACTGTCAAAGATTATTAGAGATTATGGGATTCTAAACACGAACATACATAAATGTCCTATAAATGTTGTTCAATTATTCCAGATGGTAACACCAATAAACGATATCTTTGAGTATTAGATGTATAAATTATAACAATAGAGACACAATCGACAAGGGAAACTGGGCTTGAATCATCCTACTGTCGATGGATTTTCAATAATAATAGTGTTGTTGTCCTAGTTCATGTTGTATTTAGTTCATCCCACTTTGCATACTCTTAGATCACTTGATCTACTAGCTACGTATACAAGGTTTGGCTTCAACATGTACAAGGTTTGGCTTCAACATGTACAAAGTTTGGCTTCAACATGTACAAGGTTTGGCTTCAATATGTACAAGGTTTGGGTTCAACATGTACAAGGTTTGGCTTCAACACGTACAAGGTTTGGGTTCAACATGTACAAGGTTTGGCTTCAACATGTACAAGGTTTGGGTTCAACATGTAAAAGGTTTGGCTTCAATATGTACAAGGTTTGGCTTCAAATGGATCAAACGTTAATTGGATGTGGCTTCATTTAGCAACAGTAGTGTTTGCAAAATTAAAAGTTTTACTTGAGTGAAATATAAGTTCTTTTTTGATTTAGTAAATGGTTTCTATAAATATAAATAATCATTACTGGAAACCATATTTTACATTAATAAATGTGTTTTGCATTTAAAGAGTGGTTTTGTTGGGAGAGGAGCTATCCCAATGGAGAGTAGGTGAAGTGGGAATTATATCAGTATAGGCATACTGAGAGTGTGAATCACTGAGAGTAGGCGAAACAGGAGAGGAATCCAAATGCAGTGTAGGCAAAATGGGAATACTATCCGTAGGCGAAATGTGGATACACTCATGTCTGTATGATGTGATTAAGTGAAGCCCTTATGTCATAGATGTTTGTTAAAGACAATTAAGTTGTGGTGTGACGTTTAAAAATGCAAACAAGGACGAAGTACAAATTCAGAGGACAGGGAGAATTTAATAAAACATTAAATTGAACAGTAGTTTCAAAGTAAACATATTTTGTAATAGGGGAGAACACATTGTATGACCCCATGTTTCTGGTTTAACGAATATGCTATTATACAATATATAAAAATAATGTATGGTGTTTTTCAGATTTCATGCCAGTAGCCCCTGTGCAGATATCATCTGAATCTTAGTATGTATAGCCAAAAAAGCAAAACACTTCTTGAACTCATCTGATTAAAAAACATTATAAAATCATAGTATCTTCCTCATGAGAGTGTGAAATGGGGTTCTGGTTTGTTGTCTGAACCCCATGGCTGTCCCACCTGTATCCAAATAACACTCTATAAATGATCAACATATGACTTTAAATTACCTTAAACATCATTCCTTCCATAGCACAGTATTCGATTGTGATATTTGCCCACATGGACCAGTAAGCAGGAACTTCTTGTCAATCTGGTGGAGGCGATAAAAGGAGAATTCAATTGACTGAAACAACAGGGGTTAAGAATGTATATAGAAAGTAAAAATGAAAGAAACATGATGTAATGAGTAAATTCTGCACTTTTGTTTCTTTTGATTTGTTGAACAATTACAAGCACTTACAATTCTGCCTCAAAACGAAAAGAAATTGACGTTACATCAATAAGGTTATTGATGCTGTATGCTTAAGCACAACCAAGCATAACATTGTGACTTGTTGTCCCTCACATCTTTATAGTTTCGTCTTGAGACATGTTAGTGTTCTTCCAGATAGTGATTGCTACTGTGTTGTTAACCACATAGTGATTGCCAATATGTTGTTAACAAGAAAGTGATTGCTAATATGTTGTTGAAAAGAAAGTGAATATCAATATCTTGTTAAAAAGAAAGTGAATGTCAATCTAATGTTAACCTGCTCCTTTCGTTTTCATTTATCACCAAGTCCAAGGTTATATCCATTAATTTGTTGCAATTGTTGACGTAATTTGTGCTGTAATAAACTTGCATGTGTATGTTATATTTGTAGATGCAGAGAATGTACTTAGAAGACATGATTTGACATTGGAAGGGGCGACACTTGAAGTGTCTCCAACTGAAGACGTGTGGGACGGGAAAAGCATCAAGGTCTGTGGACTTACGCCATCAACAACCCACGATGGTATATTGATGTTCTTTGAGAGCAAGCGACGTTCTGGTGGTGATGAGGTTGACAAAGTGCAGCGTGACATGGACAAAACAGTTGCACATGTAACATTTAAGAACTCTGGAGGTTAGCATTTTATATGCAATTATTCATATACATAATAAGATAGTGTACATACAAAGAAACCCGTGTGGATCACACCACAGGAAAATTGTATTTCTAAATGTTCACTATTAACAAGTTTTTTAAACCTAACTGTGAATACAAATTTATAAAATGTAGCTGTCGTGGCCGTCTACCAATAAGCACCCGTTGAAAAAATGTCAGGTCGTTACATGCTGTACATAAGTTAAACTAAAAAGCCACTAGCAGAACTTTATTTCCTTCATATTAATGTTCTTCATTATTTCATTACAACACTTAATTATGTTCACTAAAATCTTTGTAGCAAGTATGCAGCTGGTAGACCGAATCTCAATTACGATACTGTAGAACAAAGCTCAGATACAGCACAAAGTATGCTATATACATAGTAACATGCAATGTCATGGATACAGTTGCCTATTGATAAGTAATATATATATATATATCCAGTTGCGCTTAGCCAAGTTATTCTATATATCCGATGTTCCTTATATCCGTGGTGACATTTTTGCATGCTGGAGGTTGGGAACATAATATAAAAATATTATAAATTACTAGGAAAAAAACGTATTTTGTATTATGTGTATACTACATAGGCACCTATATATACTGAGTCATCTATCCTGTTGTGACTTGCCCAAGGTGTGGCAATAACTGATGCACCAGATACAATATATATATATATATATATATATTATATATATATTAAAATACATCAACAAACTAAATATTTTTACTGTATTTATAACAAACACGAGTGTGAATAATATTGGGCTTCGTGTCTCCAAACTGTTATGACTATCACCTTTATAATTTCATCTTGTCAACTTGTGGTGATGTCCTGGTGTTCTTCCAGATTGTGATTGTCATTCTCTTGTTAACCTATTCCACCTTTCACTGGCTGTTCTTGCCAAAATCCCAATTTATTTATATTTGCCATGAATTTGATGTCATACATGATGTTATGAACTTGCATGTGTATATTATGTTTGTAGTTGCAGAGAATGTACTGAGTAGACCTGAACTGACACTGGAAGGGGCGACACTTGAAGTCTCTCCAGCTCAGGATGAGTGGGATGGGAAGACCATCGAGGTCTGTGGACTGAAGCCATCAACAACCGACGATGGCATACTGATGTTCTTTGAGAGCAAGCGACGTTCTGGTGGTGATGAAGTTGACAAAGTGCAGCGTGACATGGACAAAGCAGTTTTAACATTTAAGAACTCTGGAGGTTAGCATTTTATACGCCTTTAACCATATACATAAGAAAATAATATACATACAAAGAAACCCGTATGGAGGACACAAGATACAAGTTTTACAAACCTAACTATGAATGTAGGTTTCTGGAAATGTGGTTGTTATGGCTGTCTGTCAATAAGGACCCGTTGTAAAAAATGTCAGGTTGTACTGTACACAAGTTAAACTAAATGGACACTTGAAGAACATTTGCATTGCCAACAGACCAACTAATTACATATTTATGGCAGAATGTTGCTATGGAAGCAGATTAAAATTTTATAGATTTGTATCTTTTAGGTTACCATTCCCTTGTAATAAACACCAGTTTATTGAACAAAATCAGCATGATGTTGCCTCACATATATTTGAGAAATAAAATAAAATATGCTACACAAAATATTTGTTCCATGTAAAGCCATGGCAATGAACCCAAATGTGGGTGTTCGGTGTGTACTAAGAATGTTTTGATCATAAAGATGCATTTGCTTTGTTGTTCTGTAGTTGCTGAGAAAGTCATTTCGATGCACAACCTCAGCCTAGATGGCGCAACATTGACTGCTCAAAAGGCGAAGAATCAGAGTCGCAAAGGTAATCACATTAATATCTAGGTCACAATTTATGTCTTTGTTTACTGATACTAGTCTGTGGGTTTTATGTTAGTATTTGAAGAAACTTGTCTAGAGCAAGTAGGATGAAGAGTTCTGGCATCAGTACATGGTAGGGTAATCTACATACTGGAGTGTAATAAAATCTTGCATATGAATTGATTGCCGTCATGTGTAAGTTAACGTGCCATGATTTATATCTCCTTCATCTTAATGTATTTCATTATATCATTACAGCAGTTAATGATGACCACTAAATTCTTTGTAGAATGCATGTGACTAGTGGAGTGAATCTCAAATACGATAATATAAAACAAAGATACAGCATATAGCTACATACATAATGACAAGCCATGTTGTACATACAGTTGAATCTTGCTACAAATTAAGATATATAACAAGTTGCACTGGGCCAAGCTGGTCTATTTAAACAACTGAGTGAACTGGATCAATGTGGTGTGAACGAAATTAAAATGTTCGAAGCGCCAGCAAGAGCATTCGAACCTGGGTTATGTCAATTAATTAAGAATCCGATGTTTTAACCAAAACGAGCGCTCACCAACTGTTATTTATGTTTTGAGATCAAAAGGGTTGACAGTTCCGTCTTAGGCAAACAGATATTATGTTGAATCAAAATATCCTAGTCATCACAAATCTACTTGGACACTTTTCCGGAATTTGACCACAACGTGGACTACTGACAGTTACAATTGTGTTACGTTTTTGAATCATGTTTATCGACAGTGTATGTGTTCTCATTTGATCAGCCAAAAATTACTTTATATTTGTGTACAAACCGGTTAAATGTTATACTACTGAATACAAATGTGTAACATAGCAACTCGACAAACAACAACGAAACGCAACCGTTTCATAGTCAACCGACACTGGGTGAACATGATTAACAATAGGAGTGATGTATTTGGCCTTGGAACTAAATTGTATTTAGACCTTTTTAATGAACTTGCTGTATTTCGTTTACTACATAGTTTTAGTCCAGTGTAAAACAAAATTCTGAATTCTGAAGTGCTAGACTTATATGCACCAGTTTACTCCAGAAGTGACCATTAAACCTTTGACATCAAAAGACACATTTAAATTGATGAGCTTTTGGATTAATGTTCAATTGCATTGTCAGTTTGTATATTTAGATTTCTCCAATTGAGCTAATACTTCCATACAAATATATGTGTGTGTGTGTGTGTGTGTGTGTGTGTGTGTGTGTGTGTGTGTGTGTGTGTGTGTGTGTGTGTGTGTGTGTGCGTGCGTGCGCGTGCGTGCGCGTGTCTATGTGTATGCGTATACGTGTGCATATACATATTAATTCAAAGTTAAGCTGACGTTGAATAATTGGTTTGTTCCCGTCAGGTGCCACCAGTTGATGAGTGCAAGCCGGATGGAACTGAGTGTTTCACAATTAACATTCACCCCTTTCGATGAAGTAGAACAGTTGGGCTGTTTGCTTAAAACAAAATCAAGCTCTATTGATGGCCGTACATAAGTGTGTTGTACCTGCCGACTTTCATATACAACGATACCAAACTCTATTGCTGGCGGTACATAAGTGTGTTGTACCTGCCGAACTTCACATACAACGATACCAAACTCTATTGCTGACCGTACATAAGTGTGTTGTACCTACCGAACTTCACATACAACGATACCAAACTCTATTGCTGACCGTACATAAGTGTGTTGTACCTGCCGACTTTCATATACAACGATACCAAACTCTATTGATGGCCGTACATAAGTGTGTTGTACCTGTCGAACTTCACATACAATGATACCAAACTCTATTGATGGCCGTATATAAGTGTGTTGTACCTGCCAACCTTCATATACAACAATACCAATGGAAGACTCGATTTGCTTGATGGTGATTACAAAACATTGAGTTAACAATACCGTGTAAACCGTGTTTGGTTACAATGAATAAAAACACTAACTCACATTGACAGTTTGCGTATCATGATTTATGTTACTGATATATCGCTGCATGTCTAATGCTAAGCGTCTATTGCCAAACATTCATTGCGTGTTCCGCGATTAGAAACGATTTTTCTTTCCGTGGTTGTGCGACTGGGTCAACGCAAATTCCGCGATTATATACGCATTTCAAAAGTTGGCGCAATTCGTGTGCGCACCACCGCGATCGTGGCGTTATTTTCTGGAACTACATGCGCATTCAGATTCCTGTGTTGATTACGATAACTTATTTTCTTTTCTGAATTCCATCAGCTATGAACAGAGGAAAGATGCATATTTTGCATGAACAGAGGATAGAGGCATACTTTGTAATTTTACAATGATAGTAAACATTACAACACCACCACACCCCGTCACCATGCAAATATGTACATGGAACATTACTGAACATTCTTCAGGATAGTTCATTTTCAAATCAGATAACTTTCATTTTACATATCCAAGGTGTGTTTAGTTTACCTGGTAGAGGCTTTCATCAACGTGTCACGTTGATTTCATCAGTACCGATGACGCTTGATGACGTCATCGTACACGTGAGGCAGTCCATAATTGCCCTCGTCTCTGTTGATGGGTGTTCTAGTTTTTCTGATCCAGATGGCTTCTTTGATGTGCCATGGGCAGTCCGGTATCCCCCATTGTTGTCAACTTGTACATGGAGGACCTGGAGCAGAAAATAATAGCAACAGCACCGGTAGATTGCCAACCGAGAAACTGGAAACGATATGTGGACGATGTAATTTGCCTGGTACACACGGGAAAGGCAAAGAAATTACAACAACACATGAACACTGTAGACCCCACAGGGAGCATCATTTTCACGCGGGAAGATGAAGAGAACAACAGCATGCCCTTCCTGGATGCGAAGTTCACCAGAAAGGAAGATGGCAGTGTGAAGTCTACAGTGTACAGGAAGAAGACGCACACCGACCAATACTTGAACTTTGCGTCCCACCACCCCAAACATCAGAAGTTAGGAGTGGTCAGAACCCTTATGCACAGGTGTGAGACGATAACTTCAGAGGAGGGGGACAAGAAGGAAGAGGTGGAACACTTGAGAGAAGCTCTAAGAGTATGTGGCTATCCGTCCTGGGCCTTGAACAATGTGACAGATAGCAGTAAGAAGAAAAAGAACAAGTAAAAAACAAATTACAGAAATTACAGGAGCCAAGTAGTCATCCCATACGTAGAGGGGGTCTCAGAGAGAGTACACCGAGTACTGAAGAAATATGGAGTAGCAACAGCTATGCGTCCTCACACCACCCTCAGGCGCTTGTTGGTACATCCCAAGGACAAAGTAGAGCTAGAAGAACAGGGTGAACTGGTGTACCAAATACCATGCAAGAACTGTGGTGCTGAGTACATTGGGGAGACAGGAAGACTACTAAAAACACGACTGGAGGAACACAGAAAGGATGTAGACAACACGAAAAAAGATAAATACACAAGGAGCGGGAAAAAAAGATTGATGTCTACCATTAGTAAATCCGCCCTTACAGACCATGCGGCAACTGAAAACCACATCATAGACTGGGAGGGAGTGAACATTGTAGACAAGGAACCCAACCGAAGAATCCGGCACATAAAGGAAGCCATCTGGATCAGAAAAACTAGAACACCCATCAACAGAGAGGAGGGCAATTATGAACTGCCTCACGTGTACGATGACGTCATCAAGCGTCATCGGTACTGATGAAATCAACGTGACACGTTGATGAAAGCCTCTACCAGGTAAACTAAACACACCTTGGATATGTAAAATGAAAGTTATCTGATTTGTACATGGAACACTTAACATTTTTACATTTCACCATAATTAGTTCAGGAAAGTACTATTGTTTTTTTTATGAATTTAGAAATATATTTCACATGTTAACTCCAATTTAAAGTTAGCAACTATAATAGCCTGATGTATTAAGTATTATGATACAATTTGTATGTATAAATTTTATTTTTAGGCACTGGTTCGTCCATATTTCTATGGAAAAACCAATATGGTCCATGACTCCCTATTTCGGTGTTTAGCGGCATAGTTAGTTCTTACGGTCTTCAGTGTGGCGAGTGGTTTTTCGATGCGAATATCCTTTTGAAACATTCTCATACAGGACGGGCCTCTCCGACCACATATCTGTAAATGTTGCCTCTCTGTCCTCGTCCAGTGAATGTCATCTTGGAGTCAAGCATAGTTACTGCGAGTGATTTTTTTTACTTGCTGACCAGCGTACATTGACCGATTCAGCGAGATGCCTTGTCATAGACCGTTACATTAATTTGGTCATAAAACGGGGGATATACCTAAATTCCCGAAGGCGCATTCCGAAACCAGTGTGTAGATTTTTGTCGGTAGATGTCAGGCCGCGTGACATCATTTTGGTGAAACAAACCAACTTCGCCTACGTCGGTTCATAGGCACTTAACTTTTAGCAAGATTTAGATCACGCAAAATGTTGAGCGACGGAGATTCTGACGGTGCAACTGACATAAACTTATCGATTCAAGTCATTCCGTACATGTACGAGTCAACAGCGTGGTCACAGTCACAAAAATGAAGTTAGTAGCGACAACCAGTTGTATCAAACCAGTTTTATATGTATTTACAATAGTGTTGTTTTGGTAGTACCATGCGTATTTATTAATGAAACTGTTTTTAAATTCCGTGTTTAGTTTTGTACAAGCAGACACATTCGTCGAGTCTAGCGTAGTGCTAGCCTAGGATTGGAAGTTGGGCCAGCGGCCTACTTCGTCTTTGCGTTATTCGGTGGTTTGATTAGGAATATTGGAACATGTGGGGAAATACGTGGACACTGTATGATTTTACCGCCGAAATATGTTGATATATGCAAATTTTCACAAATGTGTCAATCTAGCTTTTGAGTAGAGCTGTCTCGCCTTTGCATTCGCTTGCCCTTCACAATGTTGTCGTAGCACAGTGCAAAAAGGGGGGCAGCCGTGGGGGCAGCCGTGGCCTAGTGGTTAACGTGTTGGACTCTAAATTCATGGGTTGTGAGTTCAAGACCCACATTTTCGAAGCTTAGGCAATTTCGTTTACCCTACTGTGCCTCAGTCTACTCAGCTGCAAATGAGTAGAAACACTGTTTGGAAGGTACCTGCGATGGACTAGTGTCCCGTCCAGGAGAGTCAGTATAACTGCACTCTAAGTTGCTTCGCACTATAGAAACCAGGTTTAAGCACTGGCCATTATAAGCCTTCATGGCTTCCTAAGGCGTAATGCCTGGGGAATGACTTTACCTACATACAGTGCAAAAGTACCTCTCCGACTACGCAAGCTATTATTTAAAATCTATATATGTTGCAGTGTTTTAAATGTTTCAAATAATGAAACTTGTTTTTTGTCCCACTGCTACATATAAGCTTTTAACGTACGCAAATGTTCTCCGTTGCTATGGCATGTTTGTTGATGTTCGATTGGCCAGACTGACGTCACACGCCGACTCCGTACGGACTTTGCCGAAAGAAATGTCAAATCGCTTGGGGCTTCTTTGCCACTAATATAATTACCTTGTATTGAAGAGTAGCCAATTGCATTATATGTTATTGCATTCCAAACTACTAATACAACTGTTTGTTATCATATATCACGATTTTTTTTATATTTGCATAATACACTATACAGTTTCTTCTATACGTCTGTCTGTCTGTCTGTCTGTCCGTCTGTCCGTCTGTTTGTTTGTACGTTGTGTTTTATGCACGGCTGCATTTGTGTGCCGATCCGGACGACACTTCTGACGGACATAGGGGGGTCGGATGTGGAACCATCCCTACGGGGGTCCGGGGGAGGGGTGTGTTGTAAAAAAAAATTCTTAAAGGCTGCAGCGGAAGTTACAACCGTGGAATTATTTTGTTTTCTATGTCATCGTAAAGATAATAATTTATGCCTACACATTTGCAGCTGGCAGTTTTAATACTTTTCAAGTCGTTAGAGTTTGTAAACATTTTGTTAATCGCGAGTTCAGACGTTTGTCGTATGTGTTAGATGCTCTTATATAACACTGTTGTGAAACCACAAACCAAGCAACGTAGTCAATAATGAGTATCGGAGTGTACAACTGCATACATATTATGAGCGTCTTCATACAGATGTTTATGGATAGAAAGCGTCTAAACATAGCGAAACAAACATTAGCTACATTATTGTAACATTTTATCTACCTAGGGAGACACCGCTTTGGGAAAGACTCGTTATATTGTAGCAACATTGTTATGCACAACTTTAAATATAACTAGAAAAGACCACTGACCTATATAATAATGTAGATCAGTGGAAAATACCTGAGAACAGTTTTAGTACGTACACTTGTTAGCAACGTCATGCGTGTTTTCTATGAGTGTTGCCAGTTACGTAATCTACATGAAACATCCACACACGAACGCTTCGTGAAACCGGCAGTTGGACACGATTGTTGTTGCATGAATACCAACATTTGACCGCGTATTGCACGAACTCATAAGCTCCTGAAGTGGTTGCCCTTTTGTCCCGTGTAACGCCGGGTTACTCGGCTAGTTCTGAATAAATGTCGGAGCGGCGCCTTGTGCATTTTACGATTTGTTTATTTTGCTAATAAAATAATCAAATTGCCTTTGCACATTCTAACTGTAGCCGTGCCTACCACTCCTTTCATGAAATCACATGACAGTAGTTAGCGCTACAAACGTGTCGTGTCTTGATAGTCCCAAAATCGCACGGCCACACGTTATTCAGGTCAAAGTCTGACTTTATTAAGACGGCGGAATTGTACGCCTTCCAATTAAACCGTTCGCGCTATTACAATTGTAGAGCTCGAGCGAGTGGTGTTGGCACATATACGCGCCACTTATCATTATATTCGCTATGGATCAACGCGCATTTAGCTTTTGAACAACGCTATTGAGTGCACTTGTCAGCATTGGCCCAAAGAGCATGGAATATAAGAGGCTTTACTTCGCTCGGTCCAGCGCCGCCTAGGTTTTTAATGGTCCTTCGCGTAAACATTCGCCCATTGCCTTTTATGCAATAGGGCCCTACGACTGTTTATTCTGAAGAAAACTCTTTCATTACGTACGCATCGATTATTTAGAACACATTATAAAATTAATGTATTATATAACATATAGGAATAGCTTGTTTAAATCTGAATGTCAGCATTATTTACGAAATCCACGAAGAAACTTCATTTACATTGTATATAAACTATTTGGTACTTATTAGAATGTTATTAACTGTACACGCGCGTCTTCACTCTAGCCATAGAGAGCATAGTTGAGTTACATAAAGACTAACTGTGTTCACCTTGTCATTTACGATGATATAGTGCTTATTACAAAAGGTATAAGTGTAAGACCTTTACACTAAATGAACAATTATAGTTGCTAGTTCAGCATAAACAAAGTTGAAAAATTACTCCAGGTTACCACGGAATTGGTTGATACCTAACATTATGATAATCAACGGTATACTATGTGTCACTGACAACGTACAATGCAATAATATTTATTATCTGTACGGCTTGCTGTTTGATTTAACCTGTGGAATGTTTTTATTTATTTACCATATATGGTAGATAAATTGTATTTTATCAGGAATACAGGGTGTCCATCAAAACATTTAGTTGTTGTCATGCAATATATAGTTACATTTTTCCAATTATTTTAATTAACATACCATAAAAAGAAATGAGAATGTGTGTACCCCATAAATAATGTAAAGCAGGTATGTGGTCTTAATGTTTTATACAAAATACATTTCAGTACAAAACAGTTATTCAGTATTCAGTATTCAGTCAATAATATATCACCAATGATCATATAGTATAGTGAAGAACTTAATTTTTTTATTAATATATTTGACAAATTAGTTGTACATTTTAGTGCATCAACACAAAACTCACTATGATTTGACTAATGTTGCACATATTCCTCATTTTAAATACTACCTTTCTTCATTCACGGGAAACTGATAAAACGACATCGTGCCGCATTTTTGCAATTTATTATGCCTTGTTGCAATTTTTCGCCGAGCAGCGCTGTCCGTAACCCCTCAATGGTCTCATGGTTGCGAACACCTAACCATTAAAGAGCCTAGGGGCGCTGAGCTATATTGTCAATATAAGTAGTAATGTTAAAAATACACACATATTAATAATTTAAGAGCTGGTAAGACAGATTGCGCCAAAGCTAGCAACATACTAGACCTAGTCTTGGGCTATGCCTAGGCCTATGTCAGGCCGTCTAGTAACACATACACACTTTAATGTGAGCTAATGTAATGCCTCATCTGTTTGACTGTGTAGTTAACTGGAACTGAATCAAGATGGTCTTCTGTTGGACCTTTTCATACTAAGTGGACACTACAAATGTACGTGTTCTTTCAGATAGTGTCCTAAATGAAACCTTCGATTCCTTGAACATGCCTATTTCCACTTCTTCACTTGTCAGATATGCATGCAAAATTGCCCCGTCTTTGAGAAGAGGCATACCCCATATCTAGACTTCAGTCTTGGAAATAATCAGTCAATGAACATTATTCTCATAATTCATATGACCTCATAATAATTGTTGAATAATATTGACCAGGTTTGTCTTTCTGAATATATATTGTTTTGTTTTTCCAGGCTAAACGTTGAAAAAAGTTACCCACTTCAAGACCTTCTGCAAACATTAGAAAATAACTCAAGTTATACACTGGCTAAGCTGCAGAATCACTACTAGAGTTGACATCCGACATGACTGAGCTTGATATTGAACATCCAACTTAAATGCACATAGACAGATATAATGTGCATCGATTTGGATCCTGTGGCTGTGAGTGTAGAGCAGCACAAGTGTAGAAAATACTCTGCTGAATAAAAAACAGTTTAAATTATTGCAGACAGAGAACAATTTGCTCTCGACAACACAATCACTACACAAGGTTCGTGTATGGACAATCGGTTACAAAAAGATGAAGATTTGGAACACTTCCGCACACCTTATACCAAACCATTTGGCGTTGAAGTCATCAAAAATTATGACAACGAGTACCTGTTTCTACTGGCTTCACATTTGGCAGGTTTATGTATTTGTGGAAGTTTCTTGTTCGGGTGCTAACAAGTGCCCTAAATTATTGGAACCACGATGACAAAAACAAGGAAACGTTGCAACAAAAGGAGGGTGGATGCAGAACAAAATTGTCGCCTGAAAATGAGCTATTCTCGATCTTCATCTGGTTACGACTGGCACTTCTCCACTCAGATGTGGGCTCAAAATCTCATGTGGACATTTTCAAGCTTTGAGAATTGTTAGAGAAGCTTGACGAAGTTGATTTATTTTGAGTTATGATTTATACGTTAAAAAATTACATTAGAAATACTTGGAATATCATAAATGAAAATTCTTTCTAAAAATAAAGCAAACAAAATATTTTATTTTAAAGGAAATGGCATTAATATAACAGACAAAGCGGGTATTGCAAATAAATTCAATAAATATTTTACAAGTATAGGTCAAACTATTGCACAGGGGATTCAATATGATGGCAGTAAGGATTATAGTTATTACTTAAAAAAACGAGTTGACTCTGTTTTCAGATTTCAAGACGTAGACAAAGAAGTTCCAGCACACAGTCGAAAGCCCCATAAATCCGTCTCTGCTGCGCGTTAACTCTTTAAGCAAGTTAAAAAACTTGCGTAAGCATGTGTATTCTTTATTCTACAGACTAGGCCAAAGCTAGCGCCATTCGTGCGTGACTTTGTTCTTCTCACCGTTAGAGTCACCACTGAAGGTGCAACCTTGAAAAGAATATCAGACTTCTCTGGGGCACCTCAACCTAAGCGCCCTACTCCGAGGCCCGTCCTGAAGCAGATGTTACTGGTCCTTGTTCTGCTTTGTCAGTGGATATCGGTCATACTGTTGGCAATAGTACGTTGACCGATCGCGAGCGCTTGATATTTTGGACTTTGTCGCTTCCAGGCAACACGATAGAGACTGGTAGTCAGGTCATTTATACATCTACGTGCCCGTTTGCAATTCATGATTGTTTGCTATGATGATATACTTCGACACAGGTTGGGTAGAAAGCAGGCTGCAACTCTAGTGTTCATCGAACTCTACACTGCGTTTTTCGAGTCACTGGAGAACATTTCGGAATGGTTGGGTGTTACTTCTGACAAAGCATCAATGTATCTCCGTTGCATGGACCCCAGTTTACTGTTCTCCGCAGAGGTTCAGTTCTCGAAGTCACGAAGCCTGTATGTGTCAAACTTCAGGGTGTGTCTCAAGACAGTCTGCGAGCAATCAGTGCGAGACTGCGTTGACGTGTTGCAGAACTTTCGCAGCGGTAGCATGATGTTTGACAGACTGTTTGTCTATGCTGAGGAGGTCGATGGCAGGCCAATCCACATAGCAAACAAATAGGCAAAGACATCGTCCCAACTTTTCTGCCGACTCTGTTATGGTGTGCTACAGGCGTGTTTTGTTCAATCCGATCCTAGACACCTGCATTGTACAACTGCAGGAGTTATTTGCATCTACCAGTGCCGACGCCCTTCTCCCCAACGCACTCATACCGGCCTTCTATCGGGAGAGAACCTTCTACGCGGTTGTGGAAGGGGTGACGAGGTACTTACTGTTTCTGTCAGGAAACAAGATGGCGGCGGAGGTAGAGTCGACGCCGCCACTGTTGCTCTAAAGCTGTTGCTATATCACGGGAATCACTCATTTGTCTATTGCCAAGTATTAATTTATACAGCTGGATGAACTGAAGCAACTGGGACTGAATCAAATCACCTACGTTTTGAACGGCATCAGGTGGGGACGGTCTTACATATTAACACTGTGCCACCTCATCTAAACACACACCTATTTCCATGGGATAAGCGTTAGATCCAACCTGTTCTGATTCATGTTACCAAATTGTTCAAGAAAATATTTCCACATTGCATGAGGTATGTCAAAAGTTGCAAAATATGTTTAAAACTGAAATATATAATTTCCGAATCGATTGACGGTAATTTGAACTAAGTGACAAAAGCGGATCAAATAAAACATTATCCGATATATTATTACTTAGCTAATGGTACTGCACGTGGCTTTGATAAACGCATGGGGACAGTTTATGCTTTTGAATGTTATAATCAAACTTCGTATAAGAGTGTCTAGCGTGGTACTTGAAAGTCACACATCATCATGAATACATTAACGTGTGGTCATGACGTAATCTCGCTAGCAACTGAAGATAACAGAATAGCTGATCCATGTCGCACTGTTGACAATTCAAATATTCTGTGCATGACGAAAAATGTAAAAGGTGTTCCTAACATATCCATAATAAACAACCAGTAATATGCGTCTTGATATATGCATTTTTTATTGTGTCGCTCCGCATTGATAATCGTCGCAACCAGAATCGCTATGAAGTTAATTTGCTAACAGAACGCGCGCTGTCTCCCCATCCCCCAACGGTCTGTCCTATACTAGACTTAGCTATTGTTGACTGCGGCTATCATTGAGTGACAGCATAGGCTTTAGGAGCAATGTATAGATGTAAATATAAAACACGCCTCTGTTAAGTCATTGCTTCCGTCGTCTGTGTGATTTAGAAGTTCACAATAATGCCTACTTGTTCAGAAACACTGTTTGCAGCGCATAGAAAGACGATATCGGGCCGATGACAAAGGCACCTATGAGACTGGATTTGTGAAATGTATAATTAGGACTGCAACAACCGTGACTCGAAAGTGGCAGCGACTTCTCATAAAGAGGCTGCAGTGTTTACTTCGGTAACGAAGGAGCTATTCTCTTGTTTCGTTAACCTGTTGGCCGGCGAATATGACATTCATATGCGTTGATTGCTGTGCCACCGACGCGTCACTTATACTTGTATGTTCCTATCTCCTTGCGCAACTTTTCCAACTCGGGAATAGCTGGATGTTGTTTCCAGAACACCTTCGTTCTGTAGGAAGGTGTGACTCGTTCGAACCTTGGTTCCTTCTCGTAGTGGTTGATGCGCACGTCTGGTTTTCTGATCATCGACCAGAATAGGTAGGCAAACCCCGCGATAGTACCAGCTAAGACAATACCCGGCGCGATGGCCAGATCCGGTGACTTTCTCAGCGTCTGTATGGATCATATGTCGGTTGTTATTCGCGCTAGTAACGTGAACATTAATGTGTGTGTGTGTGTGTGTGTGTGTGTGTGTGTGTGTGTGTGTGTGTGTGTGTGTGTGTGTGTGTGTGTGTGTGTGTGTGTGTGTGTGTGTGTGTGTGTGTGTGTGTGTGTGTGTGTGTGTGTGTGTGTGTGTGTGTGTGTGTGTGTGTGTGTGTGTGTGTGTGTGTGTGTGTTTCTTCCTTCCTACCTCCTCCTCCGCTATTTCGAGCCTACTTCCATCTTCTCCACATATATTTACTTCAACTCTACATCCTTTTCTTCTTACCCCTCACTCCATACCTTTGTGTCTGCCTCCACGTCACCTCCTTCTATCCCTGCCTCACTCTCTCACTCCATCGCTCACTCACTCACTCACGCACTCACTGCTCAACAGTAAGATTTCCTCTAAGTTGCAACGTACCGAAAAATGGAATAATCCGCGAGCCATGTCGACGACCGACTTCCTTCCGCTTAGACGGTGGCCTAAATTATAACAACGACAAAGAAATAAGCATGACCAAACATACCGTTGATGACAGGGATTGGTGATATGACAACGACATTGAATGGTGGTTGCGTCTCAATTATAATGAAGTGTTGCCAACGAAGATAGTAACTGAATAATAGTTGAATAATAATGTTAACGTCATGCACGTCCCAAGTACAGAGTCTAACTTCCGTGTCATAGGCCAGTCCTCTCTAGCACGGTTGTTTCTTTTGTGAATATTGGTATGTTTGGTTTTGTTAGATACCATTTTGACAGGCAACCAGGAGTGATCCGCTGTATCTTGTCCGTGAGTTGACTGGCATACGTCGACGGCGTATGACGTGTAGTGTGGCATTATCGGGGACGTTGCAACAGGTTGGCTCTCAGGTCACGGACGGCGGCTTCCAAATAGATCGTGAATGTTATGGCCGTGAATGTTGGGCATTGACCTCGTCGCAATCTTGATTCCAGCGTTGTATAAGCAAGCAGCATTCGGATGATTAGTAGGTCCGATTCGCCGAGGAAACATTTAAGAACTGTCATTAATTTATATCGTCTGATGGTGTCAAACGCGCGATTCGTGTCGTATCTGCACTGAACATTGAACACATTGCCTTTTGACGGCTAGCCACCTATAGCCAAGTTCATCGTCCGTACTGCTGCAGCAGCGTCGACATCCATTTAGTCATTGAGAGACGAAGAGCGTCGATGTTGCTTGCAAATACATTAAGCAACACTGTTGGTCTTAGACTGGTCATTGCATCTACTGGCTTTTAAGATTTAGGGAGAAGGGTGAAGCTGTAAGAATGTTTGCTGTTCATTCACTGCACTGGTCAAGATGTCTGCTATTGGTTTCGCAAGTACTTTGCGTCCGCATTTTAGGACTTCGCCCGGTAACTTCCGCCAGCTCGGTTATTGTTAAACCTCCTCGTTGCAGCATTGTTTCTGACTTCCGTAGTTGTGACTTCAGCAAGAAAATATGAGCTCAATGTCTAGGCCAATGACGTATATTTGATTGCTAACCTATCCACCGAACTGTTGTGTTATGATGTGAAGCGTTTCAATGTCAGCGACATTCATATATGGCCAGAGTTGGGTAGGCAGCTACGCCGGGTAAATGACCCAAATTTATTGCGTCCATGAACCGACTGATACCATTTTCGATGCTGTTAGTGACGCCAAACATGGGACGTTATTAATAACATACGTGTCATCATACGATAATGCATTTCAAACACGAGATCCAAAGTTTTGGGGCCTGTACAACACACTTTACAAATTACAGCTTACTTAATATGTTAAGTAATAATTACGTATTTGCAGTAGTCGTATTTGAGTGGATATAAATTCCAGTACTGAGTTTCTTGTTCCAAATATCTCTATATCGCTATTTTGGGACAACTTGTTTCCATCGCCTACGCCTAGCCTCAACGTGCTGCAGGTATAGGCAATTTAGTTTACGAACACCAACTAGTCATGATTTGATAAATATATCCTACTCACGGCGCTTAGTTCTCAAGGAAGCTAGATCGGTCGTGAAGGTTCACGGAATACCCCCAACGCAGCTCGGTTGTTTAGCGTTACTGCTTGTGCGCGCTGGGTAATTGTGACGTAATTAGTAAAAAATAATGTTACGTCATTTAAAAAACGATACAACAGGGCCCGGGGATATCAACCGTACTCAAACTCAAGCTCAAGTCTGTGCTCAAGATTGAAACTGTATGCTTAGCTAGCTGAGTTTTCGTGCTCAACAGAGATTGTAAAACGTGTTGAGTACGTAATCAGCTGAGTACGAACCAAAGAGCTCTTTGACGTAGCGACGCAGTTTTTTTAAATACACAAGCGGCCAAATGGAATTCTTTTTTGAAGAAGATAGCAAAGACACTTCTGTATATAAACAACAGTGGACGAAGAATGTCTCCTGCAAGCGTCTCTTTTGCGGTTAAAGGCAACGGAAAAAAATCAAACCGTCGCCAATATGATGCTGTGTGGAAAGTCGCGCACGGTGAACGATAGAACAGACACGGCGCGAGAAAAGTCACCAGATAAAACTGCCTAAAACTAAAAATAGTAAACAGTAACATCGCGCACGCTGTATTCAGTAAGACATTATTGCAGACACTGTCACTGAAAGTGATGCTGACACTGACACTGACAGTGATGCTGACGCACGCACGCACGCACGCACGCACGCACGCACGCACGCACGCACGCACGCACGCACGCACGCACGCACGCACGCACGCACGCACGCACGCACGCACGCACGCACGCACGCACGCACGCACGCACGCACACACACACACACACACACACACACACACACACACACGCCCACACACCATACACCACACACACACACACACACACACACACACACACACACACACACACACACACACACACACACACACACACACACACACACACACACACACACACACACACACACACACACACACACACACACACACACACACACACACACACACACACACACACACACACACACACACACACGCATAATCTTCTAACTAAGCCATTTAGTATTAACTTTTGTAGACACGTTTCGTGTGAATGGCGACTCTGCAGTTGAACGTGAAATAGTGTCGTCCTGCGGCAGCTGTAAATGAATGGTCCCCGCCAAAAGTAAACTAGCACTTTAGTCCAACTTTACACTGCATATGGAATATCGCAGACCCCACTAAACAATCACATTTCTTCATAACATAGTTCGGACAACAGCAACTTACATATAACTCAGAATGATAGGCTTGTTGTTCATCAGTTCAATCATCATCAACATCTCCATCAACATAGCTCGGACAACAGCAACTTACATATAACTCAGAATGATAGGCGTGTTGTTCATCAGTTCAATCATCATCAACATCTCCATCAACATAGCTCGGACAACAGCAACTTACATATAACTCAGAATGATAGGCTTGTTGTTCATCAGTTCAATCATCATCAACATCTCCATCAACATAGCTTGGACAACAGCAACTTACATATAACTCAGAATGATAGGCTTGTTGTTCATCAGTTCAATCATCATCAACATCTCCATCAACATAGCTCGGACAACAGCAACTTACATATAACTCAGAATGATAGGCTTGTTGTTCATCAGTTCAATTATCATCAACATCTCCATCAACATAGCTCGGACAACAGCAACTTACATATAACTCAGAATGATAGGCTTGTTGTTCATCAGTTCAATCATCATCAACATCTCCATCAACATAGCTCGGACAACAGCAACTTACATATAACTCAGAATGATAGGCTTGTTGTTCATCAGTTCAATCATCATCAACATCTCCATCAACATAGCTCGGACAACAGCAACTTACATATAACTCAGAATGATAGGCTTGTTGTTCATCACTTCAATCATCATCAACATCTCCATCAACATAATCACCTAATTCAACTGCGAACTGTTCTTCTTTCTTCTGATTGCTGCACGTTTGTAGCTTGCACATGTTGGTGCATGTCAGTCCATTGACAAGGCACGTGTTGGTGCATGCCAGTCCGTTGACAAGGCACGTGTTGGTGCATGCCAGTCCGTTGACAAGGCACGTGTTGGTGCATGCCAGTCCGTTGACAAGGCACGTGCAGCTTGTCAGTTTTCAGGAACGCAGGCACTTGCGTGACAACGGTTCATAAGCTGCATCTGGGGCTGGAGGAGTGCACATCCACCCGATGACCAGATGGCCGTCATCGTCTCTCGACTATTCACACTCTTTCGGATCTGCCACAAATGGCTGAGTCTGAAGGCAGCACTTCCAGATTGATGTTTGGTAGTTGGCACGAAGAACATGGATATGGAGGCAATCTCTGCATGGTGGAAGCCCAGTTTTCACGGCCTGTGAGCGCACTCACATTGCCACAGCCTGTGAAGGCATGTAATCTAATTAGGGCGTCGCATATACTGTCTCCAAATGAATTTGCCAGTTTTCTAAAGTCGATGAACCGCGTGCGGTTTTTTGTTCCACACTTCTGATGGATGGAGCAGGGGATGTCTATTTTGAAACCAAGGCAGAACACTATGACATGTTTGTCTTCGGCTGTCACTATGACTGCCATTGACCAGGCCTTTGCAGCGTGCAGTGCATGTAGGAGCACACGAATATATGTTTCTTCTTGTGCGGACCTCAGTTCTGTGACTTCCACCCAGTCATCTTTGATCATCTTGTAGCAAACCTCATCACAGGTTACATGCAATAACTTGTCTTGTAGCTTCTCCCCGTACTTCGGCAGTTTCCACTGTTCGAATATGAATTTTATCAGGCTGGACTTGTTGCAGGAGCTGAACAGGAACTTCCTCCACTAATGTATATTGTGGCATCCTGCAATGTTGCTGATCTGAATAGCTGTGCTTGATCCCCGGTTGCACCTCTCAGCATTTTTTATTGACATCTCCCAGTAAACGTCTAATACCATGTCAATCATGTGACTCTGTGAACTATCATGTAGGACCAGGGACATGTGACTCTGTGAACTATCATGTAGGACCAGGGACATGAAAGAGTATGTTGTTGCCGTTTTATCTTCTGATCATTCCATCAACTATACAGGTTGACGGGTCACGGATATCTTCTGCTGGAGAAACATTTCTCTCCAACTGTCTAGCGAGTGCAGCCTTGTTCGTCTTCCGCAAAGACACGACAGCATTTGCGAGTGCACAGGGTAGAGGACCTAGTGGGTGAGCCAGGACATCCCTCATCTGCAGCTGTCTACTCTGAGCAACAAGGATCATGTGGTCAAATAAATTTCTCTCTGCCTTCAGGCTCACTTCTTTAGCTGTTCCACTTCCACTGGCTTTCTTTGCGTTTACATTGGAGTCTTAACGTTTTGCTTTGTCATCTTGTCGTGGAATTGCATTGTTGGTGGCGCTTCTTCTAAGCGCTTCTTCTTCTCCATGAGCTCCCTGAAGATCCTTGGCAACATCTGCTGGGGCCACAGTAGCAGAGGATAGGCTGACAAGTTCAGTCTCTCCAGGACACATTGGATTCAATCAGTGGTTCTCCACAAGGTCAACCCGGGAATCGACATCCTCGTCTTTCCGGATGCAGGACCTTTGGAGATCTGGATGAGCCAGCTTGGAACCGCCTAGACCAATGACGTCTCTCAGCTCTCTGAATTATATGGTCCTATACTCGGCTGTTAGGTAGTACTTGCTCACAGCTCCTGGCTTCAAACTTTGTTCCACCCTGCGTTTGGGTGTCTTTGTTAACTGTTTCCTAAATCGTCTGGTCGACAGTGATTCTCCCAAAAGTGTTTCTGACGCCGAGCTTAACTGAAAAGCCACCTTGCATAAATTCAACATCGACATCTGGGTGTTCGACTGGTATGATTGGCTTGCAATCATGAGAAGAAACCTTTCCGTGCCAGGCGAGGGCCTCATATACTAGCTTGTGGCTGCCCGGTTGTGTTTGCCATCTGCAATCACACCTGACGCAATGCACAGATCCCGCAATCCGGCATTCTGGAATCGCTTCCCAACAATTGCAAGCAGTGTGCATATGGTGTGAAATACTCCAAGCCTGATGATGACGGTCATCTTAAACTTGTCAGGATGTTTCCATGTGACATCACCAGTCTTTGCGTATAGTGCCTGGTCAAAGACACACACGATCTTGATTGACTCCAAATATCGCATAATATTCAGTGACTGGCTAAGCACCTCGTTGACAGTAGCCATTTCGTCGCGGGAGCATTGATGGTGGGTATGTACCCCACATTGTCGGGAACGACAGCGACATCATCTCGAGCCAGGACATTATGCACCATACGTTAATCAGCTGCTGATTGACTGATCGTCGTGTTCTGACATGCGTGCCATGATCCAGACGACGTTCTTCTCTTTGGCAGGCGGAACCACAGCTGGTGTGTCAACCTCTACACTTGTGGCTTGTGGTGGCCCCTCTCGTTGTCCAACGTTGTACATAGACAGCATCAGTGGTGGAGTGTTAATACTTCTCTTCTTTGTTTTGTCAACTGAGGGCAGGACTTTGGATGGATGTGGGTCGACCAGCTTGGTTTGGAGGACAATTCCATTGACTCTGTGGGATGTCCCCTCACCACTGATGGTCTCTTCAAGTCGGCCAATGTTGTCCCAGACCAAGGTCGTGAATACTCCAGGATGGATGTTTTCTGGAAGGGGACCGTCGCCTTCTGACAGTGACAGTTTTTGCAGACAGAGGGTTGTGTCAATCTCTTCGAGCTGGGAGTAGGATACACTGTGACCAAGTCGGTCGAGTGTACGTATCAGCTCGACATTCCATGTCAATGACTTGATTGCAAATGGTAGAAAGATATGCTTTGGGGGCTTCGTCTTGTCATAGGTAATAGCATAGACCATGAAAGCAGACATCAAGAACCATGATGTCCCTCAAGCTTGGTCACTGCAGATACAAGACAGAGTGAAGTCATCATGCCAAAGTCGGTCAACCTCTTCATGTACTATCTCCTGACAGGTACCAAGGATGATGCTCTTGCATCAAAAAGAGTCCAACGGCTTGCAAACTCGTCTTATCAAGATCTTGATCAGACGATGTCTGCTTTCATCTGCAGGGCTGCCATGGCTACAACGTCTTCAGCTCTGAGATATTTCAGCGTGTTCGTTCTGCTTTCAGGAGTTCGCACATCGATAGGTTGTCAGGATAGAGAAGAACATTTCCTTTGATATCGGGAAAGATGTGCAGGGCTCCCCAAAACTCACTTTCTAGCTTTCGACGGATGTGCTTCTTGGTTTAATCCTTCACTTGGATAATGCCAAGAGAGTTCATAGACGCAACCAATCTAGATGAAACATCGGCCATCGCTCTCATTTGGGGTTTGGTAAAAAGCTCATAACTGATAAAGAGTTCGTTATATGAGTGATTTTGGGCAGCCGCATACTGAGCTTCGTTCCCATCTTGTTCGTTTGTAACATGGCTGGCAGCCTTTTCTTCTCTCGTGTATATGATCGGTAGCATGACCTGTGGTAGTGACCCTCAGCAGCTAGTAGCATGACCTGTGGTAGTGACCCTCAGCAGCTACGTGGTCTCTGCTGACAATAGCAAGCACTCGGCTATCCATTTTCTTCGTGGCTCCACTCCTGATTCTAGCATCTGCTCGTAACTCTCGTCATTGTACGAGAGCCTCTCTTGTCTTCTGTCCTTTGAGAAATGTGTCTGGTTTCTGACAGGAGATGCACTTGTTCTTATAAACCATTGACGGGCTCGATCCTTGAATGCTTATGAAGGTTGTGGTGGAATATTTTCTCAAGTAACGTCGCATAGCTAAGGGAGACGGCGTCGGCTTAGTGGGACGGTATAGGTTGGAAATTTCAAAGTACTCATTAACAGAGCGGATGATGCGTGATTAGAACGTTTTATGAGCTGGCTGTTAAAATGCTAGAAGTGCTTGCCATCGTGCCGTCCGGAGGATTGGTCCCCTAGAAAGTGTTCATAATACTCCAATGATGCATAGCTTTGTTCAATTTCACTTCGTGTTGTCGCGAATGCAAACGAGTTGGGTACGTAACGTCACCCGAGCTATTTAAGACGTGTAACATATTAATTGGGGCTCGTCGCATATAAATTAACTATAACACAATAATTGAGAGTGATGACATGTGTTAAGTCATACAAAAGGGGTAAAAAATATAACTGGCAAAGGTGGGGTGGGGGCAACAGGGAGCGTGCTGCTTTTCTCCCGACGGCGCTCCACTGGAGAAGACTGAGTCCGAAACTCACTCTGAGCCGGGCCATTAGCGCCGTCAGATTTCTTCGTTGCGAATTGAATACGGCCATCTTCTCTTGACAAGTTCGATATATAGGTTCCACCCTGTGCCATGCTGTTAACAAGTATATAGCATACGATATTAAATAAAAAAAACACGTTTTATTCGACTTCAGATGGCGACTCAAGGTTCTAAGCAAAGACTCATGGAAGTAACTCATGTACACAGCTAGTAAATCCTGTATCTATAATTCCAAATAAGAATCAACTAGTTGTTTTATTTAGTATTTTATATTACTAAAAAAATTCAATTCAACCCATTTACTGTTAGGCCCATCTGTCACTTAACATTATGCACCATACGTTAATAATACAACAACAATATCACAAATGTAATGTTTTCTCGTGTTGACTTAATTTGTCAAGTCCTTAGAATGCCGCCAGCAAGAACACCAAAGCAGGCGTAGTATTGAAAACCATCTAAACAAGGACACGAGGACGCCCAAAAGAAACCTTCCAACCATACAACCAGGAGATCATATAAGCATCAAATCAGAAGACCATTGAGACACAATCCCAGAAAATCATAAAGGCACAAACCCAGAAAATAAAGACACATGATCAAGAAAACTGGCTGAGAAAGAAATGGATGGCGTCTATTGCTCTGTGCCTAGTGCGCCTGACGACATAGGGAATGAGTGAGTTACCAAGTTACCTGACGACATAGGGAATGAGTGAGTTACCAAGTAATGTTTTCTTAAAGGTCAATTTTGTTGTTAGTTTCACTTCAGTTAATTTTGCGAAAAAAATCAAACCTACTTAGTATCCACTGCGTTTATGCAACTTTTGTATGTAGTTTTTTTGTGAAATCATCAGACAAACTATCAAATTACTTAATGTTTGGTGAAACATTAAATGAAGCGAAAGTGGAAACGCTGAAAACTTCACTCTTGGTCAAATTTCGTAACTTTGTTGGTTAGAGGATGGAAGTCACGCCCATGATCGGCCTTGACCCGCACAGTGCTTACCATTTTGGATATTCACTAATCTGAGCTTTACCATATCTAACGATTGAAGTCAATTATTTCGATAATTTGAACAATAATACGCATTTTATATTAAATCGACTGCGGTTGTTACTTAAACTATTCACACACTACATATTTGGACATCAACGAACCGGATTTGGATAGGCTAAATCAGTTGAGGACGCAGGTTTAAGCATATTGCTTTCAATATAGTATTTTATATAGAATGGCTAAGTACGGCAGTTTAACTAGAATATATGACAGCCTAGTACTAGGTATCGTATAAAATACACGATTGATAAAAAAAATAACCAATACAATCAATGGCATATATGTATACAAATACATATATGTATACAAATACATATATGTATACAAATACAGTGCTTACACATTAAACATTATTAGATAAGAAGGATATGTATCAGTGATAAGTATGTTATATTAAACGTTAGTACAAATGCTATAATTGAATAAGTAAAATTGTGTAAACCATAGATCTATTTAAAAGAACGTAATGATAAAATACAATAATATATCAAACGTGCATGAATTTGTTGTTCATTCGTCGGCGTAGCAGGTGTTATGATGTGTATTTTGAGCACATGTCCATACCAGTATCAGATTTGCATTTCATTTCTACATTAAAAGGAAACAATTTGGTATGGATTTAGCCTAAATTTGGGGTTATGTGGTTATAAAATGTTACAAACATTTCGGTGCCTCGAACCAGACACAGACCTCTTATCCTGCCCGAAATGACGCACGGAAGACACAAACAAGTCGACCTGTGTTAGGTGACATTCCCATTTGTCGACATTTACCTGTTCGTTCAAAGTGTACCCATTCTCAGTCCCCCCCTCCACGAATTAGTACGCTAGAATGTTGATGAATTTTCACATTGAAAAACATAACGATGTAACAATATTATGACATAGTGCACATACACACCACACACACCATACCACACACACCACACGCACACGCACACCGCACCGCACACACACACGACACCAAGACCAGTTACGCGATTTGAAACAGTAGTAGTTCCGTAACAGTTCGCCGCGCAGCGCTGCATGACGCAACAGTGGTTCTATTTGGTGTTGACCTCCCGTCCTCGCTTTGTACGAATTTGTCGACACTATTGTGAACGGCCTCGTAATCCCGGTGTGCCGTCCTAGCGTTCTGTGTGCTACCATTGCAGGTTGTCGTAGTCATGGTTCGCTGACCTCCTTGCGTTGGGCATCTAGTAGGCGTCACTGGGCGCTGACCGCTGCGCCCGAGAAGATGTCCTGCGTCTGACGACACAGCAGACGACGACAAGAACAATAACAAGAACAACCAACGCGCCGACTGATATCTCCACCGCCAACAGCGTACGTGCAGATAGACCGAAGAATCCCGTGCCTGGCTTCAGCGTCGTTGTACTGCCTGACGGTGTACCGGTTGATTCACTGGTTGTAGTATGTAGCACCGTTGTAGGGGGTGCGCCTGTTGAGGCCGTTGTTACTGGTGATACTGGTGATACTGCAGTTGATTCCGTGGTAGTCGTTTCGGGCACCTCCGTTGATGTTCCAATGACTACAGGCGGTACAAACACGACAGCCGCCGATACGATATTGGACACCTCGCTGATTCTCCCCATGCTGTGATTTACCTGTACGCCGAAAAAAAGGGTCTTGTTCTCGTACCCTGTCGGGAACCGTATCACCAGTGTCTCTCCTTCGGACGGTGTCGCCGGTGAATTCATGTCTCCTGCAATTATGTCGGTGTCGTTGACTGTTGACGCGTTCATGAATGAATTGCGTAACTCCCGGATGCTAGTGCTGAACCGGAAGTCATACGAAGACGCTGTCAAAGAGAATGTAGATGGCGTCAGTGAATAAAAAATACACGTTATATAATATGGAGCTGGTCAGCATAGTTGCTGATGACGACGGTCCATTCCCCGCGGGAACACGTTGATGGACCGTTAACTGCCCAACCACCACCTCGACTACCTGAGACGTGTGTTTAGGTAAACGTAATATTCTGTTAAAATATTAAAGTTATAAATATTATATGACTACTATTAGCTTTACTTCCCCTGGCATGAACACCAGCGTCGCATACGCAGGCAACGTTTCAGAACGCCAGCAGCATTAGCAAAAACAGCAAACTAAATATTAGTGCCATCACATACTGCATACTGCAGTTTATTATTTAACGAATTACTTCAACTAATGCTGCTGATTATGTCATGTTATCACTTGCAGTGTGCATAAGATAAATGCTTACGCACGGTCACATGTGAACATTTACATTTGCTGTCACCACTACAAATTATTCAACGAGGCCGACTACATTTGGATACGACGTACAGTCAATTGTTGATCATGTATCATTGTTCTAATGTTCTAATGCTGGTCAAGATACAATTATAATAGTACCTCAGCCCCGGTCTTCTCGATTGACAATCTGGCGCTCTAATCGCCGTCTCCCTACATCCTACCTGTTCCCTACACCCTACATGTTCCTTATACCCTACCTGTTCCCTACACCCTACCTGTTTCCTACACCCTACCTGTTCCCTACACCCTACCTGTTCCCTACACCCTACCTGTTTCCTACACCCTACCTGTTCCCTACACCCTACCTGTTTCCTACACCCTACCTGTTCCCTACACCCTACCTGTTCCCTACACCCTACCTGTTTCCTACACCCTACCTGTTCCCTACACCCTACCTGTTCCCTACACCCTACCTGTTCCCAACACCCTACATGTTCCCTAAACCCTACTTGTTCGCCACACCTTACCCGTCCCCTAAATCCTACCCTATTTCTTACACTCTACCTGTTCCCTACACCCTACCTGTTCCCTACACCCTACCTGTTCCCTACACCCTACCTCTTCCCTACACCCTACCTGTTCCATACACCCTACCTGTTTCCTACACCCTACCTGTTCCCTACATCCTACTTGTTCCCTACACCCTACCTGTTCCCTACACCCTACCTGTTTCCTACACCCTACCTGTTCCCTACACCCTACCTGTTCCCTACACCCTACCTGTTCCCTACACCCTACCTGTTCCCTACACCCTACTTGTTCCCTACACCCTACCTGTTTCCTAAACCATACCTGTTTCCTACACCCTATCTGTTCCCTACATCCTACCTGTTCCCAACACCCTACCTGTTCCCTACACCCTACCTGTTTCCTACACCCTACCTGTTCCCTACACCCTACCTGTTCCCTACACCCTACTGTTCCCTACACCCTACCTGTTTCCCACACCCTACCTGTTCCCTACACCCTACCTGTTCCATATACCCTACCTGTTTCATATGCCTACCTGTTGCATACACCCTACCTGTTCCATACACCATATATGTTCCCTACACCCTACCTGTTCCCTACATCCTATCTGTTCCCTACATCCTACCTGTTCCCTACACCCTACCAGTTTCCTAAACTATACCTTTTCCCTACACCCTATATGTTCCCTACATTCTATCTGTTCCCTACACCCTATCTGTTCCCTACACCCTACCTGTTTCCTAAACCATACCTGTTCCCTACACCCTATCTGTTCCCTACACCCTACATGTTCCCTACACCGTACATGTTCCCTACACCCTACCTGTTCCCCACATCCTGTATGTTTCCTACACCCCACATGTTCCCTACACCCTACCTGTTCCCCACACCCTACCTGTTATCTACACCCTGTCTCCCTATCTGTTCCATACATCCTACCTGTTCCCTACACCCTACCTGTTCCCTACACCATATATGTTCCCTACACCCTACCTGTTCCCTACACCCTATCTGTTCCCTACATCCTACCTGTTCCCTACACCATATCTGTTCCCTACACCCTACCTGTTCCCTACACCCTATCTGTTCCCTACATCCTACCTGTTCCCTACACCCTACCAGTTTCTTAAACTATACCTGTTCCCTACACCCTATATGTTCCCTACACCCTATCTGTTCCCTACACCCTACCTGTTTCCTAAACCATACCTGTTCCCTACACCCTATCTGTTCCCTACATCCTACATGTTTCCTACACCGTACATGTTCCCTACACCCTACCTGTTCCGCACACTCTATCTGTTCTCTACACCCTGTCTCCCTATATGTTCCCTACATCCTACCTGTTCCCTACACCCTATCTGTTCCCTACACCCTACCTGTTTCCTAATCCATACCTGTTCCCTACACCCTATCTGTTCCCTACACCCTACATGTTTCCTACACCGTACATTTTCCCTACACCCTACCTGTTCCGCACACCCTAACTGTTCTCTACACCCTACCTGTTCCCCACACCCTACCTGTTATCTACACCCTGTCTCCCTATATATTCCCTACATCCTACCTGTACCCTACACCCTATCTGTTCCCTACACCCTACCTGTTTCCTAAACCATACTTGTTCCCTACACCCTATATGTTCCCTACACCCTACACGTTCCCTACACCATACATGTTCCCTGCATCCTACCTGTTCCCCACACCCTATCTGTTCCCTACACCCTACCTGTTCCCTACACCCTACATATTCCCTACACCCTACCTGTTCCCTACACCCTACATGTTCCCTACTACCTGTTCCCCACACCCTACCTGTTCCCTACACCCTACCTGTTCTCCACACCCTACCTGTTCTCTACACCCTATCTCCCTATCTGTTCCCCACACCCTACCTGTTCCCTACACCCTACCTGTTTCCTGTTCCTCGTAGTCACCCACGGCTGTCCACTGCAGTGCCACGGAGTTTTCGACGAACGATATTTTGGTGATTTGGAGATTTTTGACCCTCGCTGCTGGAAACGGATAGATCGCCTTGAAGTCTGTGTCCGGCGAAAGGTTAGCCACACTGACCAGTCCGGCGTCTGCCCTGCGTTGAAACGGCTCCACTGTCTTGAAAGTTGGACCGAGGCCTATGCAAGTGCCAGATGTCATCAGTTCCAACGCCAATTTTTTTTTATGAAGCGTAAACAACCATCTGTTGTCACGTTTTGAATGTAGCTAAACATGATATGTGTACTAATGTAGTCGAGAATTGTGCGTCAACGGAAAGCACTATTTAGTAAGTTAAAATATGTTAAAATGCTGAATTGCATTACCTATGTGCGTTTTACTTACAATGTTGGCAAGAAAGCGCGATGATTTATTTTAATAGAAAACGTTCACGTACTGCGGCACTAGAGAGAGGGGGGAGGGAGGATGGAGGGGGAGGGGAAGTGGTGGAATGAGGGAGGGGGAAAGGGGGACGGGAGGGCGAGAGAGGGAGGGAGAGATTTGAGAGGGGGAGGGGGGACAGCGGGACAGCGGGAGAGGGAGCAGGAGATCGAGAGAGCGGGAGAGGGAGCAGGAGATCGAGAGAGCGGGTGAGGGAGCAGGAGATCGAAAGAGCGGGTGAGGGAGCAGGGGAGCGGGGGAGCGGGTGAGGGAGCAGGGGAGCGGGAGAGCGGGTGAGGGAGCAGGAGAGCGAGATAGCGGGAGAAAGATATGGGGGATCTATAGAAATAGACAGACAGAAAAGAGAGACAGAGGCCAAGGGACACACACAATTCAAAATTCAAACCCTATACCTCCGTCTACCGGACGCAGTCGGAATGCATGGCTTCCTCCGCCAACCATCAGTTTGGTTTTGCCCACTTCGGCTGCCACACGAACTTTCACCGGGTACCTGCCGTTGGCGGGAAATCTGAGGAGTGCTGCTGAGTAGATACCGTCGTCTGGTGCGGCGTCCACGCCTGGATGTGTCAGAACATGTGCGTAACTATCATTATTTTGTTAAGCGGCGGCGGTCACTAAACAGTCCTAGTTGACTTACGGCAGGTTTATACTAGTGATTTGTTGCCCAATTGGCCAAGCGATACCGTGTCGCATGAAAATGCGCAGCTAAATTGTGTGTGCGTTTAGACGAGCGGCGTATCTGCACACTGCGAGTGCGACATGTTGATTCGCGCAAATACCGACATGAGCTTCGCCACCACGGTTGCAATGTCGTATATTGCGACGATCGCTGATCGGCCGACAAATCGGACAAAAGTCGATCGTGTAACCGAATTTTTACCCTGCATCGAGGTCCAAGACGTTCGGCGACATGCTCATGCTGCAACGTTTTGAGTGTTGCACTTCGAACACAGCGATTTGATTTTGTTAGCCAGAATTAGCATAAAGTAACAGTATGCTACATAAACGCAAAAGGGAGGAATGTAGATCTTGTTTGTTCCAAAAATTAGTCATCTTTTCGAATTGCTTGATTTCATAGCTAATTAAAAAATACGAGACACTGCATCTACCTAATCCGTCGTCTTTCATCAATTTCCATTGTGTCGACCCAACCTGAACGTTCACCTTCGCGCCGGTTATTGCATCGTAACCTTTCATAACTTTGACGCGCACGATCAACTTCAACGTAGACGGTGCTGAAAATATAAACGGATCGCATGACACGATGTTAATATGTGTACGGAATAACATGATTCGTCATAACTAACACAGACGTGATTTATCATTACTAACATTACACACACACACACACACACACACACGGCACGTACGCGCGCACGCACGCACGCACGTATACACACACGCGCAAGTAAACACGC